>JAWNLD010000634.1:0-209365 GCA_035041545.1 Drosophila colorata | reverse complement strand
TGTAGACGAATTATGTATGGTGCAGGGGTTTGGTATCTTGCAAACTGCATGGAATATGCACGTCCAGCGGTCGTTCTGCGGTCTTATACAAAAGGGATGTAAAGCGAATTGGTCTACACGAATTAGGTTGATTAAAGGACGGTTTTCTTGCTTGGGAATAAGAACCACATTTACTTCCATCCAAGATAGCGGAATGTACTCCCAATTGAAGCTCGCCCTAAGTAGGCCAATTAGTGGACTAAGTATATATTGTAGGCTTCGTTGCAGCAGGGCCGGGAAAACGCCCCCCGGGGCTTTAAAGGGAGCGAATGATTTAGTGACCCACCTGATCTTGTCTCTAGCGTTTCCCGTCGATCCTGTGTTTAAGAGCCAGCTGTTCTTTTTAGGAGCAACACCCCATTAGTTGACTCTCTGGCCAATACCTTTTGCAATCTCGCCGCTTCTGGAAGTGACTCCACTCTTTCGCAGTAGGTGCGCCAGGTATCGCGTTTGGCGCGTCTAATGTTCTTAATTTACTCAGTGAGCGCGCATCTGTATGTGTCCCACGAGTCTCTATTTGACTTGGCCCTGTTGAAGAGCCGTCTGACCTCCTTCCTTTGATTTGCCAGGCTTTCGCTCCATCAGGGAACTTAGGGCCGCACTATCATAGTAAAAAAGTTAAAAGCACATCCTGAAATTGTCTTGATGCCAATTCTATCTCCCTCGTGGAGTTAAAGATGGCAGGAAGTTGGTCAACTTTCGAAGTCACTAAGGCTTTATTCAGCTGTTTGTTTTCTTTAGATTAAAATAATTAAAAAGGAGTTTCGCTTGGCCTGGGAGATAAAATCTGATGTTCTGGTGATCTGAAAGAGTGGCCTCATCGGTAACCCGCCAATTTTTAATTAAATCAGACAAAGAACTGCTAACCGATGAGGTCTAGTACCTCTTCCGTGATTGCGTTTATAAAAGTGGGTTTGCACCCTCTACCTAATACATATTATTGACTACACAAAAAATATTCAAGAAAGCACTAACCCCTTTTTTTGATATCACTACTACCCCAGATAGTATGATGGTGGGACCCGAACCAGATTCCGGGTTTGTTGTTGGAGCAGCAGCAGCCGGCACCGCGACTATTGCTGGAGCGTTCCTCGTAGAGGCACTGGCGCTGCTCCGGCGTGGTCCGCTGCACTATCCTCCATTGGCTGGTGCTGAAATCGTTTTGGGCACTTATCTGCGCCAGAACCGTCTCGTTGGGCAACTCCAGGCTGTTGGCGAAGTAACCTCGGATGAGTGTAAGCTCCGGGGGAACTGGATTTCCCCCGTCTCTGAATCCGTCTCTGAAAAAAAAGATAAGAAACAAAAATAATTTATTTTAAAAATTTTTAAAAATTAACTCTCGCCACAGAAAATGTTGTAAAGTGGTTTTTTCTCTTTTGGGGCTCTATAAGTATCATTAAAAGTAAACATTAAACAATACAAACCAAAAATTTAATTTTGGTACCTAGTGTGATTGAGACCGTGAATGAGTATTGCGCAGTCGGTTACGCCTGACTGCAACGTTCTTACTTGATTTAAATTATATTTATTTTATAATTTGTTCAATTTGCAGTGTTATTTGACAGAAAACATACAGGATATTTCGGTTGACTTGGACTTGTGCAAAAAACAAGTCGAGGCTTTAAAACCTAAGTTAAACCAAGGAAAAGAAACAAAAACTACGGTAAATATTTTAAGTTATAAATTAAAAAATGTGTTAAAGTATTTTGTTTGATTTGTAGATAAAAGCAAATAATTCATCTGACCAAGGCTTTATTAAATCTTCAAATGCTACTTTAAAACTTACGGGATAACGTAAACCATCTGAAATATATGTAGTCATGCTATATGCATTGTACAATTCTTACAAATAATAAATGGATATAACATTAGAATTACGTGTGAATAAAATAAAATGTAGCTCTTAAATAAAGAACTAAAATATGACATTTTGGGATGTAGGATGAATCATAAGTCATTGAATGTACTTTAAAATTAAATAATTTATATAACTTGTTTAGGAATATAATGTATCAACAAATTTTGTTTAATACATCATCTGCAAATGTTAATTATTAGTTTTAAACAATCCTGCAAACCGGGTTTGAACCGAACCGGGTCGAATGCGGAACATCCAATATTTTCAAATTTTGAGACGCACTCTGAACCGAACCAGTTTGAAAAAAGACAGCCGAACCTGAACCCGAAGTGAACCGTAGTTATACCCTGAACCCATTGAAAATGGGTAAAAAGGCTATAATGGTTTTGTGAAAATGAACGTAACAGACAGAAGGAATCATCTCCGACCCATAAAGTATATATATTCTTGATCAGGACGACGAGCTGAAACGATTTAACCATGAACGATCGATGCAGCGATCTCGGAAACTACAAAAGCTAGAGACGTACACTTTTCGAGTATAGATTCTCATAAGCCATACGCAGAAAAAGTTTATCCTTGTTTAATATGTACTCGTAAGGGATATTTCGGATTTCGTTTGTACATAGATTTGGATGGTATTATTAAGCACTACAATCATCATCTTAGTTTAGGAGTTATATAAAAATGTGTTTTCCATAGTGGGCCCAAGCTCAGCCGATGTGAAAAGTGCGCAGCTTGCTGCGTGGGTTTGTGTGTTTGACTTTGGGAATGTGTGTATGAATGCAAAACGGGTTTAAAGAGGCCCAGCGTAACCCAAAAAAGGGTTCAGGGTCAAGAAGGGGGGTTGCAGAACCGGCCCTAGCTAGCCCGTCCGCAACTTCGTTGCCGGAAATTCCGGAATGCCCTGGGACCCAACAAAGTTTGACCTGGTTTCTATGTGAGAATTGCTGGAAACAATTCCAGCAATCCGCAACCAGTCTCGAGGTTTTCCTCCATGAGGAAAGCGCATGAATGGCTGCTTGTCTGTCTTTTGTATGGCCACACATTTTTGTATTTCGGTTGCCTGCTGGACCTTTGGCCACCAGACGAGGACAGCGTACGTGACAACAAGCTTACCCATCTTACTGTACAGCCATCTGATGCCTTTGGAGTTTAAACCTCACGTTTTACCGAAGAGCCGGCGACATGCCCACATAGCATAAGTACCTTTGGTCAACGTTTTGTCTAAGTGCGAGTTTCAGATAAGTTCTTATCCAAGTTTACGCCGAGATATTTGACCTCACTGGAGAGCTCGACGGGTGTCCCACTGATGTAGAGCTGTCCGACATCGATGAGTGCCGTTTGTATCAAGTCGTTGATGGTTAAACCGAACTTTCTGGAGACTATTATTACCAGGTCATCTGCTTAATTTAAGCATCGATGCCTAGCTCCGATAGTTTCACCAGTAGTTCATCTATCACTAGGGACCAAAGAAGGGGAGACAGGACCCCGCCCTATGGACACTCTTTGACCGTTCGGATGCGTCCAGTGAAGATCTAATGTCTCTGTACATAAGCATTCTCTCTATCCAAGTAATAGAGAAGGAGTCAACCCTCCAAGATGCTAATGCATTGGTTATTGACTGATAGCCAGTGTTCTCGAAGGCCCCTTCGACGTCTAGGAAGGGGCACAAAGCAATTTCCTTCGCTTCGAATGCCTTTTCAATCTTACTGATTGTCTGATGTAGACGAATTATGTATGGTGCAGGGGTTTGGTATCTTGCAAACTGCATGGAATATGCACGTCCAACGGTCGTTCTGCGGTCTTATACAAAAGGGATGTAAAGCGAATTGGTCTATACGACTTAGGTTGATTCAAGGGACGGTTTTCTTGCTTGGGAATAAGAACCACATTTACTTCCATCCAAGATAGCGGAATGTACTCCCAATTGAAGCTCGCCCTAAGTAGGCCAATTAGTGGACTAAGTATATATGGTAGGCTTCGTTGCAGCAGGGCCGGGAAAACGCCCCCCGGGGCTTTAAAGGGAGCGAATGATATAGTGACCCACCTGATCTTGTCTCTAGCGTTTCCCGTCGATCCTGTGTTTAAGAGCCAGCTGTTCTTTTTAGGAGCAACACCCCATTAGTTGACCCTCTGGCCAATACCTTTTGCAATCTCGCCGCTTCTGGAAGTGACTCCACTCTTTCGCAGTAGGTGCGCCAGGTATCGCGTTTGGCGCGTCTAATGTTCTTATTATACTCAGTGAGCGCGCATCTGTATGTGTCCCACGAGTCTCTATTTGACTTGGCCCTGTTGAAGAGCCGTCTGACCTCCTTCCTTTGATTTGCCAGGCTTTCGCTCCATCAGGGAACTTAGGGCCGCACTTATCATAGTAAAAAAGTTAAAAGCACATCCTGAAATTGTCTTGATGCCAATTCTATCTCCCTCGTGGAGTTAAAGGTGGCAGGAAGTTGGTCAACTTTCGAAGTCACTAAGGCTTTGTTCAGCTGTTAATTTGTTTTCTTTAGATTAAAATAATTAAAAAGGAGTTTCGCTTGGCCTGGGAGATAAAATCTGATGTGCTGGTGATCTGAAAGAGTGGCCTCATCGGTAACCCGCCAATTTTTAATGAAATCAGACAAAGAACTGCTAACCAGATGAGGTCTAGTACCTCTTCCCTGATTGCGTTTATAAAAGTGGGTTTGCACCCTCTACCTAATACATATTATTGATTATATAAAAAATATTCAAGAAGGCACTAACCCCTTTTTTTGACATCACTACTACCCCAGATAGTATGATGGATTTGTAGGCCCAGCAGCCAAGCTTGTGGTGGGACCCGAGCCAGATTCCGGGTTTGTTGTTGGAGCAGCAGCAGCCGGCACCGCGACTATTGCTGGAGCGTCCCTCGTAGAGGCACTGGCGCTGCTCCGGCGTGGTCCGCTGCACTATCCTCCATTGGCTGGTGCTGAAATCGTTTTGGGCACTTATCTGCGCCAGAACCGTCTCGTTGGGCAACTCCAGGCTGTTGGCGAAGTAACCTCGGATGAGGTAAGCCCGGGGGAACTGGCTTTCCCCCAACAGCTCAACTTCGAGTGAATGGCAGGCCTTGATATGACTGAAGTTCGCCCTAACCCACTCGGCTGCATTGTTTTCGTAGCAGACGAGCATGACCTACTCCGTTCTCGGAACAACACCCTCGAACTTTGGCTTCACACCTGGCGTCACACACTTCAGGGTGGACAATAGGATCGCCGCCTTATAGAGTGATTAGACCGGGGTCACTACCGTAACTGTAGTGGGATTTCGAAATTCCCGCTTTTGCCCCGTAAGAAAGGCACAGGTTTGAGTCTGCTGCGGAAATATTGGCAGGGTTGCATTTCGATGTTAGCTGTTAACATTTAGCAGTTGTAGTATATATGTAATTTTTGTGATTTTTGTTGGTTTGAAATGAGCAATGGATGAGTTTTGATTGGGCGCGAAATGGACATGCAAGCATCGAAGCGATCGAGGCCACCCTGACGATCTGCAGTCCCCAGACATGGAAGCAAGCTGCTCCTCTGCCCAACCAGCTAAACGGAAAACAAAACACTTACAAAGAGGATCCCCGCTTGTATATGTAGACATATGTATATAAATATACCGCGTAGTGAAGCATTCAAAGCATTCCCGTCCATTCGAATGTTATCTTTTCCGCACCAAAGAGTTCCTTTAATTATACATGTTAATTTGATTACCTAAGTTTGTTGTTTTAGTTACTCACATATTGCTCACCTCTCTAGCAGCATCAGCCACCGACGACGCAATAAAAGGGATTGGCATTGCTGTGCCAATATAACAGCAAGTCCCTCCTAATCCTCGATGTCGGACGGCAGAAAGAAGGTCCATGATTTGATATTCCACTTTAATATTACTTATAATTTGAATTGTTTATACAATTTCAATTTACACAAACACGCAGCGTTAATAGCGATCAGCTATTAATCACTGCATTTGGGGTAGCAACTCTAGAAAACTAATAATTTAGATTCAAAAGTGTGTTCGACTGATTAATAGATATATTCATTTGTTTTCAGGAAGCGTAAAGATTTTTAAAATCGGTTGTGACATCACAAGTAATGATCAAAAATGTAAAATCGTCTTTGAAAAAAAAGGAAAAATAATTTATTTTAAAAATTAAAAAAAAATAAAACCCATCACAGAAAATTTTGTAAAGTGGTTTTTTCCCTTTTGGGGCTCTATAAGTGTCATTAAAAGTAGGTTCAGTAAACAATACAAACCAAAAATTTAATTTTGGTTCCTAGTGTGATTGAGACCGTGAATGAGTATTGCGCAGTCGGTTACGCCTGACTGCAACGTTCTTACTTGATTTAAATTATATTTATTTTATAATTTGTTCAATTTGCAGTGTTTTTTGACAGAAAACATACAGGATATTTCGGTTGACTTGGACTTGTGCAAAAAACAAGTCGAGGCTTTAAAAGCTAAGTTAAACCAAGGAAAAGAAACAAAAACTACGGTAAATATTTTAAGTTATAAATTAAAAAATGTTTTAAAGTATTTTGTTTGATTTGTAGATAAAAGCAAATAATTCATCTGACCAAGGCTTTATTAAATCTTCAAATGCTACTTTAAAACTTACGGGATAACGTAAACCATCTGAAATATATGTAGTCATGCTATATGCATTGTACAATTCTTACAAATAATAAATGGATATAACATTAGAATTACGTGTGAATAAAATAAAATGTAGCTCTTAAATAAAGAACTAAAATATGACATTTTGTGATGTAGTATGAATCATAAGTCGTTGAATGTACTTTAAAATTAAATAATTTATATAACTTGTTTAGGAATATAATGTATCAACAAATTTTGTTTAATACATCATCTGCAAATGTTAATGATCCGATATTATTAGTTTTAAACAATCCTGCAAGCCGGGCTTGAACCGAACCGGGTCGAATGCGGAACATCCAATATTTTCAAATTTTGAGACGCACACTGAACCGAACCAGTTTGAAAAAAGACAGCCGAACCTGAACCCGAAGTGAACCGTAGTTATACCCTGAACCCATTGAAAATGGGTAAAAAGGCTATAATGGTTTTGTGAAAATGAACGTAACAGACAGAAGGAATCATCTCCGACCCATAAAGTATATATATTCTTGATCAGGACGACGAGCTGAAACGATTTAACCATGAACGATCGATGCAGCGATCTCGGAAACTACAAAAGCTAGAGACGTACACTTTTCGAGTATAGATTCTCATAAGCCATACGCAGAAAAAGTTTATCCTTGTTTAATATGTACTCGTAAGGGATATTTCGGATTTCGTTTGTACATAGATTTGGATGGTATTATTAAGCACTACAATCATCATCTTAGTCTTAGAGGAGTTATATCAAAAATGTGTTTTCCATAGTGGGCCCAAGCGCAGCCGATGTGAAAAGTGCGCAGCTTGCTGCGTGGGTTTGTGTGTTTGACTTTGGGAATGTGTGTATGAATGCAAAACGGGTTTAAAGAGGCCCAGCGTAACCCAAAAAAGGGTTCAGGGTCAAGAAGGGGGGTTGCAGAACCGGCCCTAGCTAGCCCGTCCGCAACTTCGATGTCGGAAATTCCGGAATGCCCTGGGACCCAACAAAGTGTGACCTGGTTTCTATGTGAGAATTGCTGGAAACAATTCCAGCAATCCGCAACCAGTCTCGAGGTTTTCCTCCATGAGGAAAGCGCATGAATGGCTGCTTGTCTGTCTTTTGTGTGGCCACACATTTTTGTATTTCGGTTGCCTGCTGGACCTTTGGCCACCAGACGAGGACAGCGTACGTGACAACAAGCATACCCATCATACTGTACAGCCATCTGATGCCTTTGGAGTCTAAACCTCACGTTTTACCGAAGAGCCGGCGACATGCCCACATAGCATAAGTACCTTTGGTCAACGTTTTGTCTAAGTGCGAGTTTCAGATAAGTTCTTATCCAAGTTTACGCCGAGATATTTGACCTCACTGGAGAGCTCGACGGGTGTCCCACTGATGTAGAGCTGTCCGACATCGATGAGTGCCGTTTGTATCAAGTCGTTGATGGTTAAACCGAACTTTCTGGAGACTATTATTACCAGGTCATCTGCTTAATTTAAGCATCGATGTCTAGCTCCGATAGTTTCACCAGTAGTTCATCTATCACTAGGGACCAAAGAAGGGGAGACAGGACCCCGCCCTATGGACACTCTTTGACCGTTCGGATGCGTCCAGTGAAGATCTAATGTCTCTGTACATAAGCATTCTCTCTATCCAAGTAATAGAGAAGGAGTCAACCCTCCAAGTTGCTAATGCATTGGTTATTGACTGATAGCCAGTGTTCTCGAAGGCCCCTTCGACGTCTAGGAAGGGGCACAAAGCAATTTCCTTCGCTTCGAATTCCTTTTCAATCTTACTGATTGTCTGATGTAGACGAATTATGTATGGTGCAGGGGTTTGGTATCTTGCAAACTGCATGGAATATGCACGTCCAGCGGTCGTTCTGCGGTCTTATACAAAAGGGATGTAAAGCGAATTGGTCTATACGACTTAGGTTGATTCAAGGGACGGTTTTCTTGCTTGGGAATAAGAACCACATTTACTTCCATCCAACATAGCGGAATGTACTCCCAATTGAAGCTCGCCCTAAGTAGGCCAATTAGTGGACTAAGTATATATGGTAGGCTTCGTTGCAGCAAGGCCGGGAAAACGCCCCCCGGGGCTTTAAAGGAGCGAATGATTTAGTGACCCACCTGATCTTGTCTCTAGCGTTTCCCGTCGATCCTGTGTTTAAGAGCCAGCTGTTCTTTTTAGGAGCAACACTCCATTAGTTGACTCTCTGGCCAATACCTTTTGCAATCTCGCCGCTTCTGGAAGTGACTCCACTCTTTCGCAGTAGGTGCGCCAGGTATCGCGTTTGGCGCGTCTAATGTTCTTAATTTACTCAGTGAGCGCACATCTGTATGTGTCCCACGAGTCTCTATTTGACTTGGCCCTGTTGAAGAGCCGTCTGACCTCCTTCCTTTGATTTGCCAGGCTTTCGCTCCATCAGGGAACTTAGGGCCGCACTATCATATTAAAAAAGTTAAAAGCACATCCTGAAATTGTCTTGATGCCAATTCTATCTCCCTCGTGGAGTTAAAGATGGCAGGAAGTTGGTCAACTTTCGAAGTCACTAAGGCTTTGTTCAGCTGTTAATTTGTTTTCTTTAGATTAAAATAATTAAAAAGGAGTTTCGCTTGGCCTGGGAGATAAAATCTGATGTGCTGGTGATCTGAAAGAGTGGCCTCATCGGTAACCCGCCAATTTTTAATGAAATCAGACAAAGAACTGCTAACCAGATGAAGTCTAGTACCTCTTCCCTGATTGCGTTTATAAAAGTGGGTTTGCACCCTCTACCTAATACATATTATTATTATTAAATATTCAAGAAGGCACTAACCCCTTTTTTTGACATCACTACTACCCGAGATAGTATGATGGATTTGTAGGCCCAGCAGCCAAGCTTGTGGTGGGACCCGAGTTAGATTCCAGGTTTGTTGTTGGAGCAGCAGCAGCCGGCACCACGACTATTGCTGGAGCGTCCCTCGTAGAGGCACTGGCGCTGCTCCGGCGTGGTCCGCTGCACTACCCTCCATTGGCTGGTGCTGAAATCGTTCTGGGCACTTATCTGCGCCAGAACCGTCTCGTTGGGCAACTCCAGGCTGTTGGCGAAGTAACCTCGGATTAGGTGCGCCCGGGGGAACTGGCTTTCCCCCGTCTCTGTCCGTCTCTGAAAAAAAAAAGATAAGAAACAAAAATAATTTATTTTAAAAATTTTAAAAATTAACTCTCGCCACAGAAAATGTTGCAAAGTGGTTTTTTCTCTTTTGGGGCTCTATAAGTATCATTAAAAGTAGGTTTAGTAAACAATACAAACCAAAAATTTAATTTTGGTACCTAGTGTAATTGAGACCGTGAATGAGTATTGCGCAGTCGGTTACGCCTGACTGCAACGTTCTTACTTGATTTAAATTATATCAGTTTTTATTTTCTCTAAACAACCAACATTTTTATTTAAATTTTATAATTTGTTCAATTTGCAGTGTTTTTTGACAGAAAACATACAGGATATTTCGGTTGACTTGGACTTGTGCAAAAAACAAGTCGAGGCTTTAAAAGCTAAGTTAAACCAAGGAAAAGAAACAAAAACTACGGTAAATATTTTAAGTTATAAATTAAAAAATGTGTTAAAGTATTTTGTTTGATTTGTAGATAAAAGCAAATAATTCATCTGACCAAGGCTTTATTAAATCTTCAAATGCTACTTTAAAACTTACGGGATAACGTAAACCATCTGAAATATATATAGTCATGCTATATGCATTGTACAATTCTTACAAATAATAAATGGATATAACATTAGAATTACGTGTGAATAAAATAAAATGTAGCTCTTAAATAAAGAACTAAAATATGACATTTTGTGATGTAGTATGAATCATAAGTCGTTGAATGTACTTTAAAATTAAATAATTTATATAACTTGTTTAGGAATATAATGTATCAACAAATTTTGTTTAATACATCATCTGCAAATGTTAATGATCCGCATTATATTATTAGTTTTAAACAATCCTGCAAGCCGGGCTTGAACCGAACCGGGTCGAATGCGGAACATCCAATATTTTCAAATTTTGAGACGCACACTGAACCGAACCAGTTTGAAAAAAGACAGCCGAACCTGAACCCGAAGTGAACCGTAGTTATACCCTGAACCCATTGAAAATGGGTAAAAAGGCTATAATGGTTTTGTGAAAATGAACGTAACAGACAGAAGGAATCATCTCCGACCCATAAAGTATATATATTCTTGATCAGGACGACGAGCTGAAACGATTTAACCATGAACGATCGATGCAGCGATCTCGGAAACTACAAAAGCTAGAGACGTACACTTTTCGAGTATAGATTCTCATAAGCCATACGCAGAAAAAGTTTATCCTTGTTTAATATGTACTCGTAAGGGATATTTCGGATTTCGTTTGTACATAGATTTGGATGGTATTATTAAGCACTACAATCATCATCTTAGTTTAGGAGTTATATAAAAATGTGTTTTCCATAGTGGGCCCAAGCTCAGCCGATGTGAAAAGTGCGCAGCTTGCTGCGTGGGTTTGTGTGTTTGACTTTGGGAATGTGTGTATGAATGCAAAACGGGTTTAAAGAGGCCCAGCGTAACCCAAAAAAGGGTTCAGGGTCAAGAAGGGGGGTTGCAGAACCGGCCCTAGCTAGCCCGTCCGCAACTTCGTTGCCGGAAATTCCGGAATGCCCTGGGACCCAACAAAGTGTGACCTGGTTTCTATGTGAGAATTGCTGGAAACAATTCCAGCAATCCGCAACCAGTCTCGAGGTTTTCCTCCATGAGGAAAGCGCATGAATGGCTGCTTGTCTGTCTTTTGTGTGGCCACACATTTTTGTATTTCGGTTGCCTGCTGGACCTTTGGCCACCAGACGAGGACAGCGTACGTGACAACAAGCATACCCATCATACTGTACAGCCATCTGATGCCTTTGGAGTCTAAACCTCACGTTTTACCGAAGAGCCGGCGACATGCCCACATAGCATAAGTACCTTTGGTCAACGTTTTGTCTAAGTGCGAGTTTCAGATAAGTTCTTATCCAAGTTTACGCCGAGATATTTGACCTCACTGGAGAGCTCGACGGGTGTCCCACTGATGTAGAGCTGTCTGACATCGATGAGTGCCGTTTGTATCAAGTCGTTGATGGTTAAACCGAACTTTCTGGAGACTATTATTACCAGGTCATCTGCTTAATTTAAGCATCGATGCCTAGCTCCGATAGTTTCACAAGTAGTTCATCTATCACTGGGGACCAAAGAAGGGGAGACAGGACCCCGCCCTATGGACACTCTTTGACCGTTCGGATGCGTCCAGTGAAGATCTAATGTCTCTGTACATAAGCATTCTCTCTATCCAAGTAATAGAGAAGGAGTCAACCCTCCAAGATGCTAATGCATTGGTTATTGACTGATAGCCAGTGTTCTCGAAGGCCCCTTCGACGTCTAGGAAGGGGCACAAAGCAATTTCCTTCGCTTCGAATGCCTTTTCAATCTTACTGATTGTCTGATGTAGACGAATTATGTATGGTGCAGGGGTTTGGTATCTTGCAAACTGCATGGAATATGCACGTCCAGCGGTCGTTCTGCGGTCTTATACAAAAGGGATGTAAAGCGAATTGGTCTATACGACTTAGGTTGATTCAAGGGACGGTTTTCTTGCTTGGGAATAAGAACCACATTTACTTCCATCCAACATAGCGGAATGTACTCCCAATTGAAGCTCGCCCTAAGTAGGCCAATTAGTGGACTAAGTATATATTGTAGGCTTCGTTGCAGCAGGGCCGGGAAAACGCCCCCCGGGGCTTTAAAGGGAGCGAATGATATAGTGACCCACCTGATCTTGTCTCTAGCGTTTCCCGTCGATTCTGTGTTTAAGAGCCAGCTGTTCTTTTTAGGAGCAACACCCCATTAGTTGACCCTCTGGCAAATACCTATTGCAATCTCGCCGCTTCTGGAAGTGACTCCACTCTTTCGCAGTAGGTGCGCCAGGTATCGCGTTTGGCGCGTCTAATGTTCTTATTATACTCAGTGAGCGCGCATCTGTATGTGTCCCACGAGTCTCTATTTGACTTGGCCCTGTTGAAGAACCGTCTGACCTCCTTCCTTTGATTTGCCAGGCTTGCGCTCCATCAGGGAACTTAGGGCCGCACTATCATAGTAAAAAAGTTAAAAGCACATCCTGAAATTGTCTTGATGCCAATTCTATCTCCCTCGTGGAGTTAAAGGTGGCAGGAAGTTGGTCAACTTTCGAAGCGACTAAGGCTTTGTTCAGCTGTTAATTTGTTTTCTTTAAATTAAAATAATTAAAAAGGAGTTTCGCTTGGCCTGGGAGATAAAATCTGATGTGCTGGTGATCTGAAAGAGTGGCCTCATCGGTAACCCGCCAATTTTTAATGAAATCAGACAAAGAACTGCTAACCAGATGAAGTCTAGAACCTCTTCCCTGATTGCGTTTATAAAAGTGGGTTTGCACCCTCTACCTAATACATATTATTATTATTAAATATTCAAGAAGGCACTAACCCCTTTTTTTGACATCACTACTACCCCAGATAGTATGATGGATTTGTAGGCCCAGCAGCCAAGCTTGTGGTGGGACCCGAGTTAGATTCCAGGTTTGTTGTTGGAGCAGCAGCAGCCGGCACCACGACTATTGCTGGAGCGTCCCTCGTAGAGGCACTGGCGCTGCTCCGGCGTGGTCCGCTGCACTACCCTCCATTGGCTGGTGCTGAAATCGTTCTGGGCACTTATCTGCGCCAGAACCGTCTCGTTGGGCAACTCCAGGCAGTTGGCGAAGTAACCTCGGATGAGGTAAGCCCGGGGGAACTGGAACTCTGGGGGGAACTCTGTCCGTCTCTGAAAAAAAAGATAAAAAACAAAAATAATTTATTTTAAAAATTTTAAAAATTAACTCTCCCCACAGAAAATGTTGTAAAGTGTTTTTTTCTCTTTTGGGGCTCTATAAGTATCATTAAAAGTAGGTTTTGTAAACAATACAAACCAAAAATTTAATTTTGGTACCTAGTGTAATTGAGACCGTGAATGAGTATTGCGCAGTCGGTTATGCCTGACTGCAACGTTCTTACTTGTTTTAAATTATATCAGTTTTTACTTTCTCTAAACAACCAACATTTTTATTTAAATCTTATAATTTGTTCAATTTGCAGTGTTTTTTGACAGAAAACATACAGGATATTTCGGTTGACTTGGACTTGTGCAAAAAACAAGTCGAGGCTTTAAAAGCTAAGTTAAACCAAGGAAAAGAAACAAAAACTACGGTAAATATTTTAAGTTATAAATAAAAAAATGTATTAAAGTATTTTGTTTGATTTGTAGATAAAAGCAAATAATTCATCTGACCAAGGCTTTATTAAATCTTCAAATGCTACTTTAAAACTTACGGGATAACGTAAACCATCTGAAATATATATAGACGTGCTATATGCATTGTACAATTCTTACAAATAATAAATGGATATAACATTAGAATTACGTGTGAATCAAATAAAATGTAGCTCTTAAATAAAGAACTAAAATATGACATTTTGAATGTACTTTAAAATTAAATAATTTATATAACTTGTTTAGGAATATAATGTATCAACAAATTTTGTTTAATACATCATCTGCAAATGTTAATGATCCGCATTTTATTATTAGTTTTAAACAATCCTGCAAACCGGGCTTGAACCGAACCGGGTCGAATGCGGAACATCACATATATTTTCAAATTTTGAGACGCACACTGAACCGAACCAGTTTGAAAAAAGACAGCCGAACCTGAGCCCGAAGTGAACCGTAGTTATATCCTGAACCCATTGAAAATGGGTAAAAAGGCTATAATGGTTTTGTGAAAATGAACGTAACAGACAGAAGGAATCATCTCCGACCCATAAAGTATATATATTCTTGATCAGGACGACGAGCTGAAACGATTTAACCATGAACGATCGATGCAGCGATCTCGGAAACTACAAAAGCTAGAGACGTACACTTTTCGAGTATAGATTCTCATAAGCCATACGCAGAAAAAGTTTATCCTTGTTTAATATGTACTCGTAAGGGATATTTCGGATTTTGTTTGTACATAGATTTGGATGGATAAGCACTACAAACTTCATTACGATCATATCATCATCTTAGTTTAGGAGTTATTCAAAAATGTGTTTTCCATAGTGGGCCCAAGCGCAGCCGATGTGAAAAGTGGGCAGCTTGATTCGTGGGTTTTTTTGTTTGAGTTTGGGAATGTGTGTATGAATGCAAAACGGGTTTAAAGAGGCCCAGCGTAATCCAAAAAAGGGTTCAGGGTCAAGAAGGGGGGTTGCAGATCCGGCCCTAGCTAGCCCGTCCGCAACTTCGTTGCCGGAAATTCCGGAATGCCCTGGGACCCAACAAAGTGTGACCTGGTTTCTATGTGAGAATTGCTGGAAACAATTCCAGCAATCCGCAACCAGTCTCGAGGTAATCCTCCATGAGGAAAGCGCTTGAATGGCTGCTTGTCTGTCTTTTGTATGGCCACACATTTTTGTATTTCGGTAGCCCGCTGGACTTTTGGCCACCAGACGAGGACAGCGTACGTGACAACAAGCATACCCATCATACTGTACAGCCATCTGATGCCTTTGGAGTTTAAACCTCACGTTTTACCGAAGAGCCGGCGACATGCCCACATAGCATAAGTACCTTTGGTCAACGTTTTGTCTAAGTGCGAGTTTCAGATAAGTTCTTATCCAAGATTACGCCGAGATATTTGACCTCACTGGAGAGCTCGACGGGTGTCCCACTGATGTAGAGCTGTCCGACATCGATGAGTGCCGTTTGTATCAAGTCGTTGATGGTTAAACCGAACTTTCTGGAGACTATTATTACCAGGTCATCTGCTTAATTTAAGCATCGATGCCTAGCTCCGATAGTTTCACCAGTAGTTCATCTATCACTAAGGACCAAAGAAGCGGAGACAGGACCCCGCCTTATGGACACTCTTTGACCGTTCGGATGCGTCCAGTGAAGATCTAATGTACATAAGCATTCTCTCTATCCAATTAATAGAGAAGGAGTCAACCCTCCAAGATGCTAATGCATTGGTTATTGACTGATAGCCAGTGTTCTCGAAGGCCCCTTCAACGTCTAGGAAGGAGCACAAAGCAATTTCCTTCGCTTCGAATTCCTTTTCAATCTTACTGATTGTCTGATGTAGACGAATTATGTATGGTGCAGGGGTTTGGTATCTTGCAAACTGCATGGAATATGCACGTCCAGCGGTCGTTCTGCGGTCTTATACAAAAGGGATGTAAAGCGAATTGGTCTATACGACTTAGGTTGATTCAAGGGACGGTTTTCTTGCTTGGGAATAAGAACCACATTTACTTCCATCCAAGATAGCGGAATGTACTCCCAATTGAAGCTCGCCCTAAGTAGGCCAATTAGTGGACTAAGTATATATTGTAGGCTTCGTTGCAGCAGGGCCGGGAAAACGCCCCCCGGGGCTTCAAAGGGAGCGAATGATATAGTGACCCACCTGATCTTGTCTCTAGCGTTTCCCGTCGATTCTGTGTTTAAGAGCCAGCTTTTCTTTTTAGGAGCAACACCCCATTAGTTGACCCTCTGGCCAATACTTTTTGCAATCTCGCCGCTGCTGGAAGTGACTCCACTCTTTCGCAGTAGGTGCGCCAGGTATCGCGTTTGGCGCGTCTAATGTTCTTATTATACTCAGTGAGCGCGCATCTGTATGTGTCCCACGAGTCTCTATTTGACTTGGCCCTGTTGAAGAGCCGTCTGACCTCCTTCCTTTGATTTGCCAGGCTTGCGCTCCATCAGGGAACTTAGGGCCGCACTATCATAGTAAAAAAGTTAAAAGCACATCCTGAAATTGTCTTGATGCCAATTCTATCTCCCTCGTGGAGTTAAAGGTGGCAGGAAGTTGGTCAACTTTCGAAGCCACTAAGGCTTTGTTCAGCTGTTAATTTGTTTTCTTTAGATTAAAATAATGAAAAAGGAGTTTCGCTTGGCTTGGGAGATAAAATCTGATGTGCTGGTGATCTGAAAGAGTGGCCTCATCGGTAACCCGCCAATTTTTAATGAAATCAGACAAAGAACTGCTAACCAGATGAGGTCTAGTACCTCTTCCCTGATTGCGTTTATAAAAGTGGGTTTGCACCCTCTACCTAATACATATTATTGACTACACAAAAAATATTCAAGAAGGCACTAACCCCTTTTTTTGACATCACTACTACCCCAGATAGTATGATGGATTTGTAGGCCCAGCAGCCAAGCTTGTGGTGGGACCCGAGTTAGATTCCGGGTTTGTTGTTGGAGCAGCAGCAGCCGGCACCGCGACTATTGCTGGAGCTTCCCTCGTAGAGGCACTGGCGCTGCTCCGGCGTGGTCCGCTGCACTACCCTCCATTGGCTGGTGCTGAAATCGTTCTGGGCACTTATCTGCGCCAGAACCGTCTCGTTGGGCAACTCCAGGCTGTTGGCGAAGTAACCTCGGATGAGGTGCGCCCGGGGGAACTGGCTTTCCCCCGTCTCTGTCCGTCTCTGAAAAAAAGATAAGAAACAAAAATAATTTATTTTAAAAATTTTAAAAATTAACTCTCGCCACAGAAAATGTTGTAAAGTGGTTTTTTCTCTTTTGGGGCTCTATAAGTATCATTAAAAGTAGGTTTAGTAAACAATACAAACCAAAAATTTAATTTTGGTACCTAGTGTAATTGAGACCGTGAATGAGTATTGCGCAGTCGGTTACGCCTGACTGCAACGTTCTTACTTGATTTAAATTATATCAGTTTTTATTTTCTCTAAACAACCAACATTTTTATTTAAATTTTATAATTTGTTCAATTTGCAGTGTTTTTTGACAGAAAACATACAGGATATTTCGGTTGACTTGGACTTGTGCAAAAAACAAGTCGAGGCTTTAAAAGCTAAGTTAAACCAAGGAAAAGAAACAAAAACTACGGTAAATATTTTAAGTTATAAATTAAAAAATGTATTAAAGTATTTTGTTTGATTTGTAGATAAAAGCAAATAATTCATCTGACCAAGGCTTTATTAAATCTTCAAATGCTACTTTAAAACTTACGGGATAACGTAAACCATCTGAAATATATGTAGTCATGCTATATGCATTGTACAATTCTTACAAATAATAAATGGATATAACATTAGAATTACGTGTGAATCAAATAAAATGTAGCTCTTAAATAAAGAACTAAAATATGACATTTTGTGATGTAGTATGAATCATAAGTCGTTGAATGTACTTTAAAATTAAATAATTTATATAACTTGTTTAGGAATATAATGTATCAACAAATTTTGTTTAATACATCATCTGCAAATGTTAATGATCCGCATTATATTATTAGTTTTAAACAATCCTGCAAGCCGGGCTTGAACCGAACCGGGTCGAATGCGGAACATCCAATATTTTCAAATTTTGAGACGCACACTGAACCGAACCAGTTTGAAAAAAGACAGCCGAACCTGAGCCCGAAGTGAACCGTAGTTATACCCTGAACCCATTGAAAATGGGTAAAAAGGCTATAATGGTTTTGTGAAAATGAACGTAACAGACAGAAGGAATCATCTCCGACCCATAAAGTATATATATTCTTGATCAGGACGACGAGCTGAAACGATTTAATCATGAACGCAGCGATCTCGGAAACTACAAAAGCTAGAGACGTACACTTTTCGAGTATAGATTCTCATAAGCCATACGCAGAAAAAGTTTATCCTTGTTTAATATGTACTCGTAAGGGATATTTCGGATTTTGTTTGTACATAGATTTGCATGGATAAGCACTACAAACTTCATTACGATCATATCATCATCTTAGTTTAGGAGTTAGTCAAAAATGTGTTTTCCATAGTGGGCCCAAGCGCAGCCGATGTGAAAAGTGCGCAGCTTGCTGCGTGGGTTTGTTTGTTTGAGTTTGGGAATGTGTGTATGAATGCAAAACGGGTTTAAAGATGCCCAGCGTAATCCAAAAAAGGGTTCAGGGTCAAGAAGGGGGGTTGCAGAACCGGCCCTAGCTAGCCCGTCCGCAACTTCGATGCCGGAAATTCCGGAATGCCCTGGGACCCAACAAAGTGTGACCTGGTTTCTATGTGAGAATTGCTGGAAACAATTCCAGCAATCCGCAACCAGTCTCGAGGTAATCCTCCATGAGGAAAGCGCTTGAATGGCTGCTTGTCTGTCTTTTGTATGGCCACACATTTTTGTATTTCGGTAGCCTGCTGGACCGTTGGCCACCAGACGAGGACAGCGTACGTGACAACAAGCATACCCATCATACTGTACAGCCATCTGATGCCTTTGGAGTTTAAACCTCACGTTTTACCGAAGAGCCGGCGACATGCCCACATAGCATAAGTACCTTTGGTCAACGTTTTGTCTAAGTGCGAGTTTCAGATAAGTTCTTATCCAAGATTACGCCGAGATATTTGACCTCACTGGAGAGCTCGACGGGTGTCCCACTGATGTAGAGCTGTCCGACATCGATGAGTGCCGTTTGTATCAAGTCGTTGATGGTTAAACCGAACTTTCTGGAGACTATTATTACCAGGTCATCTGCTTAATTTAAGCATCGATGCCTAGCTCCGATAGTTTCACCAGTAGTTCATCTATCACTAGGGACCAAAGAAGGGGAGACAGGACCCCGCCCTATGGACACTCTTTGACCGTTCGGATGCGTCCAGTGAAGATCTAATGTCTCTGTACATAAGCATTCTCTCTATCCAAGTAATAGAGAAGGAGTCAACCCTCCAAGATGCTAATGCATTGGTTATTGACTAATAGCCAGTGTTCTCGAAGGCCCCTTCAACGTCTAGGAAGGAGCACAAAGCAATTTCCTTCGCTTCGAATTCCTTTTCAATCTTACTGATTGTCTGATGTAGACGAATTATGTATGGTGCAGGGGTTTGGTATCTTGCAAACTGCATGGAATATGCACGTCCAGCGGTCGTTCTGCGGTCTTATACAAAAGGGATGTAAAGCGAATTGGTCTATACGACTTAGGTTGATTCAAGGGACGGTTTTCTTGCTTGGGAATAAGAACCACATTTACTTCCATCCAGGATAGCGGAATGTACTCCCAATTGAAGCTCGCCCTAAGTAGGCCAATTAGTGGACTAAGTATATATTGTAGGCTTCGTTGCAGCAGGGCCGGGAAAACGCCCCCCGGGGCTTCAAAGGGAGCGAATGATATAGTGACCCACCTGATCTTGTCTCTAGCGTTTCCCGTCGATTCTGTGTTTAAGAGCCAGCTGTTCTTTTTAGGAGCAACACCCCATTAGTTGACCCTCTGGCCAATACTTTTTGCAATCTCGCCGCTGCTGGAAGTGACTCCACTCTTTCGCAGTAGGTGCGCCAGGTATCGCGTTTGGCGCGTCTAATGTTCTTATTATACTCAGTGAGCGCGCATCTGTATGTGTCCCACGAGTCTCTATTTGACTTGGCCCTGTTGAAGAGCCGTCTGACCTCCTTCCTTTGATTTGCCAGGCTTGCGCTCCATCAGGGAACTTAGGGCCGCACTATCATAGTAAAAAAGTTAAAAGCACATCCTGAAATTGTCTTGATGCCAATTCTATCTCCCTCGTGGAGTTAAAGGTGGCAGGAAGTTGGTCAACTTTCGAAGCCACTAAGGCTTTGTTCAGCTGTTAATTTGTTTTCTTTAGATTAAAATAATGAAAAAGGAGTTTCGCTTGGCTTGGGAGATAAAATCTGATGTGCTGGTGATCTGAAAGAGTGGCCTCATCGGTAACCCGCCAATTTTTAATGAAATCAGACAAAGAACTGCTAACCAGATGAGGTCTAGTACCTCTTCCCTGATTGCGTTTATAAAAGTGGGTTTGCACCCTCTACCTAATACATATTATTGACTACACAAAAAATATTCAAGAAGGCACTAACCCCTTTTTTTGACATCACTACTACCCCAGATAGTATGATGGATTTGTAGGCCCAGCAGCCAAGCTTGTGGTGGGACCCGAGTTAGATTCCGGGTTTGTTGTTGGAGCAGCAGCAGCCGGCACCGCGACTATTGCTGGAGCTTCCCTCGTAGAGGCACTGGCGCTGCTCCGGCGTGGTCCGCTGCACTACCCTCCATTGGCTGGTGCTGAAATCGTTCTGGGCACTTATCTGCGCCAGAACCGTCTCGTTGGGCAACTCCAGGCTGTTGGCGAAGTAACCTCGGATGAGGTGCGCCCGGGGGAACTGGCTTTCCCCCGTCTCTGTCCGTCTCTGAAAAAAAGATAAGAAACAAAAATAATTTATTTTAAAAATTTTAAAAATTAACTCTCGCCACAGAAAATGTTGTAAAGTGGTTTTTCCTCTTTTGGGGCTCTATAAGTATCATTAAAAGTAGGTTTAGTAAACAATACAAACCAAAAATTTAATTTTGGTACCTAGTGTAATTGAGACCGTGAATGAGTATTGCGCAGTCGGTTACGCCTGACTGCAACGTTCTTACTTGATTTAAATTATATCAGTTTTTATTTTCTCTAAACAACCAACATTTTTATTTAAATTTTATAATTTGTTCAATTTGCAGTGTTTTTTGACAGAAAACATACAGGATATTTCGGTTGACTTGGACTTGTGCAAAAAACAAGTCGAGGCTTTAAAAGCTAAGTTAAACCAAGGAAAAGAAACAAAAACTACGGTAAATATTTTAAGTTATAAATTAAAAAATGTATTAAAGTATTTTGTTTGATTTGTAGATAAAAGCAAATAATTCATCTGACCAAGGCTTTATTAAATCTTCAAATGCTACTTTAAAACTTACGGGATAACGTAAACCATCTGAAATATATGTAGTCATGCTATATGCATTGTACAATTCTTACAAATAATAAATGGATATAACATTAGAATTACGTGTGAATAAAATAAAATGTAGCTCTTAAATAAAGAACTAAAATATGACATTTTGTGATGTAGTATGAATCATAAGTCGTTGAATGTACTTTAAAATTAAATAATTTATATAACTTGTTTAGGAATATAATGTATCAACAAATTTTGTTTAATACATCATCTGCAAATGTTAATGATCCGCATTATATTATTAGTTTTAAACAATCCTGCAAGCCGGGCTTGAACCGAACCGGGTCGAATGCGGAACATCCAATATTTTCAAATTTTGAGACGCACACTGAACCGAACCAGTTTGAAAAAAGACAGCCGAACCTGAGCCCGAAGTGAACCGTAGTTATACCCTGAACCCATTGAAAATGGGTAAAAAGGCTATAATGGTTTTGTGAAAATGAACGTAACAGACAGAAGGAATCATCTCCGACCCATAAAGTATATATATTCTTGATCAGGACGACGAGCTGAAACGATTTAATCATGAACGCAGCGATCTCGGAAACTACAAAAGCTAGAGACGTACACTTTTCGAGTATAGATTCTCATAAGCCATACGCAGAAAAAGTTTATCCTTGTTTAATATGTACTCGTAAGGGATATTTCGGATTTTGTTTGTACATAGATTTGCATGGATAAGCACTACAAACTTCATTACGATCATATCATCATCTTAGTTTAGGAGTTAGTCAAAAATGTGTTTTCCATAGTGGGCCCAAGCGCAGCCGATGTGAAAAGTGCGCAGCTTGCTGCGTGGGTTTGTTTGTTTGAGTTTGGGAATGTGTGTATGAATGCAAAACGGGTTTAAAGATGCCCAGCGTAATCCAAAAAAGGGTTCAGGGTCAAGAAGGGGGGTTGCAGAACCGGCCCTAGCTAGCCCGTCCGCAACTTCGATGCCGGAAATTCCGGAATGCCCTGGGACCCAACAAAGTGTGACCTGGTTTCTATGTGAGAATTGCTGGAAACAATTCCAGCAATCCGCAACCAGTCTCGAGGTAATCCTCCATGAGGAAAGCGCTTGAATGGCTGCTTGTCTGTCTTTTGTATGGCCACACATTTTTGTATTTCGGTAGCCTGCTGGACCTTTGGCCACCAGACGAGGACAGCGTACGTGACAACAAGCATACCCATCATACTGTACAGCCATCTGATGCCTTTGGAGTTTAAACCTCACGTTTTACCGAAGAGCCGGCGACATGCCCACATAGCATAAGTACCTTTGGTCAACGTTTTGTCTAAGTGCGAGTTTCAGATAAGTTCTTATCCAAGTTTACGCCGAGATATTTGACCTCACTGGAGAGCTCGACGGGTGTCCCACTGATGTAGAGCTGTCCGACATCGATGAGTGCCGTTTGTATCAAGTCGTTGATGGTTAAACCGAACTTTCTGGAGACTATTATTACCAGGTCATCTGCTTAATTTAAGCATCGATGCCTAGCTCCGATAGTTTCACCAGTAGTTCATCTATCACTAGGGACCAAAGAAGGGGAGACAGGACCCCGCCCTATGGACACTCTTTGACCGTTCGGATGCGTCCAGTGAAGATCTAATGTCTCTGTACATAAGCATTCTCTCTATCCAAGTAATAGAGAAGGAGTCAACCCTCCAAGATGCTAATGCATTGGTTATTGACTGATAGCCAGTGTTCTCGAAGGCCCCTTCAACGTCTAGGAAGGAGCACAAAGCAATTTCCTTCGCTTCGAATGCCTTTTCAATCTTACTGATTGTCTGATGTAGACGAATTATGTATGGTGCAGGGGTTTGGTATCTTGCAAACTGCATGGAATATGCACGTCCAGCGGTCGTTCTGCGGTCTTATACAAAAGGGATGTAAAGCGAATTGGTCTATACGACTTAGGTTGATTCAAGGGACGGTTTTCTTGCTTGGGAATAAGAACCACATTTACTTCCATCCAAGATAGCGGAATGTACTCCCAATTGAAGCTCGCCCTAAGTAGGCCAATTAGTGGACTAAGTATATATTGTAGGCTTCGTTGCAGCAGGGCCGGGAAAACGCCCCCCGGGGCTTTAAAGGGAGCGAATGATATAGTGACCCACCTGATCTTGTCTCTAGCGTTTCCCGTCGATTCTGTGTTTAAGAGCCAGCTGTTCTTTTTAGGAGCAACACCCCATTAGTTGACCCTCTGGCCAATACTTTTTGCAATCTCGCCGCTGCTGGAAGTGACTCCACTCTTTCGCAGTAGGTGCGCCAGGTATCGCGTTTGGCGCGTCTAATGTTCTTATTATACTCAGTGAGCGCGCATCTGTATGTGTCCCACGAGTCTCTATTTGACTTGGCCCTGTTGAAGAGCCGTCTGACCTCCTTCCTTTGATTTGCCAGGCTTGCGCTCCATCAGGGAACTTAGGGCCGCACTATCATAGTAAAAAAGTTAAAAGCACATCCTGAAATTGTCTTGATGCCAATTCTATCTCCCTCGTGGAGTTAAAGGTGGCAGGAAGTTGGTCAACTTTCGAAGCCACTAAGGCTTTGTTCAACTGTTAATTTGTTTTCTTTAGATTAAAATAATGAAAAAGGAGTTTCGCTTGGCTTGGGAGATAAAATCTGATGTGCTGGTGATCTGAAAGAGTGGCCTCATCGGTAACCCGCCAATTTTTAATGAAATCAGACAAAGAACTGCTAACCAGATGAGGTCTAGTACCTCTTCCCTGATTGCGTTTATAAAAGTGGGTTTGCACCCTCTACCTAATACATATTATTGACTACACAAAAAATATTCAAGAAGGCACTAACCCCTTTTTTTGACATCACTACTACCCCAGATAGTATGATGGATTTGTAGGCCCAGCAGCCAAGCTTGTGGTGGGACCCGAGTTAGATTCCGGGTTTGTTGTTGGAGCAGCAGCAGCCGGCACCGCGACTATTGCTGGAGCTTCCCTCGTAGAGGCACTGGCGCTGCTCCGGCGTGGTCCGCTGCACTACCCTCCATTGGCTGGTGCTGAAATCGTTCTGGGCACTTATCTGCGCCAGAACCGTCTCGTTGGGCAACTCCAGGCTGTTGGCGAAGTAACCTCGGATGAGGTGCGCCCGGGGGAACTGGCTTTCCCCCGTCTCTGTCCGTCTCTGAAAAAAGATAAGAAACAAAAATAATTTATTTTAAAAATTTTAAAAATTAACTCTCGCCACAGAAAATGTTGTAAAGTGGTTTTTCCCCTTTTGGGGCTCTATAAGTATCATTAAAAGTAGGTTTAGTAAACAATACAAACCAAAAATTTAATTTTGGTACCTAGTGTAATTGAGACCGTGAATGAGTATTGCGCAGTCGGTTACGCCTGACTGCAACGTTCTTACTTGATTTAAATTATATCAGTTTTTATTTTCTCTAAACAACCAACATTTTTATTTAAGTTTTATAATTTGTTCAATTTGCAGTGTTTTTTGACAGAAAACATACAGGATATTTCGGTTGACTTGGACTTGTGCAAAAAACAAGTCGAGGCTTTAAAAGCTAAGTTAAACCAAGGAAAAGAAACAAAAACTACGGTAAATATTTTAAGTTATAAATTAAAAAATGTATTAAAGTATTTTGTTTGATTTGTAGATAAAAGCAAATAATTCATCTGACCAAGGCTTTATTAAATCTTCAAATGCTACTTTAAAACTTACGGGATAACGTAAACCATCTGAAATATATGTAGTCATGCTATATGCATTGTACAATTCTTACAAATAATAAATGGATATAACATTAGAATTACGTGTGAATAAAATAAAATGTAGCTCTTAAATAAAGAACTAAAATATGACATTTTGTGATGTAGTATGAATCATAAGTCGTTGAATGTACTTTAAAATTAAATAATTTATATAACTTGTTTAGGAATATAATGTATCAACAAATTTTGTTTAATACATCATCTGCAAATGTTAATGATCCGCATTTTATTATTAGTTTTAAACAATCCTGCAAACCGGGCTTGAACCGAACCGGGTCGAATGCGGAACATCCAATATTTTCAAATTTTGAGACGCACACTGAACCGAACCAGTTTGAAAAAAGACAGCCGAACCTGAGCCCGAAGTGAACCGTAGTTATACCCTGAACCCATTGAAAATGGGTAAAAAGGCTATAATGGTTTTGTGAAAATGAACGTAACAGACAGAAGGAATCATCTCCGATCCATAAAGTATATATATTCTTGATCAGGACGACGAGCTGAAACGATTTAACCACGCAGCGATCTCGGAAACTACAAAAGCTAGAGACGTACACTTTTCGAGTATAGATTCTCATAAGCCATACGCAGAAAAAGTTTATCCTTGTTTAATATGTACTCGTAAGGGATATTTCGGATTTTGTTTGTACATAGATTTGGATGGTATTATTAAGCACTACAAACTTCATTACGATCATATCATCATCTTAGTTTAGGAGTTATTCAAAAATGTGTTTTCCATAGTGGGCCCAAGCGCAGCCGATGTGAAAAGTGCGCAGCTTGCTGCGTGGGTTTGTGTGTTTGACTTTGGGAATGTGTGTATGAATGCAAAACGGGTTTAAAGAGGCCCAGCGTAACCCAAAAAAGGGGTTCAGGGTCAAGAAGGGGGGTTGCAGAACCGGCCCTAGCTAGCCCGTCCGCAACTTCGTTGCCGAAAATTCCGGAATGCCCTGGGACCCAACAAAGTGTGACCTGGTTTCTATGTGAGAATTGCTGGAAACAATTCCAGCAATCCGCAACCAGTCTCGAGGTAATCCTCCATGAGGAAAGCGCTTGAATGGCTGCTTGTCTGTCTTTTGTATGGCCACACATTTTTGTATTTCGGTAGCCTGCTGGACCTTTGGCCACCAGACGAGGACAGCGTACGTGACAACAAGCATACCCATCATACTGTACAGCCATCTGATGCCTTTGGAGTCTAAACCTCACGTTTTACCGAAGAGCCGGCGACATGCCCACATAGCATAAGTACCTTTGGTCAACGTTTTGTCTAAGTGCGAGTTTCAGATAAGTTCTTATCCAAGTTTACGCCGAGATATTTGACCTCACTGGAGAGCTCGACGGGTGTCCCACTGATGTAGAGCTGTCCGACATCGATGAGTGCCGTTTGTATCAAGTCGTTGATGGTTAAACCGAACTTTCTGGAGACTATTATTACCAGGTCATCTGCTTAATTTAAGCATCGATGCCTAGCTCCGATAGTTTCACCAGTAGTTCATCTATCACTAGGGACCAAAGAAGGGGAGACAGGACCCCGCCCTATGGACACTCTTTGACCGTTCGGATGCGTCCAGTGAAGATCTAATGTCTCTGTACATAAGCATTCTCTCTATCCAAGTAATAGAGAAGGAGTCAACCCTCCAAGATGCTAATGCATTGGTTATTGACTGATAGCCAGTGTTCTCGAAGGCCCCTTCGACGTCTAGGAAGGAGCACAAAGCAATTTCCTTCGCTTCGAATGCCTTTTCAATCTTACTGATTGTCTGATGTAGACGAATTATGTATGGTGCAGGGGTTTGGTATCTTGCAAACTGCATGGAATATGCACGTCCAGCGGTCGTTCTGCGGTCTTATACAAAAGGGATGTAAAGCGAATTGGTCTATACGACTTAGGTTGATTCAAGGGACGGTTTTCTTGCTTGGGAATAAGAACCACATTTACTTCCATCCAAGATAGCGGAATGTACTCCCAATTGAAGCTCGCCCTAAGTAGGCCAATTAGTGGACTAAGTATATATTGTAGGCTTCGTTGCAGCAGGGCCGGGAAAACGCCCCCCGGGGCTTTAAAGGGAGCGAATGATATAGTGACCCACCTGATCTTGTCTCTAGCGTTTCCCGTCGATTCTGTGTTTAAGAGCCAGCTGGTCTTTTTAGGAGCAACACCCCATTAGTTGACCCTCTGGCCAATACCTTTTGCAATCTCGCCGCTGCTGGAAGTGACTCCACTCTTTCGCAGTAGGTGCGCCAGGTATCGCGTTTGGCGCGTCTAATGTTCTTATTATACTCAGTGAGCGCGCATCTGTATGTGTCCCACGAGTCTCTATTTGACTTGGCCCTGTTGAAGAGCCGTCTGACCTCCTTCCTTTGATTTGCCAGGCTTGCGCTCCATCAGGGAACTTAGGGCCGCACTATCATAGTAAAAAAGATAAAAGCACATCCTGAAATTGTCTTGATGCCAATTCTATCTCCCTCGTGGAGTTAAAGGTGGCAGGAAGTTGGTCAACTTTCGAAGCCACTAAGGCTTTGTTCAGCTGTTAATTTGTTTTCTTTAGATTAAAATAATGAAAAAGGAGTTTCGCTTGGCCTGGGAGATAAAATCTGATGTGCTGGTGATCTGAAAGAGTGGCCTCATCGGTAACCCGCCAATTTTTAATGAAATCAGACAAAGAACTGCTAACCAGATGAGGTCTAGTACCTCTTCCCTGATTGCGTTTATAAAAGTGGGTTTGCACCCTCTACCTAATACATATTATTGACTACACAAAAAATATTCAAGAAGGCACTAACCCCTTTTTTTGACATCACTACTACCCCAGATAGTATGATGGATTTGTAGGCCCAGCAGCCAAGCTTGTGGTGGGACCCGAGTTAGATTCCGGGTTTGTTGTTGGAGCAGCAGCAGCCGGCACCGCGACTATTGCTGGAGCTTCCCTCGTAGAGGCACTGGCGCTGCTCCGGCGTGGTCCGCTGCACTACCCTCCATTGGCTGGTGCTGAAATCGTTCTGGGCACTTATCTGCGCCAGAACCGTCTCGTTGGGCAACTCCAGGCTGTTGGCGAAGTAACCTCGGATGAGGTGCGCCCGGGGGAACTGGCTTTCCCCCGTCTCTGTCCGTCTCTGAAAAAAAGATAAGAAACAAAAATAATTTATTTTAAAAATTTTAAAAATTAACTCTCGCCACAGAAAATGTTGTAAAGTGGTTTTTCCCCTTTTGGGGCTCTATAAGTATCATTAAAAGTAGGTTTAGTAAACAATACAAACCAAAAATTTAATTTTGGTACCTAGTGTCATTGAGACCGTGAATGAGTATTGCGCAGTCGGTTACGCCTGACTGCAACGTTCTTACTTGATTTAAATTATATCAGTTTTTATTTTCTCTAAACAACCAACATTTTTATTTAAGTTTTATAATTTGTTCAATTTGCAGTGTTTTTTGACAGAAAACATACAGCATATTTCGGTTGACTTGGACTTGTGCAAAAAACGAGTCGAGGCTTTAAAAGCTAAGTTAAACCAAGGAAAAGAAACAAAAACTGCGGTAAATATTTTAAGTTATAAATTAAAAAATGTATTAAAGTATTTTGTTTGATTTGTAGATAAAAGCAAATAATTCATCTGACCAAGGCTTTATTAAATCTTCAAATGCTACTTTAAAACTTACGGGATAACGTAAACCATCAGAAATATATAAAGACATGCTATATGCATTGTACAATTCTTACAAATAATAAATGGATATAACATTAGAATTACGTGTGAATAAAATATAATGTAGCTCTTAAATAAAGAACTAAAATATGACATTTTGTGATGTAGTATGAATCATAAGTCGTTGAATGTACTTTAAAATAAAATAATTTATATAACTTGTTTAGGAATATAATGTATCAACAAATTTTGTTTAATACATCATCTGCAAATGTTAATGATCCGCATTTTATTATTAGTTTTAAACAATCCTGCAAACCGGCTTTGAACCGAACCGGGTCGAATGCGGAACATCCAATATTTTCAAATTTTGAGCCGCACACTGAACCGAACCAGTTTGAAAAAAGACAGCCGAACCTGAGCCCGAAGTGAACCGTAGTTATACCCTGAACCCATTGAAAATGGGTAAAAAGGCTATAATGGTTTTGTGAAAATGAACGTAACAGACAGAAGGAATCATCTCCGACCCATAAAGTATATATATTCTTGATCAGGACGACGAGCTGAAACGATTTAACCATGAACGCAGCGATCTCGGAAACTACAAAAGCTAGAGACGTGCACTTTTCGAGTATAGATTCTCATAAGCCATACGCAGAAAAAGTTTATCCTTGTTTAATATGTACTCGTAAGGGATATTTCGGATTTTGTTTGTACATAGATTTGGATGGTATTATTAAGCACTACAAACTTCATTACGATCATATCATCATCTTAGTTAAGGAGTTATTCAAAAATGTGTTTTCCATAGTGGGCCCAAGCGCAGCCGATGTGAAAAGTGCGCAGCTTGCTGCGTGGGTTTGTGTGTTTGACTTTGGGAATGTGTGTATGAATGCAAAACGGGTTTAAAGAGGCCCAGCGTAACCCAAAAAAGAGTTCAGGGTCAAGAAGGGGGGTTGCAGAACCGGCCCTAGCTAGCCCGTCCGCAACTTCGTTGTCGGAAATTCCGGAATGCCCTGGGACCCAACAAAGTGTGACCTGGTTTCTATGTGAGAATTGCTGGAAACAATTCCAGCAATCCGCAACCAGTCTCGAGGTAATCCTCCATGAGGAAAGCGCTTGAATGGCTGCTTGTCTGTCTTTTGTATGGCCACACATTTTTGTACTTCGGTTGCCTGCTGGACCTTTGGCCACCAGACGAGGACAGCGTACGTGACAACAAGCATACCCATCATACTGTACAGCCATCTGATGCCTTTAGAGTCTAAACCTCACGTTTTACCGAAGAGCCGGCGACATGCCCACATAGCATAAGTACCTTTGGTCAACGTTTTGTCTAAGTGCGAGTTTTAGATAAGTTCTTATCCAAGTTTACGCCGAGATACTTGACCTCACTGGAGAACTCGACGGGTGTCCCACTGAAGTAGAGCTGTCCGACATCGATGAGTGCCGTTTGTATCAAGTCGTTGATGGTTAAACCGAGCTTTCTGGAGACTATTATTACCAGGTCATCTGCTTAATTTAAGCATCGATGCCTAGCTCCGATAGTTTCACCAGTAGTTCATCTATCACTAGGGACCAAAGAAGGGGAGACAGGACCCCGCCCTATGGACACTCTTTGACCGTTCGGATGCGTCCAGTGAAGATCTAATGTACATAAGCATTCTCTCTATCCAAGTAATAGAGAAGGAGTCAACCCTCCAAGATGCTAATGCATTGGTTATTGACTGATAGCCAGTGTCGATTCGCTTCGGATGCCTTTTCAATCTTACTGACTTTCTGATGTAGACGAATTATGTTTGGTGCAGGGGTTTGGTATCTTGCAAACTGCATGGAATATGCACGTCCAACGGTCGTTCTGCGGTCTTATACAAAAGGGATGTAAAGCGAATTGGTCTATACGAATTAGGTTGATTAAAGGGACGGTTTTCTTGCTTGGGAATAAGAATCACATTTACTTCCATCCAAGATAGCGGAATGTACTCCCAATTGAAGCTCGCCCTAAGTAGGCCAATTAGTGGACTAAGTATATATTGTAGGCTTCGTTGCAGCAGGGCCGGGAAAACGCCCCCCGGGGCTTTAAAGGGAGCGAATGATTTAGTGACCCACCTGATCTTGTCTCTAGCGTTTCCCGTCGATCCTGTGTTTAAGAGCCAGCTGTTCTTTTTAGGAGCAACACCCCATTAGTTGACTCTCTGGCCAATACCTTTTGCAATCTCGCCGCTTCTGGAAGTGACTCCACTCTTTCGCAGTAGGTGCGCCAGGTATCGCGTTTGGCGCGTCTAATGTTCTTAATTTACTCAGTGAGCGCACATCTGTATGTGTCCCACGAGTCTCTATTTGACTTGGCCCTGTTGAAGAGCCGTCTGACCTCCTTCCTTTGATTTGCCAGGCTTTCGCTCCATCAGGGAACTTAGGGCCGCACTATCATATAAAAAAAGTTAAAAACACATCCTGAAATTGTCTTGATGCCAATTCTATCTCCCTCGTGGAGTTAAAGATGGCAGGAAGTTGGTCAACTTTTGAAGTCACTAAGGCTTTGTTCAGCTGTTAATTTGTTTTCTTTAGATTAAAATAATTAAAAAGGAGTTTCGCTTGGCCTGGGAGATAAAATCTGATGTTCTGGTGATCTGAAAGAGTGGCCTCATCGGTAACCCGCCAATTTTTAATTAAATCAGACAAAGAACTGCTAACCGATGAGGTCTAGTACCTCTTCCCTGATTGCGTTTATAAAAGTGGGTTTGCACCCTCTACCTAATACATATTATTGACTACACAAAAAATATTCAAGAAAGCACTAACCCCTTTTTTTGATATCACTACTACCCCAGATAGTATGATGGTGGGACCCGAACCAGATTACGGGTTTGTTGTTGGAGCAGCAGCAGCCGGCACCGCGACTATTGCTGGAGCGTCCCTCGTAGAGGCACTGGCGCTGCTCCGGCGTGGTCCGCTGCACTATCTTCCATTGGCTGGTGCTGAAATCGTTTTGGGCACTTATCTGCGCCAGAACCGTCTCGTTGGGCAACTCCAGGCTGTTGGCGAAGTATCCTCGGATGAGGTAAGCCCGGGGGAACTGGCTTTCCCCCAACAGCTCAACTTCGAGTGAATGGCAGGCCTTGATATGACTGAAGTTCGCCCTAACCCACTCGGCTGCATTGTTTTCGTAGCAGACGAGCATGACCTACTCCGTTCTCGGAACAACACCCTCGAACTTTGGCTTCACACTTGGCGTCACACACTTCAGGGTGGACAATAGGATCGCCGCCTTATAGAGTGATTAGACCGGGGTCACTACCGTAACTGTAGTGGGATTTCGAAATTCCCGCTTTTGCCCCGTAAGAAAGGCACAGGTTTGTGTCTGCTGCGGAAATATTGGCAGGGTTGCATTTCGATGTTAGCTGTTAACATTTAGCAGTTGTAGTATATATGTAATTTTTGTGATTTTTGTTGGTTTGAAATGAGCAATGGATGAGTTTTGATTGGGCGCGAAATGGACATGCAAGCATCGAAGCGATCGAGGCCACCCTGACGATCTGCAGTCCCCAGACATGGAAGCAAGCTGCTCCTCTGCCCAACCAGCTAAACGGAAAACAAAACACTTACAAAGAGGATCCCCGCTTGTATATGTAGACATATGTATATAAATATACCGCGTAGTGAAGCATTCGAAGCATTCCCGTCCATTCGAATGTTATCTTTTCCGCACCAAAGAGTTCCTTTAATTATACATGTTAATTTGATTACCTAAGTATGTTGTTTTAGTTACTCACATATTGCTGCACCTCTGTACCAGCACCAGCCACCGACGACGCAATAAAAGGGATTGGCATTGCTGTGCCAATATAACAGCAAGTCTCTCCTAATCCTCGATGTCGGAAGGCAGAAAGCAGGTCCATGATTTGATATTCCACTTTAATATTACTTATAATTTGAATTGTTTATACAATTTCAATTTACACAAACACGCAGCGTTAATAGCGATCAGCTATTAATCACTGCATTTGGGGTAGCAACTCTAGAAAACTAATAATTTAGATTCAAAAGTGTGTTCGACTGATTAATAGATATATTCAATTGTTTTCAGGAAGCGTAAAGATTTTTAAAATCGGTTGTGACATCACAAGTAATGATCAAAAATGTAAAATCGTCTTTGAAAAAAAAGGAAAAATAATTTATTTTAAGAATTAAAAAGAAATAAAACCCATCACAGAAAATTTTGTAAAGTGGTTTTTTCTCTTTTGGGGCTCTGTAAGTATCAGTAAAAGTAAACATTAAACAATACAAACCAAAAATTTAATTTTGGTACCTAGTGTAATTGAGACCGTGAATGAGTATTGCGCAGTCGGTTATGCCTGACTGCAACGTTCTTACTTGATTTAAATTATATCAGTTTTTATTTTCTCTAAACAACCAACATTTTTATTTAAATTTTATAATTTGTTCAATTTGCAGTGTTTTTTGACAGAAAACATACAGGATATTTCGGTTGACTTGGACTTGTGCAAAAAACAAGTCGAGGCTTTAAAAGCTAAGTTAAACCAAGGCAAAGAAACAAAAACTACGGTAAATATTTTAAGTTATAAATTAAAAAATGTATTAAAGTATTTTGTTTGATTTGTAGATAAAAGCAAATAATTCATCTGACCAAGGCTTTATTAAATCTTCAAATGCTACTTTAAAACTTACGGGATAACGTAAACCACCTGAAATATATATAGACATGCTTTAAGCATTGTACAATTCTTACAAATAATAAATGGATATAACATTAGAGTTACGTGTGAATAAAATATAAAGTAGCTCTTAAATAAAGAACTAAAATTTGACATTTTGTGATGTAGTATGAATCATAAATCGTTGAATGTACTTTAAAATTAAATAATTTATATAGCTTGTTTAGGAATATAATGTATCAACAAATTTTGTTTAATACATCATCTGCAAATGTTAATGATCCGCATTTTATTATTAGTTTTAAACAATCCTGCAAACCGGGTTTGAACCGAACCGGGTCGAATGCGAAACATCCAATATTTTCAAATTTTGAGCCGCACACTGAACCGAACCAGTTTGAAAAAAGACCGCCGAACCTGAGCCCGAAGTGAACCGTAGTTATACCCTGAACCCATTGAAAATGGGTAAAAAGGCTATAATGGTTTTGTGAAAATGAACGTAACAGACAAAAGAAATCATCTCCGACCCATAAAGGATATATATTCTTGATCAGGACGACGAGCTGAAACGATTTAACCATGAACGATCGATGCAGCGATCTCGGAAACTACAAAAGCTAGAGACGTACACTTTTCGAGTATAGATTCTTATAAGCCATACGCAGAAAAAGTTTATCCTTGTTTAATATGTACTCGTAAGGGATATTTCGGATTTTGTTTGTACATAGATTTGGATGGTATTATTAAGCACTACAAACTTCATTACGATCATATCATCATCTTAGTTAAGGAGTTATTCAAAAATGTGTTTTCCATAGTGGGCCCAAGCGCAGCCGATGTGAAAAGTGCGCAGCTTGCTGCGTGGGTTTGTGTGTTTGACTTTGGGAATGTGTGTATGAATGCAAAACGGGTTTAAAGAGGCCCAGCGTAACCCAAAAAAGGGTTCAGGGTCAAGAAGGGGGGTTGCAGAACCGGCCCTAGCTAGCCCGTCCGCAACTTCGTTGCCGAAAATTCCGGAATGCCCTGGGACCCAACAAAGTGTGACCTGGTTTCTATGTGAGAATTGCTGGAAACAATTCCAGCAATCCGCAACCAGTCTCGAGGTAATCCTCCATGAGGAAAGCGCTTGAATGGCTGCTTGTCTGTCTTTTGTATGGCCACACATTTTTGTATTTCGGTTGCCTGCTGGACCTTTGGCCACCAGACGAGGACAGCGTACGTGACAACAAGCATACCCATCATACTGTACAGCCATCTGATGCCTTTAGAGTCTAAACCTCACGTTTTACCGAAGAGCCGGCGACATGCCCACATAGCATAAGTACCTTTGGTCAACGTTTTGTCTAAGTGCGAGTTTTAGATAAGTTCTTATCCAAGTTTACGCCGAGATATTTGACCTCACTGGAGAGCTCGACGGGTGTCCCACTGATGTAGAGCTGTCCGACATCGATGAGTGCCGTTTGTATCAAGTCGTTGATGGTTAAACCGAACTTTCTGGAGACTATTATTACCAGGTCATCTGCTTAATTTAAGCATTGATGCCTAGCTCCGATAGTTTCACCAGTAGTTCATCTATCACTAGGGACCAAAGAAGGGGAGACAGGACCTCGCCCTATGGACACTTTTTGACCGTTCGGATGCGTCCAGTGAAGATCTAATGTCTCTGTGCATAAGCATTCTTTCTATCCAAGTAATAGAGAAGGAGTCAACCCTCCAAGATGCTAATGCATTGGTTATTGACTGATAGCCAGTTTTCTCGAAGGCCCTTTCGACGTCTAGGAAGGGGCACAAAGCAATTTCCTTCGCTTCGAATGCCTTTTCAATCTTACTGATTGTCTGATGTAGACGAATTATGTATGGTGCAGGGGTTTGGTATCTTGCAAACTGCATGGAATATGCACGTCCAGCGGTCGTTCTGCGGTCTTATACAAAAGGGATGTAAAGCGAATTGGTCTATACGACTTAGGTTGATTCAAGGGACGGTTTTCTTGCTTGGGAATAAGAACCACATTTACTTCCATCCAAGATAGCGGAATGTACTCCCAATTGAAGCTCGCCCTAAGTAGGCCAATTAGTGGACTAAGTATATATTGTCGGCTTCGTTGCAGCAGGGCCGGGAAAACGCCCCCCGGGGCTTTAAAGGGAGCGAATGATTTAGTGACCCACCTGATCTTGTCTCTAGCGTTTCCCGTCGATCCTGTGTTTAAGAGCCAGCTGTTCTTTTTAGGAGCAACAACCCATTAGTTGACCCTCTGGCCAATACCTTTTGCAATCTCGCCGCTTCTGGAAGTGACTCCACTCTTTCGCAGTAGGTGCGCCAGGTATCGCGTTTGGCGCGTCTAATGTTCTTATTATACTCAGTGAGCGCTCATCTGTATGTATCCCACGAGTCTCTATGACTTGGCGCTGTTGATTTGCCAGGCTTTCGCTCTAACTTAGGGCCGCACTATCATAGTAGGAGGTTAGAAGCACAGTTAAAGGTGGCAAGAAGTTGGTCAACTTTCGAAGCCACAAAGGCTTTGTTCAGCTGTTAATTTGTTTTCTTTAGATTAAAATAATTAAAAAGGAGTTTCGCTTGGCCTGGGAGATAAAATCTGATGTGCTGGTGATCTGAAAGAGTGGCCTCATCGGTAACCCGCCAATTTTTAATGAAATCAGACACAGAACTGCTAACCAGATGAGGTCTAGTACCTCTTCCCTGATTGCGTTTATAAAAGTGGGTTTGCACCCACTACCTTATACATATTATTGACTACACAAAAAAAATTCAAGAAGGCACTAACCCCTTTTTTGACATCACTACTACCCGAGATAGTATGATGGATTTGTAGGCCCAGCAGCCAAGCTTGTGGTGGGACCCGAGCCAGATTCCGGGTTTGTTGTTGGAGCAGCAGCAGCCGGCACCGCGACTATTGCTGGAGCGTCCCTCGTAGAGGCACTGGCGCTGCTCCAGCGTGGTCCGCTGCACTACCCTCCATTGGCTGGTGCTGAAATCGTTCTGGGCACTTATCTGCGCCAGAACCGTCTCGTTGGGCAACTCCAGGCTGTTGGCGAAGTAACCTCGGATGAGGTGCGCCCGGGGGAACTGGGTTTCCCCCGTCTCTGTCCGTCTCTGAAAAAAAGATAAAAATCCAAAATAATTTATTTTAAAAATTTTAAAAATTAACACTCCCCACAGAAAATGTTGTAGTGTTTTTTTCTCTTATTGGGTTTTATAAGTATCAATAAAAGTAGGTTTAGTAAACAATACAAACCAAAAATTTAATTTTGGTACCTAGTGTAATTGAGACCGTGAATTAGTATTGCGCAGTTGGTTACGCCTGACTGCAAGGTTCTTACTTGATTTAAATTATATCAGTTTTTATTTTCTCTAAACAATCAATATTTTCATTTAAATTTTGATTTGGACTTGTGCAAAAAACGAGTGGAGGCTTTAAAAGCTAAGTTAAATCAAGGGAAAGAAAAAAAAACTACCGTAAAAATTTTAAGTTATAAATTAAAAAATGTATTTAAGTATTTTGTTTGATTTGTAGATAAAAGCAAATAATTCATCTGACCAAGGCTTTATTAAATCTTCCAATGTTACATTAAATCTTACGGGATAACGTAAACTATTATGGCGAGAGTTTATTTGAGACTAAAAAGCTATGCAGCTGCGTCGCAGGCAGCCGAATTTCAATACAAAGCATAATAGAATAGGTCCGATATTCTTATGAACGGACAACTATGTGCATACATATGTACTTCAAGTAAACGAAAGGAAAATGATAGAGAGATATAGTAAAGCTTATATACATAATTTTAACACTCCTTCTCAACGCTATATGTCTATCTTTACAGTTCAAAAACATTATTTTAAACCTAGCAAATTAATACATTTAGCATGTTTAACCCTACTTAAATTCTTTGTTAATACATCTGCTAACATGTCTTCTGTGGGAACGCACTTTATCTGAACAACTTTATTCTTGTAAATTTCCCTTACAAAATAGTACTTAATTTCGCTGAAGGCCATTTCGCTGATAAGTTTTTTCAAATACCCCGTTTCTTTAGCTGCAGTAGAGAGCTACGTATTCCGTCTCGGTAGTGCTGAGGACGACTATGTCTTTTTTTTCGACTCCCAACAGATCGCTGCACCAGCCACTAAAAATGCCCAGCCACTGAAGGACTTGCGATCAGAACCATCGCCAGCCCAATCGGCGTCAACAAAGCAATGAACAGGGATGCCTGTGCGAACGTACTGCAACCGCATATCAGCTGTTTCCCTCAGTTATCGCAGGACTCGCTTCGCTGATACTTCGTGCTCCTTATGGGGATCTGCATTTCTCCGAGCCAGTTTAGCCACGGAATGCGCTACATCTGGCCGTGTCGTCATTGCTAAATATAGCAGTGCGCCAATGAGTGATTGTCTACCTCTGGACAACCATTGCCTTCGCACTTGGTTTGGAAGCCAACTTCTAAAGTAATTGCATTTGGCTTGCAATCTTCCATACCATATTCTCTTAGCAGGCCTTCGATGTACTGCTTATGGCCTATGGAAACGCTACCAGTCTCGCCCACTCTTTCAATTTCCATACCCAGGAAATGCTGCAGCTCTCCGCCGTCTACTACGTCACCTTAATTTGATATGAGTCCTTTTATGCGGTCGATGTCTTCTCTTCTGGGACAAGCTAATAATAAATCATCAACATATACAACAACTATATTCCGGTATCCGTCAATTTTGCTAGTATAAATACAAGGCTCACTATCACACGGAAAAAACCCCAATTCCATTCGCTCTGCTTTAGACCGTAAAAGGAAATGCAGCTTGAGTACGCGCTTCTGATGTTTTGCATCAACAAATCCTTCCGCTTGCCGCATATACACGATGTCATGTAGCTCGCTGTTTAGTACGAAACCGAAACATCAATTTGATGCAGATGCATCCCATGCTCGACAGCCAATGCAATTACTAGCCTTATCGATGAGTATCGCGCCACTGGCAAAAACGTCTCGGCGTAATTGAACCCATACTGCTGTCCGCATCCTTTTGCGACCAACCTCGATTTGACTACTTTGACCCAATTGATTTTTCACCCTCTGGAAGATCTACAAGGCTCCATGTCTTTATGTTCAGCAGGTGATCAAGGTCCTTCCGCATCGAAGCTTTCCAGTTTTCTGCATGACTTGATTTTAGCGCTTCTTCAACGCTGATGGGTACCTCAATGTAATTTGCAGCCATCACATTTAACATGTTATACTCTTTTCGAGGACGACCCGGCTGCCCAATACGAATTGTTTTTGGACTCCGTCGACCCCTTTTAGGACATTCTTTTTTTTTTCGGTTTTCTTCGGTATCCCCGTTATCATTTGGGGCCTCTTGTTTATCTGGTTGATGGCAGTCATCATCACACTGGCTCATTATGGGGCTCTACCAATACTATGATTGATGTCAAACGAACCCTTACTCGGCAGGCCTCTATCATTGACCAATACATTTTCCAAAAAGATAACGTCTCGGGCTTCTGTTACGCTTCGTTTAACTGGATTGTACAAGCGATAGGCCTTTGCCGTCTTAGAGTAACCCACCGTTCGGCTACGCCATTTTGCTGCGGAGTGTGAGGTACCGTGAGCTGTCGCTTGATGCCATTATCTGCCAAAAATTTATCAAATACACCATTAATGTATTCACGCGCATTATCACTTATAATGGCCATAATCTGTTTTCCCGTTTGTTTTTCCACAAGTGATTTAAAATCTTTGAATTTTTCGAATATTTAGACTTTCGTTTTTAGCATATAAACCGACATGTAACGCGTCTTATCATCGATAAACGTGGCGAAATACCGTGAACAGCCCTGTGATACCGTACGTATAGAGCCACAAATGTCCGAGTGAATTAATCCCATAACGTCTTTCGAGCGACTTTCCGACGTTTTTGGCAATTTCTGTACGCATATCTTGCATTTGGCACAAATTTCACATATGAAGTCGTCTTTGTTACACGCACTAGCACGCAGGCCATGAACCATGTCTTGCTTGATAATTTTGTTAAAATTATTGAAGTTTAAGTGTCCAAACCGGTTATGCCATTTTATAAGCTGTGCTGTATTTGCATTCGCGGCAAATACCCTTTTTAGATTATTTTCAAACAAAAACAAGTCATCTTTTTTCTTCGCGATTAACACCGTTTTTCCGTGACTGTTCTTTATGCGTGGTTCGTTTTTCTCGAAATCTACTTTAAAACCCATTTTGGTTGCACAAAACACTGATATAAAATTACCTTGTAGATTTTTTACAAATAATACATCAACAAGTTTGATCAATTGCATTTTTCGCTCAGGGCCAGAAGGCATGTAAATCGCACCTCAACCGACCACGCACTATAATTTTCACTGTCCAGTTTCTCAATTGAAAATAGGGAACTCATTTTGCAGAATTTTAGCAATCGAGTCTCACGCAAATCTTTTCGATTTTACGCGCAGTTTTTTAGCTGCCTGGGCCCATGACCTATTACGGCTAGAGTTTATTTGAGACTAAAAAGCTATGCAGCTGCGTCGCAGGCAGCCGAACTTCAATACAAGGCATAATAGAGAAGAAGGTCCGTTATGCTTATGAACGGACAACTATGTGCATACATATGTACTTCAAGTAAACGAAAGGAAAATGATAGAGAGACATATTGTGGTGCTTATATACATAAATTCAACATAAACCATCTGAAATATATATAAACATGCTATATGCATTGTACAATTCTTACAAATAATAAATGGATATAACATTAGAATTACGTGTGTATAAAATATAATGTAGCTCTTAAATAAAGAACTAAAATATGACATTTTGTGATGTAGTATGAATCATAAGTCGTTGAATGTACTTTAAAATTAAATAATTTATATAACTTGTTTAGGAATATAATGTATCAACAAATTTTGTTTAATACATCATCTGCAAATGTTAATGATCCGCATTTTATTATTAGTTTTAAACAATCCTGCAAACCGGGTTTGAACCGAACCGGGTCGAATGCGGAACATCCAATATTTTCAAATTTTGAGACGCACACTGAACCGAACCAGTTTGAAAAAAGACAGCCGAACCTCAGCCCGAAGTGAACCGTAGTTATACCCTGAACCCATTGAAAATGGGTAAAAAGGCTATAATAGTTTTGTGAAAATGAACGTAACAGACAGAAGGAATCATCTCCGACCCATAAAGTATATATATTCTTGATCAGGACGACGAGTTGAAACGATTTAACCATGAACGCAGCGATCTCGGAAACTACAAAAGCTAGAGACGTACACTCTTCGAGTATAGATTCTCATAAGCCATACGCAGAAAAAGTTTATCCTTGTTTAATATGTACTCGTAAGGGATATTTCGGATTTTGTTTGTACATAGATTTGGATGGATAGCACTACAAACTTCATTACGATCATATCATCATCTCAGTTTAGGAGTTATTCAAAAATGTGTTTTCCATAGTGCGCAGCCGATGTGAAAAGTGCGCAGCTTGCTGCGTGGGTTTGTTTGTTTGATTTGGGAATGTGTGTAGGAATGCAAAACGGGTTTAAAGAGGCCCAGCGTAACCCAAAAAAGGGTTCAGGGTCAAGAAGGGGGGTTGCAGAACCGGCCCTAGCTAGCCCGTCCGCAACTTCGATGCCGGAAATTCCGGAATGCCCTGGGACCCAACAAAGTGTGACCTGGTTTCTATGTGAGAATTGCTGGAAACAATTCCAGCAATCCGCAACCAGTCTCGAGGTTTTCCTCCATGAGGAAAGCGCTTGAATGGTTGCTTGTCTGTCTTTTGTATGGCCACACATTTTTGTACTTCGGTTGCCTGCTGGACCTTTGGCCACCAGACGAGGACAGCGTACGTGGCAACAAGCATACCCATCATACTGTACAGCCATCTGATGCCTTTAGAGTCTAAACCTCACGTTTTACCGAAGAGCCGGCGACATGCCCACATAGCATAAGTACCTTTGGTCAACGTTTTGTCTAAGTGCGAGTTTTAGATAAGTTCTTATCTAAGTTTACGCCGAGATATTTGACCACACTGGAGCGCTCGACGGGTGTCCCACTGATGTAGAGCTGTCCGACATCGATGAGTGCCGTTTGTATCATGGTTAAACCGAACTTTCTGGAGACTATTATTACCAGGTCATCTGCTTAATTTAAGCATTGATGCCTAGCTCCGATAGTTTCACCAGTAGTTCATCTATCACTAGGGACCAAAGAAGGGGAGACAGGACCTCGCCCTATGGACACTCTTTGACCGTTCGGATGCGTCCAGTGAAGATCTAATGTCTCTGTGCATAAGCATTCTCTCTATCCAAGTAATAGAGAAGGAGTCAACCCTCCAAGATGCTAATGCATTGGTTATTGACTGATTGCCAGTGTTCTGGAAGGCCACTTCGACGTCTAGGAAGGAGCACAAAGCAATTTCCTTCGCTTCGAATTCCTTTTCAATCTTACTGATTGTCTGATGTAGACGAATTATGTATGGTGCAGGGGTTTGGTATCTTGCAAACTGCATGGAATATGCACGTTTTCTTGCTTGGGAATAAGAACCACATTTACTTCCATCCAAGATAGCGGAATGTACTCCCAATTGAAGCTCGCCCTAAGTAGGCCAATTAGTGGACTAAGTATATATTGTAGGCTTCGTTGCAGCAGGGCCGGGAAAACGCCCCCCGGGGCTTTAAAGGGAGCGAATGATTTAGTGACCCACCTGATCTTGTCTCTAGCGTTTCCCGTCGATCCTGTGTTTAAGAGCCAGCTGTTCTTTTTAGGAGCAACACCCCATTAGTTGACCCTCTGGCCAATACCTTTTGCAATCTCGCCGCTTCTGGAAGTGACTCCACTCTTTCGCAGTAGGTGCGCCAGGTATCGCGTTTGGCGCGTCTAATGTTCTTAATTTACTCAGTGAGCGCGCATCTGTATGTGTCCCACGAGTCTCTATTTGACTTGGCCCTGTTGAAGAGCCGTCTGACCTCCTTCCTTTGATTTGCCAGGCTTTCGCTCCATCAGGGAACTTAGGGCCGCACTATCATAGTAAAAATGTTAAAAGCACATCCTGAAATTTTCTTGATGCCAATTCTATCTCCCTCGTGGAGTTAAAGATGGCAGGAAGTTGGTCAACTTTCGAAGTCACTAAGGCTTTATTCAGCTGTTTGTTTTCTTTAGATTAAAATAATTAAAAAGGAGTTTCGCTTGGCCTGGGAGATAAAATCTGATGTTCTGGTGATCTGAAAGAGTGGCCTCATCGGTAACCCGCCAATTTTTAATTAAATCAGACAAAGAACTGCTAACCGATGAGGTCTAGTACCTCTTCCGTGATTGCGTTTATAAAAGTGGGCTTGCACCCTCTACCTAATACATATTATTGACTACACAAAAAATATTCAAGAAAGCACTAACCCCTTTTTTTGATATCACTACTACCCCAGATAGTATGATGGTGGGACCCGAACCAGATTCCGGGTTTGTTGTTGGAGCAGCAGCAGCCGGCACCGCGACTATTGCTGGAGCGTTCCTCGTAGAGGCACTGGCGCTGCTCCGGCGTGGTCCGCTGCACTATCCTCCATTGGCTGGTGCTGAAATCGTTTTGGGCACTTATCTGCGCCAGAACCGTCTCGTTGGGCAACTCCAGGCTGTTGGCGAAGTAACCTCGGATGAGGTAAGCCCGGGGGAACTGGATTTCCCCCGTCTCTGTCCGTCTCTGAAAAAAAGATAAGAAACAAAAATAATTTATTTTAAAAATTTTAAAAATTAACTCTCGCCACAGAAAATGTTGTAAAGTGGTTTTTTCTCTTTTGGGGCTCTATAAGTATCATTAAAAGTAAACATTAAACAATACAAACCAAAAATTTAATTTTGGTACCTAGTGTGATTGAGACCGTGAATGAGTATTGCGCAGTCGGTTACGCCTGACTGCAACGTTCTTACTTGATTTAAATTATATTTATTTTATAATTTGTTCAATTTGCAGTGTTATTTGACAGAAAACATACAGGATATTTCAGTTGACTTGGACTTGTGCAAAAAACAAGTCGAGGCTTTAAAAGCTAAGTTAAACCAAGGAAAAGAAACAAAAACTACGGTAAATATTTTAAGTTATAAATTAAAAAATGTGTTAAAGTATTTTGTTTGATTTGTAGATAAAAGCAAATAATTCATCTGACCAAGGCTTTATTAAATCTTCAAATGCTACTTTAAAACTTACGGGATAACGTAAACCATCTGAAATATATGTAGTCATGCTATATGCATTGTACAATTCTTACAAATAATAAATGGATATAACATTAGAATTACGTGTGAATAAAATAAAATGTAGCTCTTAAATAAAGAACTAAAATATGACATTTTGGGATGTAGGATGAATCATAAGTCATTGAATGTACTTTAAAATTAAATAATTTATATAACTTGTTTAGGAATATAATGTATCAACAAATTTTGTTTAATACATCATCTGCAAATGTTAATTATTAGTTTTAAACAATCCTGCAAACCGGGTTTGAACCGAACCGGGTCGAATGCGGAACATCCAATATTTTCAAATTTTGAGACGCACTCTGAACCGAACCAGTTTGAAAAAAGACAGCCGAACCTGAACCCGAAGTGAACCGTAGTTATACCCTGAACCCATTGAAAATGGGTAAAAAGGCTATAATGGTTTTGTGAAAATGAACGTAACAGACAGAAGGAATCATCTCCGACCCATAAAGTATATATATTCTTGATCAGGACGACGAGCTGAAACGATTTAACCATGAACGATCGATGCAGCGATCTCGGAAACTACAAAAGCTAGAGACGTACACTTTTCGAGTATAGATTCTCATAAGCCATACGCAGAAAAAGTTTATCCTTGTTTAATATGTACTCGTAAGGGATATTTCGGATTTCGTTTGTACATAGATTTGGATGGTATTATTAAGCACTACAATCATCATCTTAGTTTAGGAGTTATATAAAAATGTGTTTTCCATAGTGGGCCCAAGCTCAGCCGATGTGAAAAGTGCGCAGCTTGCTGCGTGGGTTTGTGTGTTTGACTTTGGGAATGTGTGTATGAATGCAAAACGGGTTTAAAGAGGCCCAGCGTAACCCAAAAAAGGGTTCAGGGTCAAGAAGGGGGGTTGCAGAACCGGCCCTAGCTAGCCCGTCCGCAACTTCGTTGCCGGAAATTCCGGAATGCCCTGGGACCCAACAAAGTTTGACCTGGTTTCTATGTGAGAATTGCTGGAAACAATTCCAGCAATCCGCAACCAGTCTCGAGGTTTTCCTCCATGAGGAAAGCGCATGAATGGCTGCTTGTCTGTCTTTTGTATGGCCACACATTTTTGTATTTCGGTTGCCTGCTGGACCTTTGGCCACCAGACGAGGACAGCGTACGTGACAACAAGCTTACCCATCTTACTGTACAGCCATCTGATGCCTTTGGAGTTTAAACCTCACGTTTTACCGAAGAGCCGGCGACATGCCCACATAGCATAAGTACCTTTGGTCAACGTTTTGTCTAAGTGCGAGTTTCAGATAAGTTCTTATCCAAGTTTACGCCGAGATATTTGACCTCACTGGAGAGCTCGACGGGTGTCCCACTGATGTAGAGCTGTCCGACATCGATGAGTGCCGTTTGTATCAAGTCGTTGATGGTTAAACCGAACTTTCTGGAGACTATTATTACCAGGTCATCTGCTTAATTTAAGCATCGATGCCTAGCTCCGATAGTTTCACCAGTAGTTCATCTATCACTAGGGACCAAAGAAGGGGAGACAGGACCCCGCCCTATGGACACTCTTTGACCGTTCGGATGCGTCCAGTGAAGATCTAATGTCTCTGTACATAAGCATTCTCTCTATCCAAGTAATAGAGAAGGAGTCAACCCTCCAAGATGCTAATGCATTGGTTATTGACTGATAGCCAGTGTTCTCGAAGGCCCCTTCGACGTCTAGGAAGGGGCACAAAGCAATTTCCTTCGCTTCGAATGCCTTTTCAATCTTACTGATTGTCTGATGTAGACGAATTATGTATGGTGCAGGGGTTTGGTATCTTGCAAACTGCATGGAATATGCACGTCCAGCGGTCGTTCTGCGGTCTTATACAAAAGGGATGTAAAGCGAATTGGTCTATACGACTTAGGTTGATTCAAGGGACGGTTTTCTTGCTTGGGAATAAGAACCACATTTACTTTCATCCAACATAGCGGAATGTACTCCCAATTGAAGCTCGCCCTAAGTAGGCCAATTAGTGGACTAAGTATATATGGTAGGCTTCGTTGCAGCAGGGCCGGGAAAACGCCCCCCGGGGCTTTAAAGGGAGCGAATGATATAGTGACCCACCTGATCTTGTCTCTAGCGTTTCCCGTCGATTCTGTGTTTAAGAGCCAGCTGTTCTTTTTAGGAGCAACACCCCATTAGTTGACCCTCTGGCCAATACCTATTGCAATCTCGCCGCTTCTGGAAGTGACTCCACTCTTTCGCAGTAGGTGCGCCAGGTATCGCGTTTGGCGCGTCTAATGTTCTTATTATACTCAGTGAGCGCGCATCTGTATGTGTCCCACGAGTCTCTATTTGACTTGGCCCTGTTGAAGAGCCGTCTGACCTCCTTCCTTTGATTTGCCAGGCTTTCGCTCCATCAGGGAACTTAGGGCCGCCTTATCATAGTAAAAAAGTTAAAAGCACATCCTGAAATTGTCTTGATGCCAATTCTATCTCCCTCGTGGAGTTAAAGGTGGCAGGAAGTTGGTCAACTTTCGAAGCCACTAAGGCTTTGTTCAGCTGTTAATTTGTTTTCTTTAGATTAAAATAATTAAAAAGGAGTTTCACTTGGCCTGGGAGATAAAATCTGATGTGCTGGTGATCTGAAAGAGTGGCCCCATCGGTAACCCGCCAATTTTTAATGAAATCAGACAAAGAACAGCTAACCAGATGAAGTCTAGTACCTCTTCCCTGATTGCGTTTATAAAAGTGGGTTTGCACCCTCTACCTAATACATATTATTATTATTAAATATTCAAGAAGGCACTAACCCCTTTTTTTGACATCACTACTACCCGAGATAGTATGATGGATTTGTAGGCCCAGCAGCCAAGCTTGTGGTGGGACCCGAGTTAGATTCCGGGTTTGTTGTTGGAGCAGCAACAGCCGACTATTGCTGGAGCGTCCTTCGTAGAGGCACTGGCGCTGCACTACCCTCCATTGGCTGGTGCTGAAATCGTTCTGGGCACTTATCTGCGCCAGAACCGTCTCGTTGGGCAACTCCAGGCTGTTGGCGAAGTAACCTCGGATGAGGTAAGCCCGGGGGAACTGGCTTTCCCCCAACAGCTCAACTTCGAGTGAATGGCAGGCCTTGATATGACTGAAGTTCGCCCTAACCCACTCGGCTGCATTGTTTTCGTAGCAGACGAGCATGACCTACTCCGTTCTCGGAACAACACCCTCGAACTTTGGCTTCACACCTGGCGTCACACACTTCAGGGTGGACAATAGGATCGCCGCCTTATAGAGTGATTAGACCGGGGTCACTACCGTAACTGTAGTGGGATTTCGAAATTCCCGCTTTTGCCCCGTAAGAAAGGCACAGGTTTGAGTCTGCTGCGGAAATATTGGTAGGGTTGCATTTCGATGTTAGCTGTTAACATTTAGCAGTTGTAGTATATATGTATTTTTTGTGATTTTTGTTGGTTTGAAATGAGCAATGGATGAGTTTTGATTAGGCGCGAAATGGACATGCAAGCATCGAAGCAATCGAGGCCACCCTGACGATCTGCAGTCCCCAGACATGGAAGCAAGCTGCTCCTCTGCCCAACCAGCTAAACGAAAAACAAAACACTTACAAAGAGGATCCCCGCTTGTATATGTAGACATATGTATATAAATATACCGCGTAGTGAAGCATTCGAGCATTCACGTCCATTCGAATGTTATCTTTTCCGCACCAAAGAGTTCCTTTAATTATACATGTTAATTTGATTACCTAAGTATGTTGTTTTAATTACTCACATATTGCTGCACCTCTGTACCAGCATCAGCCACCGACGACGCAATAAAAGTGATTGGCATTGCTGTGCCAATATAACAGCAAGTCCCTCCTAATCCTCGATGTCGGAAGGCAGAAAGCAGGTCCATGATTTGATATTCCACTTTAATATTACTTATAATTTGAATTGTTTATACAATTTCAATTTACACAAACACGCAGCGTTAATAGCGATCAGCTATTAATCACTGCATTTGGGGTAGCAACTCTAGAAAACTAATAATTTAGATTCAAAAGTGTGTTCGACTGATTAATAGATATATTCATTTGTTTTCAGGAAGCGTAAAGATTTTTAAAATCGGTTGTGACATCACAAGTAATGATCAAAAATGTAAAATCGTCTTTGAAAAAAAAGGAAAAATAATTTATTTTAAAAATTAAAAAAAAATAAAACCCATCACAGAAAATTTTGTAAAGTGGTTTTTTCTCTTTTGGGGCTCTATAAGTGTCATTAAAAGTAAACATTAAACAATACAAACCAAAAATTTAATTTTGGTACCTAGTGTGATTGAGACCGTGAATGAGTATTGCGCAGTCGGTTACGCCTGACTGCAACGTTCTTACTTGATTTAAATTATATTTATTTTATAATTTGTTCAATTTGCAGTGTTTTTTGACAGAAAACATACAGGATATTTCGGTTGACTTGGACTTGTGCAAAAAACAAGTCGAGGCTTTAAAAGCTAAGTTAAACCAAGGAAAAGAAACAAAAACTACGGTAAATATTTTAAGTTATAAATTAAAAAATGTTTTAAAGTATTTTGTTTGATTTGTAGATAAAAGCAAATAATTCATCTGACCAAGGCTTTATTAAATCTTCAAATGCTACTTTAAAACTTACGGGATAACGTAAACCATCTGAAATATATGTAGTCATGCTATATGCATTGTACAATTCTTACAAATAATAAATGGATATAACATTAGAATTACGTGTGAATAAAATAAAATGTAGCTCTTAAATAAAGAACTAAAATATGACATTTTGTGATGTAGTATGAATCATAAGTCGTTGAATGTACTTTAAAATTAAATAATTTATATAACTTGGTTAGGAATATAATGTATCAACAAATTTTGTTTAATACATCATCTGCAAATGTTAATTATTAGTTTTAAACAATCCTGCAAGCCGGGCTTGAACCGAACCGGGTCGAATGCGGAACATCCAATATTTTCAAATTTTGAGACGCACACTGAACCGAACCAGTTTGAAAAAAGACAGCCGAACCTGAACCCGAAGTGAACCGTAGTTATACCCTGAACCCATTGAAAATGGGTAAAAAGGCTATAATGGTTTTGTGAAAATGAACGTAACAGACAGAAGGAATCATCTCCGACCCATAAAGTATATATATTCTTGATCAGGACGACGAGCTGAAACGATTTAACCATGAACGATCGATGCAGCGATCTCGGAAACTACAAAAGCTAGAGACGTACACTTTTCGAGTGTAGATTCTCATAAGCCATACGCAGAAAAAGTTTATCCTTGTTTAATATGTACTCGTAAGGGATATTTCGGATTTCGTTTGTACATAGATTTGGATGGTATTATTAAGCACTACAATCATCATCTTAGTTTAGGAGTTATATAAAAATGTGTTTTCCATAGTGGGCCCAAGCGCAGCCGATGTGAAAAGTGCGCAGCTTGCTGCGTGGGTTTGTGTGTTTGACTTTGGGAATGTGTGTATGAATGCAAAACGGGTTTAAAGAGGCCCAGCGTAACCCAAAAAAGGGTTCAGGGTCAAGAAGGGGGGTTGCAGAACCGGCCCTAGCTAGCCCGTCCGCAACTTCGATGTTGGAAATTCCGGAATGCCCTGGGACCCAACAAAGTGTGACCTGGTTTCTATGTGAGAATTGCTGGAAACAATTCCAGCAATCCGCAACCAGTCTCGAGGTTTTCCTCCATGAGGAAAGCGCATGAATGGCTGCTTGTCTGTCTTTTGTGTGGCCACACATTTTTGTATTTCGGTTGCCTGCTGGACCTTTGGCCACCAGACGAGGACAGCGTACGTGACAACAAGCTTACCCATCATACTATACAGCCATCTGATGCCTTTGGAGTTTAAACCTCACGTTTTACCGAAGAGCCGGCGACATGCCCACATAGCATAAGTACCTTTGGTCAACGTTTTGTCTAAGTGCGAGTTTCAGATAAGTTCTTATCCAAGATTACGCCGAGATATTTGACCTCACTGGAGAGCTCGACGGGTGTCCCACTGATGTAGAGCTGTCCGACATCGATGAGTGCCGTTTGTATCAAGTCGTTGATGGTTAAACCGAACTTTCTGGAGACTATTATTACCAGGTCATCTGTTAATTTAAGCATCGATGTCTAGCTCCGATAGTTTCACCAGTAGTTCATCTATCACTAGGGACCAAAGAAGGGGAGACAGGACCCCGCCCTATGGACACTCTTTGACCGTTCGGATGCGTCCAGTGAAGATCTAATGTCTCTGTACATAAGCATTCTCTCTATCCAAGTAATAGAGAAGGAGTCAACCCTCCAAGTTGCTAATGCATTGGTTATTGACTGATAGCCAGTGTTCTCGAAGGCCCCTTCGACGTCTAGGAAGGGGCACAAAGCAATTTCCTTCGCTTCGAATACCTTTTCAATCTTACTGATTGTCTGATGTAGACGAATTATGTATGGTGCAGGGGTTTGGTATCTTGCAAACTGCATGGAATATGCACGTCCAGCGGTCGTTCTGCGGTCTTATACAAAAGGGATGTAAAGCGAATTGGTCTATACGACTTAGGTTGATTCAAGGGACGGTTTTCTTGCTTGGGAATAAGAACCACATTTACTTCCATCCAACATAGCGGAATGTACTCCCAATTGAAGCTCGCCCTAAGTAGGCCAATTAGTGGACTAAGTATATATGGTAGGCTTCGTTGCAGCAAGGCCGGGAAAACGCCCCCCGGGGCTTTAAAGGGAGCGAATGATTTAGTGACCCACCTGATCTTGTCTCTAGCGTTTCCCGTCGATCCTGTGTTTAAGAGCCAGCCGCTTCTGGAAGTGACTCCACTCTTTCGCAGTAGGTGCGCCAGGTATCGCGTTTGGCGCGTCTAATGTTCTTAATTTACTCAGTGAGCGCACATCTGTATGTGTCCCACGAGTCTCTATTTGACTTGGCCCTGTTGAAGAACCGTCTGACCTCCTTCCTTTGATTTGCCAGGCTTGCGCTCCATCAGGGAACTTAGGGCCGCACTATCATAGTAAAAAAGTTAAAAGCACATCCTGAAATTGTCTTGATGCCAATTCTATCTCCCTCGTGGAGTTAAAGGTGGCAGGAAGTTGGTCAACTTTCGAAGCGACTAAGGCTTTGTTCAGCTGTTAATTTGTTTTCTTTAAATTAAAATAATTAAAAAGGAGTTTCGCTTGGCCTGGGAGATAAAATCTGATGTGCTGGTGATCTGAAAGAGTGGCCTCATCGGTAACCCGCCAATTTTTAATGAAATCAGACAAAGAACTGCTAACCAGATGAAGTCTAGAACCTCTTCCCTGATTGCGTTTATAAAAGTGGGTTTGCACCCTCTACCTAATACATATTATTATTATTAAATATTCAAGAAGGCACTAACCCCTTTTTTTGACATCACTACTACCCCAGATAGTATGATGGATTTGTAGGCCCAGCAGCCAAGCTTGTGGTGGGACCCGAGTTAGATTCCAGGTTTGTTGTTGGAGCAGCAGCAGCCGGCACCACGACTATTGCTGGAGCGTCCCTCGTAGAGGCACTGGCGCTGCTCCGGCGTGGTCCGCTGCACTACCCTCCATTGGCTGGTGCTGAAATCGTTCTGGGCACTTATCTGCGCCAGAACCGTCTCGTTGGGCAACTCCAGGCAGTTGGCGAAGTAACCTCGGATGAGGTAAGCCCGGGGGAACTGGAACTCTGGGGGGAACTCTGTCCGTCTCTGAAAAAAAAGATAAAAAACAAAAATAATTTATTTTAAAAATTTTAAAAATTAACTCTCCCCACAGAAAATGTTGTAAAGTGTTTTTTTCTCTTTTGGGGCTCTATAAGTATCATTAAAAGTAGGTTTTGTAAACAATACAAACCAAAAATTTAATTTTGGTACCTAGTGTAATTGAGACCGTGAATGAGTATTGCGCAGTCGGTTATGCCTGACTGCAACGTTCTTACTTGTTTTAAATTATATCAGTTTTTATTTTCTCTAAACAACCAACATTTTTATTTAAATCTTATAATTTGTTCAATTTGCAGTGTTTTTTGACAGAAAACATACAGGATATTTCGGTTGACTTGGACTTGTGCAAAAAACAAGTCGAGGCTTTAAAATAAGTTAAACCAAGGAAAAGAAACAAAAACTACGGTAAATATTTTAAGTTATAAATAAAAAAATGTATTAAAGTATTTTGTTTGATTTGTAGATAAAAGCAAATAATTCATCTGACCAAGGCTTTATTAAATCTTCAAATGCTACTTTAAAACTTACGGGATAACGTAAACCATCTGAAATATATATAGACGTGCTATATGCATTGTACAATTCTTACAAATAATAAATGGATATAACATTAGAATTACGTGTGAATCAAATAAAATGTAGCTCTTAAATAAAGAACTAAAATATGACATTTTGAATGTACTTTAAAATTAAATAATTTATATAACTTGTTTAGGAATATAATGTATCAACAAATTTTGTTTAATACATCATCTGCAAATGTTAATGATCCGCATTTTATTATTAGTTTTAAACAATCCTGCAAACCGGGCTTGAACCGAACCGGGTCGAATGCGGAACATCCAATATTTTCAAATTTTGAGACGCACACTGAACCGAACCAGTTTGAAAAAAGACAGCCGAACCTGAGCCCGAAGTGAACCGTAGTTATATCCTGAACCCATTGAAAAGGGTAAAAAGGCTATAATGGTTTTGTGAAAATGAACGTAACAGACAGAAGATTAAAATAATGAAAAAGGAGTTTCGCTTGGCTTGGGAGATAAAATCTGATGTGCTGGTGATCTGAAAGAGTGGCCTCATCGGTAACCCGCCAATTTTTAATGAAATCAGACAAAGAACTGCTAACCAGATGAGGTCTAGTACCTCTTCCCTGATTGCGTTTATAAAAGTGGGTTTGCACCCTCTACCTAATACATATTATTGATTTTATTAGTTTGATTTGTAGATAAAAGCAAATAATTCATCTGACCAAGGCTTTATTAAATCTTCAAATGCTACTTTAAAACTTACGGGATAACGTAAACCATCTGAAATATATATAGTCATGCTATATGCATTGTACAATTCTTACAAATAATAAATGGATATAACATTAGAATTACGTGTGAATAAAATAAAATGTAGCTCTTAAATAAAGAACTAAAATATGACATTTTGTGATGTAGTATGAATCATAAGTCGTTGAATGTACTTTAAAATTAAATAATTTATATAACTTGTTTAGGAATATAATGTATCAACAAATTTTGTTTAATACATCATCTGCAAATGTTAATGATCCGCATTATATTATTAGTTTTAAACAATCCTGCAAGCCGGGCTTGAACCGAACCGGGTCGAATGCGGAACATCCAATATTTTCAAATTTTGAGACGCACACTGAACCGAACCAGTTTGAAAAAAGACAGCCGAACCTGAACCCGAAGTGAACCGTAGTTATACCCTGAACCCATTGAAAATGGGTAAAAAGGCTATAATGGTTTTGTGAAAATGAACGTAACAGACAGAAGGAATCATCTCCGACCCATAAAGTATATATATTCTTGATCAGGACGACGAGCTGAAACGATTTAACCATGAACGATCGATGCAGCGATCTCGGAAACTACAAAAGCTAGAGACGTACACTTTTCGAGTATAGATTCTCATAAGCCATACGCAGAAAAAGTTTATCCTTGTTTAATATGTACTCGTAAGGGATATTTCGGATTTTGTTTGTACATAGATTTGGATGGATAAGCACTACAAACTTCATTACGATCATATCATCATCTTAGTTTAGGAGTTATTCAAAAATGTGTTTTCCATAGTGGGCCCAAGCGCAGCCGATGTGAAAAGTGGGCAGCTTGATTCGTGGGTTTTTTTGTTTGAGTTTGGGAATGTGTGTATGAATGCAAAACGGGTTTAAAGAGGCCCAGCGTAATCCAAAAAAGGGTTCAGGGTCAAGAAGGGGGGTTGCAGATCCGGCCCTAGCTAGCCCGTCCGCAACTTCGTTGCCGGAAATTCCGGAATGCCCTGGGACCCAACAAAGTGTGACCTGGTTTCTATGTGAGAATTGCTGGAAACAATTCCAGCAATCCGCAACCAGTCTCGAGGTTTTCCTCCATGAGGAAAGCGCATGAATGGCTGCTTGTCTGTCTTTTGTGTGGCCACACATTTTTGTATTTCGGTTGCCTGCTGGACCTTTGGCCACCAGACGAGGACAGCGTACGTGACAACAAGCATACCCATCATACTGTACAGCCATCTGATGCCTTTGGAGTCTAAACCTCACGTTTTACCGAAGAGCCGGCGACATGCCCACATAGCATAAGTACCTTTGGTCAACGTTTTGTCTAAGTGCGAGTTTCAGATAAGTTCTTATCCAAGTTTACGCCGAGATATTTGACCTCACTGGAGAGCTCGACGGGTGTCCCACTGATGTAGAGCTGTCCGACATCGATGAGTGCCGTTTGTATCAAGTCGTTGATGGTTAAACCGAACTTTCTGGAGACTATTATTACCAGGTCATCTGCTTAATTTAAGCATCGATGCCTAGCTCCGATAGTTTCACAAGTAGTTCATCTATCACTGGGGACCAAAGAAGGGGAGACAGGACCCCGCCCTATGGACACTCTTTGACCGTTCGGATGCGTCCAGTGAAGATCTAATGTCTCTGTACATAAGCATTCTCTCTATCCAAGTAATAGAGAAGGAGTCAACCCTCCAAGATGCTAATGCATTGGTTATTGACTGATAGCCAGTGTTCTCGAAGGCCCCTTCGACGTCTAGGAAGGGGCACAAAGCAATTTCCTTCGCTTCGAATGCCTTTTCAATCTTACTGATTGTCTGATGTAGACGAATTATGTATGGTGCAGGGGTTTGGTATCTTGCAAACTGCATGGAATATGCACGTCCAGCGGTCGTTCTGCGGTCTTATACAAAAGGGATGTAAAGCGAATTGGTCTATACGACTTAGGTTGATTCAAGGGACGGTTTTCTTGCTTGGGAATAAGAACCACATTTACTTCCATCCAACATAGCGGAATGTACTCCCAATTGAAGCTCGCCCTAAGTAGGCCAATTAGTGGACTAAGTATATATTGTAGGCTTCGTTGCAGCAGGGCCGGGAAAACGCCCCCCGGGGCTTTAAAGGGAGCGAATGATATAGTGACCCACCTGATCTTGTCTCTAGCGTTTCCCGTCGATTCTGTGTTTAAGAGCCAGCTGTTCTTTTTAGGAGCAACACCCCATTAGTTGACCCTCTGGCAAATACCTATTGCAATCTCGCCGCTTCTGGAAGTGACTCCACTCTTTCGCAGTAGGTGCGCCAGGTATCGCGTTTGGCGCGTCTAATGTTCTTATTATACTCAGTGAGCGCGCATCTGTATGTGTCCCACGAGTCTCTATTTGACTTGGCCCTGTTGAAGAACCGTCTGACCTCCTTCCTTTGATTTGCCAGGCTTGCGCTCCATCAGGGAACTTAGGGCCGCACTATCATAGTAAAAAAGTTAAAAGCACATCCTGAAATTGTCTTGATGCCAATTCTATCTCCCTCGTGGAGTTAAAGGTGGCAGGAAGTTGGTCAACTTTCGAAGCGACTAAGGCTTTGTTCAGCTGTTAATTTGTTTTCTTTAAATTAAAATAATTAAAAAGGAGTTTCGCTTGGCCTGGGAGATAAAATCTGATGTGCTGGTGATCTGAAAGAGTGGCCTCATCGGTAACCCGCCAATTTTTAATGAAATCAGACAAAGAACTGCTAACCAGATGAAGTCTAGAACCTCTTCCCTGATTGCGTTTATAAAAGTGGGTTTGCACCCTCTACCTAATACATATTATTATTATTAAATATTCAAGAAGGCACTAACCCCTTTTTTTGACATCACTACTACCCCAGATAGTATGATGGATTTGTAGGCCCAGCAGCCAAGCTTGTGGTGGGACCCGAGTTAGATTCCAGGTTTGTTGTTGGAGCAGCAGCAGCCGGCACCACGACTATTGCTGGAGCGTCCCTCGTAGAGGCACTGGCGCTGCTCCGGCGTGGTCCGCTGCACTACCCTCCATTGGCTGGTGCTGAAATCGTTCTGGGCACTTATCTGCGCCAGAACCGTCTCGTTGGGCAACTCCAGGCAGTTGGCGAAGTAACCTCGGATGAGGTAAGCCCGGGGGAACTGGAACTCTGGGGGGAACTCTGTCCGTCTCTGAAAAAAAAGATAAAAAACAAAAATAATTTATTTTAAAAATTTTAAAAATTAACTCTCCCCACAGAAAATGTTGTAAAGTGTTTTTTTCTCTTTTGGGGCTCTATAAGTATCATTAAAAGTAGGTTTTGTAAACAATACAAACCAAAAATTTAATTTTGGTACCTAGTGTAATTGAGACCGTGAATGAGTATTGCGCAGTCGGTTATGCCTGACTGCAACGTTCTTACTTGTTTTAAATTATATCAGTTTTTATTTTCTCTAAACAACCAACATTTTTATTTAAATCTTATAATTTGTTCAATTTGCAGTGTTTTTTGACAGAAAACATACAGGATATTTCGGTTGACTTGGACTTGTGCAAAAAACAAGTCGAGGCTTTAAAAGCTAAGTTAAACCAAGGAAAAGAAACAAAAACTACGGTAAATATTTTAAGTTATAAATAAAAAAATGTATTAAAGTATTTTGTTTGATTTGTAGATAAAAGCAAATAATTCATCTGACCAAGGCTTTATTAAATCTTCAAATGCTACTTTAAAACTTACGGGATAACGTAAACCATCTGAAATATATATAGACGTGCTATATGCATTGTACAATTCTTACAAATAATAAATGGATATAACATTAGAATTACGTGTGAATCAAATAAAATGTAGCTCTTAAATAAAGAACTAAAATATGACATTTTGAATGTACTTTAAAATTAAATAATTTATATAACTTGTTTAGGAATATAATGTATCAACAAATTTTGTTTAATACATCATCTGCAAATGTTAATGATCCGCATTTTATTATTAGTTTTAAACAATCCTGCAAACCGGGCTTGAACCGAACCGGGTCGAATGCGGAACATCCAATATTTTCAAATTTTGAGACGCACACTGAACCGAACCAGTTTGAAAAAAGACAGCCGAACCTGAGCCCGAAGTGAACCGTAGTTATATCCTGAACCCATTGAAAATGGGTAAAAAGGCTATAATGGTTTTGTGAAAATGAACGTAACAGACAGAAGGAATCATCTCCGACCCATAAAGTATATATATTCTTGATCAGGACGACGAGCTGAAACGATTTAACCATGAACGATCGATGCAGCGATCTCGGAAACTACAAAAGCTAGAGACGTACACTTTTCGAGTATAGATTCTCATAAGCCATACGCAGAAAAAGTTTATCCTTGTTTAATATGTACTCGTAAGGGATATTTCGGATTTTGTTTGTACATAGATTTGGATGGATAAGCACTACAAACTTCATTACGATCATATCATCATCTTAGTTTAGGAGTTATTCAAAAATGTGTTTTCCATAGTGGGCCCAAGCGCAGCCGATGTGAAAAGTGGGCAGCTTGATTCGTGGGTTTTTTTGTTTGAGTTTGGGAATGTGTGTATGAATGCAAAACGGGTTTAAAGAGGCCCAGCGTAATCCAAAAAAGGGTTCAGGGTCAAGAAGGGGGGTTGCAGATCCGGCCCTAGCTAGCCCGTCCGCAACTTCGTTGCCGGAAATTCCGGAATGCCCTGGGACCCAACAAAGTGTGACCTGGTTTCTATGTGAGAATTGCTGGAAACAATTCCAGCAATCCGCAACCAGTCTCGAGGTAATCCTCCATGAGGAAAGCGCTTGAATGGCTGCTTGTCTGTCTTTTGTATGGCCACACATTTTTGTATTTCGGTAGCCCGCTGGACTTTTGGCCACCAGACGAGGACAGCGTACGTGACAACAAGCATACCCATCATACTATACAGCCATCTGATGCCTTTGGAGTTTAAACCTCACGTTTTACCGAAGAGCCGGCGACATGCCCACATAGCATAAGTACCTTTGGTCAACGTTTTGTCTAAGTGCGAGTTTCAGATAAGTTCTTATCCAAGATTACGCCGAGATATTTGACCTCACTGGAGAGCTCGACGGGTGTCCCACTGATGTAGAGCTGTCCGACATCGATGAGTGCCGTTTGTATCAAGTCGTTGATGGTTAAACCGAACTTTCTGGAGACTATTATTACCAGGTCATCTGCTTAATTTAAGCATCGATGCCTAGCTCCGATAGTTTCACCAGTAGTTCATCTATCACTAAGGACCAAAGAAGGGGAGACAGGACCCCGCCTTATGGACACTCTTTGACCGTTCGGATGCGTCCAGTGAAGATCTAATGTACATAAGCATTCTCTCTATCCAATTAATAGAGAAGGAGTCAACCCTCCAAGATGCTAATGCATTGGTTATTGACTGATAGCCAGTGTTCTCGAAGGCCCCTTCAACGTCTAGGAAGGAGCACAAAGCAATTTCCTTCGCTTCGAATTCCTTTTCAATCTTACTGATTGTCTGATGTAGACGAATTATGTATGGTGCAGGGGTTTGGTATCTTGCAAACTGCATGGAATATGCACGTCCAGCGGTCGTTCTGCGGTCTTATACAAAAGGGATGTAAAGCGAATTGGTCTATACGACTTAGGTTGATTCAAGGGACGGTTTTCTTGCTTGGGAATAAGAACCACATTTACTTCCATCCAAGATAGCGGAATGTACTCCCAATTGAAGCTCGCCCTAAGTAGGCCAATTAGTGGACTAAGTATATATTGTAGGCTTCGTTGCAGCAGGGCCGGGAAAACGCCCCCCGGGGCTTCAAAGGGAGCGAATGATATAGTGACCCACCTGATCTTGTCTCTAGCGTTTCCCGTCGATTCTGTGTTTAAGAGCCAGCTGTTCTTTTTAGGAGCAACACCCCATTAGTTGACCCTCTGGCCAATACTTTTTGCAATCTCGCCGCTGCTGGAAGTGACTCCACTCTTTCGCAGTAGGTGCGCCAGGTATCGCGTTTGGCGCGTCTAATGTTCTTATTATACTCAGTGAGCGCGCATCTGTATGTGTCCCACGAGTCTCTATTTGACTTGGCCCTGTTGAAGAGCCGTCTGACCTCCTTCCTTTGATTTGCCAGGCTTGCGCTCCATCAGGGAACTTAGGACCGCACTATCATAGTAAAAAAGTTAAAAGCACATCCTGAAATTGTCTTGATGCCAATTCTATCTCCCTCGTGGAGTTAAAGGTGGCAGGAAGTTGGTCAACTTTCGAAGCCACTAAGGCTTTGTTCAGCTGTTAATTTGTTTTCTTTAGATTAAAATAATGAAAAAGGAGTTTCGCTTGGCTTGGGAGATAAAATCTGATGTGCTGGTGATCTGAAAGAGTGGCCTCATCGGTAACCCGCCAATTTTTAATGAAATCAGACAAAGAACTGCTAACCAGATGAGGTCTAGTACCTCTTCCCTGATTGCGTTTATAAAAGTGGGTTTGCACCCTCTACCTAATACATATTATTGACTACACAAAAAATATTCAAGAAGGCACTAACCCCTTTTTTTGACATCACTACTACCCCAGATAGTATGATGGATTTGTAGGCCCAGCAGCCAAGCTTGTGGTGGGACCCGAGATAGATTCCGGGTTTGTTGTTGGAGCAGCAGCAGCCGGCACCGCGACTATTGCTGGAGCTTCCCTCGTAGAGGCACTGGCGCTGCTCCGGCGTGGTCCGCTGCACTACCCTCCATTGGCTGGTGCTGAAATCGTTCTGGGCACTTATCTGCGCCAGAACCGTCTCGTTGGGCAACTCCAGGCTGTTGGCGAAGTAACCTCGGATGAGGTGCGCCCGGGGGAACTGGCTTTCCCCCGTCTCTGTCCGTCTCTGAAAAAAAGATAAGAAACAAAAATAATTTATTTTAAAAATTTTAAAAATTAACTCTTGCCACAGAAAATGTTGTAAAGTGGTTTTTTCTCTTTTGGGGCTCTATAAGTATCATTAAAAGTAGGTTTAGTAAACAATACAAACCAAAAATTTAATTTTGGTACCTAGTGTAATTGAGACCGTGAATGAGTATTGCGCAGTCGGTTACGCCTGACTGCAACGTTCTTACTTGATTTAAATTATATCAGTTTTTATTTTCTCTAAACAACCAACATTTTTATTTAAATTTTATAATTTGTTCAATTTGCAGTGTTTTTTGACAGAAAACATACAGGATATTTCGGTTGACTTGGACTTGTGCAAAAAACAAGTCGAGGCTTTAAAAGCTAAGTTAAACCAAGGAAAAGAAACAAAAACTACGGTAAATATTTTAAGTTATAAATTAAAAAATGTATTAAAGTATTTTGTTTGATTTGTAGATAAAAGCAAATAATTCATCTGACCAAGGCTTTATTAAATCTTCAAATGCTACTTTAAAACTTACGGGATAACGTAAACCATCTGAAATATATGTAGTCATGCTATATGCATTGTACAATTCTTACAAATAATAAATGGATATAACATTAGAATTACGTGTGAATCAAATAAAATGTAGCTCTTAAATAAAGAACTAAAATATGACATTTTGTGATGTAGTATGAATCATAAGTCGTTGAATGTACTTTAAAATTAAATAATTTATATAACTTGTTTAGGAATATAATGTATCAACAAATTTTGTTTAATACATCATCTGCAAATGTTAATGATCCGCATTATATTATTAGTTTTAAACAATCCTGCAAGCCGGGCTTGAACCGAACCGGGTCGAATGCGGAACATCCAATATTTTCAAATTTTGAGACGCACACTGAACCGAACCAGTTTGAAAAAAGACAGCCGAACCTGAGCCCGAAGTGAACCGTAGTTATACCCTGAACCCATTGAAAATGGGTAAAAAGGCTATAATGGTTTTGTGAAAATGAACGTAACAGACAGAAGGAATCATCTCCGACCCATAAAGTATATATATTCTTGATCAGGACGACGAGCTGAAACGATTTAATCATGAACGCAGCGATCTCGGAAACTACAAAAGCTAGAGACGTACACTTTTCGAGTATAGATTCTCATAAGCCATACGCAGAAAAAGTTTATCCTTGTTTAATATGTACTCGTAAGGGATATTTCGGATTTTGTTTGTACATAGATTTGCATGGATAAGCACTACAAACTTCATTACGATCATATCATCATCTTAGTTTAGGAGTTAGTCAAAAATGTGTTTTCCATAGTGGGCCCAAGCGCAGCCGATGTGAAAAGTGCGCAGCTTGCTGCGTGGGTTTGTTTGTTTGAGTTTGGGAATGTGTGTATGAATGCAAAACGGGTTTAAAGATGCCCAGCGTAATCCAAAAAAGGGTTCAGGGTCAAGAAGGGGGGTTGCAGAACCGGCCCTAGCTAGCCCGTCCGCAACTTCGATGCCGGAAATTCCGGAATGCCCTGGGACCCAACAAAGTGTGACCTGGTTTCTATGTGAGAATTGCTGGAAACAATTCCAGCAATCCGCAACCAGTCTCGAGGTAATCCTCCATGAGGAAAGCGCTTGAATGGCTGCTTGTCTGTCTTTTGTATGGCCACACATTTTTGTATTTCGGTAGCCTGCTGGACCTTTGGCCACCAGACGAGGACAGCGTACGTGACAACAAGCATACCCATCATACTGTACAGCCATCTGATGCCTTTGGAGTTTAAACCTCACGTTTTACCGAAGAGCCGGCGACATGCCCACATAGCATAAGTACCTTTGGTCAACGTTTTGTCTAAGTGCGAGTTTCAGATAAGTTCTTATCCAAGATTACGCCGAGATATTTGACCTCACTGGAGAGCTCGACGGGTGTCCCACTGATGTAGAGCTGTCCGACATCGATGAGTGCCGTTTGTATCAAGTCGTTGATGGTTAAACCGAACTTTCTGGAGACTATTATTACCAGGTCATCTGCTTAATTTAAGCATCGATGCCTAGCTCCGATAGTTTCACCAGTAGTTCATCTATCACTAGGGACCAAAGAAGGGGAGACAGGACCCCGCCCTATGGACACTCTTTGACCGTTCGGATGCGTCCAGTGAAGATCTAATGTCTCTGTACATAAGCATTCTCTCTATCCAAGTAATAGAGAAGGAGTCAACCCTCCAAGATGCTAATGCATTGGTTATTGACTAATAGCCAGTGTTCTCGAAGGCCCCTTCAACGTCTAGAAAGGAGCACAAAGCAATTTCCTTCGCTTCGAATTCCTTTTCAATCTTACTGATTGTCTGATGTAGACGAATTATGTATGGTGCAGGGGTTTGGTATCTTGCAAACTGCATGGAATATGCACGTCCAGCGGTCGTTCTGCGGTCTTATACAAAAGGGATGTAAAGCGAATTGGTCTATACGACTTAGGTTGATTCAAGGGACGGTTTTCTTGCTTGGGAATAAGAACCACATTTACTTCCATCCAGGATAGCGGAATGTACTCCCAATTGAAGCTCGCCCTAAGTAGGCCAATTAGTGGACTAAGTATATATGGTAGGCTTCGTTGCAGCAGGGCCGGGAAAACGCCCCCCGGGGCTTCAAAGGGAGCGAATGATATAGTGACCCACCTGATCTTGTCTCTAGCGTTTCCCGTCGATTCTGTGTTTAAGAGCCAGCTGTTCTTTTTAGGAGCAACACCCCATTAGTTGACCCTCTGGCCAATACCTTTTGCAATCTCGCCGCTGCTGGAAGTGACTCCACTCTTTCGCAGTAGGTGCGCCAGGTATCGCGTTTGGCGCGTCTAATGTTCTTATTATACTCAGTGAGCGCGCATCTGTATGTGTCCCACGAGTCTCTATTTGACTTGGCCCTGTTGAAGAGCCGTCTGACCTCCTTCCTTTGATTTGCCAGGCTTGCGCTCCATCAGGGAACTTAGGGCCGCACTATCATAGTAAAAAAGTTAAAAGCACATCCTGAAATTGTCTTGATGCCAATTCTATCTCCCTCGTGGAGTTAAAGGTGGCAGGAAGTTGGTCAACTTTCGAAGCCACTAAGGCTTTGTTCAGCTGTTAATTTGTTTTCTTTAGATTAAAATAATGAAAAAGGAGTTTCGCTTGGCTTGGGAGATAAAATCTGATGTGCTGGTGATCTGAAAGAGTGGCCTCATCGGTAACCCGCCAATTTTTAATGAAATCAGACAAAGAACTGCTAACCAGATGAGGTCTAGTACCTCTTCCCTGATTGCGTTTATAAAAGTGGGTTTGCACCCTCTACCTAATACATATTATTGACTACACAAAAAATATTCAAGAAGGCACTAACCCCTTTTTTTGACATCACTACTACCCCAGATAGTATGATGGATTTGTAGGCCCAGCAGCCAAGCTTGTGGTGGGACCCGAGTTAGATTCCGGGTTTGTTGTTGGAGCAGCAGCAGCCGGCACCGCGACTATTGCTGGAGCTTCCCTCGTAGAGACACTGGCGCTGCTCCGGCGTGGTCCGCTGCACTACCCTCCATTGGCTGGTGCTGAAATCGTTCTGGGCACTTATCTGCGCCAGAACCGTCTCGTTGGGCAACTCCAGGCTGTTGGCGAAGTAACCTCGGATGAGGTGCGCCCGGGGGAACTGGCTTTCCCCCGTCTCTGTCCGTCTCTGAAAAAAAGATAAGAAACAAAAATAATTTATTTTAAAAATTTTAAAAATTAACTCTCGCCACAGAAAATGTTGTAAAGTGGTTTTTCCCCTTTTGGGGCTCTATAAGTATCATTAAAAGTAGGTTTAGTAAACAATACAAAAAAAATTTAATTTTGGTACCTAGTGTAATTGAGACCGTGAATGAGTATTGCGCAGTCGGTTACGCCTGACTGCAACGTTCTTACTTGATTTCAATTATATCAGTTTTTATTTTCTCTAAACAACCAACATTTTTATTTAAGTTTTATAATTTGTTCAATTTGCAGTGTTTTTTGACAGAAAACATACAGGATATTTCGGTTGACTTGGACTTGTGCAAAAAACAAGTCGAGGCTTTAAAAGCTAAGTTAAACCAAGGAAAAGAAACAAAAACTACGGTAAATATTTTAAGTTATAAATTAAAAAATGTATTAAAGTATTTTGTTTGATTTGTAGATAAAAGCAAATAATTCATCTGACCAAGGCTTTATTAAATCTTCAAATGCTACTTTAAAACTTACGGGATAACGTAAACCATCTGAAATATATGTAGTCATGCTATATGCATTGTACAATTCTTACAAATAATAAATGGATATAACATTAGAATTACGTGTGAATAAAATAAAATGTAGCTCTTAAATAAAGAACTAAAATATGACATTTTGTGATGTAGTATGAATCATAAGTCGTTGAATGTACTTTAAAATTAAATAATTTATATAACTTGTTTAGGAATATAATGTATCAACAAATTTTGTTTAATACATCATCTGCAAATGTTAATGATCCGCATTATATTATTAGTTTTAAACAATCCTGCAAGCCGGGCTTGAACCGAACCGGGTCGAATGCGGAACATCCAATATTTTCAAATTTTGAGACGCACACTGAACCGAACCAGTTTGAAAAAAGACAGCCGAACCTGAGCCCGAAGTGAACCGTAGTTATACCCTGAACCCATTGAAAATGGGTAAAAAGGCTATAATGGTTTTGTGAAAATGAACGTAGCAGACAGAAGGAATCATCTCCGACCCATAAAGTATATATATTCTTGATCAGGACGACGAGCTGAAACGATTTAATCATGAACGCAGCGATCTCGGAAACTACAAAAGCTAGAGACGTACACTTTTCGAGTATAGATTCTCATAAGCCATACGCAGAAAAAGTTTATCCTTGTTTAATATGTACTCGTAAGGGATATTTCGGATTTTGTTTGTACATAGATTTGCATGGATAAGCACTACAAACTTCATTACGATCATATCATCATCTTAGTTTAGGAGTTAGTCAAAAATGTGTTTTCCATAGTGGGCCCAAGCGCAGCCGATGTGAAAAGTGCGCAGCTTGCTGCGTGGGTTTGTTTGTTTGAGTTTGGGAATGTGTGTATGAATGCAAAACGGGTTTAAAGATGCCCAGCGTAATCCAAAAAAGGGTTCAGGGTCAAGAAGGGGGGTTGCAGAACCGGCCCTAGCTAGCCCGTCCGCAACTTCGATGCCGGAAATTCCGGAATGCCCTGGGACCCAACAAAGTGTGACCTGGTTTCTATGTGAGAATTGCTGGAAACAATTCCAGCAATCCGCAACCAGTCTCGAGGTAATCCTCCATGAGGAAAGCGCTTGAATGGCTGCTTGTCTGTCTTTTGTATGGCCACACATTTTTGTATTTCGGTAGCCTGCTGGACCTTTGGCCACCAGACGAGGACAGCGTACGTGACAACAAGCATACCCATCATACTGTACAGCCATCTGATGCCTTTGGAGTTTAAACCTCACGTTTTACCGAAGAGCCGGCGACATGCCCACATAGCATAAGTACCTTTGGTCAACGTTTTGTCTAAGTGCGAGTTTCAGATAAGTTCTTATCCAAGTTTACGCCGAGATATTTGACCTCACTGGAGAGCTCGACGGGTGTCCCACTGATGTAGAGCTGTCCGACATCGATGAGTGCCGTTTGTATCAAGTCGTTGATGGTTAAACCGAACTTTCTGGAGACTATTATTACCAGGTCATCTGCTTAATTTAAGCATCGATGTCTAGCTCCGATAGTTTCACCAGTAGTTCATCTATCACTAGGGACCAAAGAAGGGGAGACAGGACCCCGCCCTATGGACACTCTTTGACCGTTCGGATGCGTCCAGTGAAGATCTAATGTACATAAGCATTCTCTCTATCCAAGTAATAGAGAAGGAGTCAACCCTCCAAGATGCTAATGCATTGGTTATTGACTGATAGCCAGTGTCGATTCGCTTCGGATGCCTTTTCAATCTTACTGACTTTCTGATGTAGACGAATTATGTTTGGTGCAGGGGTTTGGTATCTTGCAAACTGCATGGAATATGCACGTCCAACGGTCGTTCTGCGGTTTTATACAAAAGGGATGTAAAGCGAATTGGTCTATACGAATTAGGTTGATTAAAGGGACGGTTTTCTTGCTTGGGAATAAGAATCACATTTACTTCCATCCAAGATAGCGGAATGTACTCCCAATTGAAGCTCGCCCTAAGTAGGCCAATTAGTGGACTAAGTATATATTGTAGGCTTCGTTGCAGCAGGGCCGGGAAAACGCCCCCCGGGGCTTTAAAGGGAGCGAATGATATAGTGACCCACCTGATCTTGTCTCTAGCGTTTCCCGTCGATTCTGTGTTTAAGAGCCAGCTGTTCTTTTTAGGAGCAACACCCCTTTAGTTGACCCTCTGGCCAATACTTTTTGCAATCTCGCCGCTGCTGGGAGTGACTCCACTCTTTCGCAGTAGGTGCGCCAGGTATCGCGTTTGGCGCGTCTAATGTTCTTATTATACTCAGTGAGCGCGCATCTGTATGTGTCCCACGAGTCTCTATTTGACTTGGCCCTGTTGAAGAGCCGTCTGACCTCCTTCCTTTGATTTGCCAGGCTTGCGCTCCATCAGGGAACTTAGGGCCGCACTATCATAGTAAAAAAGATAAAAGCACATCCTGAAATTGTCTTGATGCCAATTCTATCTGGAAGGAAGTTGGTCAACTTTCGAAGCCACTAAGGCTTTGTTCAGCTGTTAATTTGTTTTCTTTAGATTAAAATAATGAAAAAGGAGTTTCGCTTGGCTTGGGAGATAAAATCTGATGTGCTGGTGATCTAAAAGAGTGGCCTCATCGGTAACCCGCCAATTTTTTATGAAATCAGACAAAGAACTGCTAACCAGATGAGGTCTAGTACCTCTTCCCTGATTGCGTTTATAAAAGTGGGTTTGCACCCTCTACCTAATACATATTATTGACTACACAAAAAATATTCAAGAAGGCACTAACCCCTTTTTTTGACATCACTACTACCCCAGATAGTATGATGGATTTGTAGGCCCAGCAGCCAAGCTTGTGGTGGGACCCGAGTTAGATTCCGGGTTTGTTGTTGGAGCAGCAGCAGCCGGCACCGCGACTATTGCTGGAGCTTCCCTCGTAGAGGCACTGGTGCTGCTCCGGCGTGGTCCGCTGCACTACCCTCCATTGGCTGGTGCTGAAATCGTTCTGGGCACTTATCTGCGCCAGAACCGTCTCGTTGGGCAACTCCAGGCTGTTGGCGAAGTAACCTCGGATGAGGTGCGCCCGGGGGAACTGGCTTTCCCCCGTCTCTGTCCGTCTCTGAAAAAAAGATAAGAAACAAAAATAATTTATTTTAAAAATTTTAAAAATTAACTCTCGCCACAGAAAATGTTGTAAAGTGGTTTTTTCTCTTTTGGGGCTCTATAAGTATCATTAAAAGTAGGTTTAGTAAACAATACAAACCAAAAATTTAATTTTGGTACCTAGTGTAATTGAGACCGTGAATGAGTATTGCGCAGTCGGTTACGCCTGACTGCAACGTTCTTACTTGATTTAAATTATATCAGTTTTTATTTTCTCTAAACAACCAACATTTTTATTTAAATTTTATAATTTGTTCAATTTGCAGTGTTTTTTGACAGAAAACATACAGGATATTTCGGTTGACTTGGACTTGTGCAAAAAACAAGTCGAGGCTTTAAAAGCTAAGTTAAACCAAAGAAAAGAAACAAAAACTACGGTAAATATTTTAAGTTATAAATTAAAAAAAGTATTAAAGTATTTTGTTTGATTTGTAGATAAAAGCAAATAATTCATCTGACCAAGGCTTTATTAAATCTTCAAATGCTACTTTAAAACTTACGGGATAACGTAAACCATCTGAAATATATGTAGTCATGCTATATGCATTGTACAATTCTTACAAATAATAAATGGATATAACATTAGAATTACGTGTGAATAAAATAAAATGTAGCTCTTAAATAAAGAACTAAAATATGACATTTTGTGATGTAGTATGAATCATAAGTCGTTGAATGTACTTTAAATTAAATAATTTATATAACTTGTTTAGGAATATAATGTATCAACAAATTTTGTTTAATACATCATCTGCAAATGTTAATGATCCGCATTTTATTATTAGTTTTAAACAATCCTGCAAACCGGGCTTGAACCGGACCGGGTCGAATGCGGAACATCCAATATTTTCAAATTTTGAGACGCACACTGAACCGAACCAGTTTGAAAAAAGACAGCCGAACCTGAGCCCGAAGTGAACCGTAGTTATACCCTGAACCCATTGAAAATGGGTAAAAAGGCTATAATGGTTTTGTGAAAATGAACGTAACAGACAGAAGGAATCATCTCCGATCCATAAAGTATATATATTCTTGATCAGGACGACGAGCTGAAACGATTTAACCACGCAGCGATCTCGGAAACTACAAAAGCTAGAGACGTACACTTTTCGAGTATAGATTCTCATAAGCCATACGCAGAAAAAGTTTATCCTTGTTTAATATGTACTCGTAAGGGATATTTCGGATTTTGTTTGTACATAGATTTGGATGGTATTATTAAGCACTACAAACTTCATTACGATCATATCATCATCTTAGTTTAGGAGTTATTCAAAAATGTGTTTTCCATAGTGGGCCCAAGCGCAGCCGATGTGAAAAGTGCGCAGCTTGCTGCGTGGGTTTGTGTGTTTGACTTTGGGAATGTGTGTATGAATGCAAAACGGGTTTAAAGAGGCCCAGCGTAACCCAAAAAAGGGTTCAGGGTCAAGAAGGGGGGTTGCAGAACCGGCCCTAGCTAGCCCGTCCGCAACTTCGTTGCCGGAATTGCTGGAAACAATTCCAGCAATCCGCAACCAGTCTCGAGGTAATCCTCCATGAGGAAAGCGCTTGAATGGCTGCTTGTCTGTCTTTTGTATGGCCACACATTTTTGTATTTCGGTAGCCTGCTGGACCTTTGGCCACCAGACGAGGACAGCGTACGTGACAACAAGCATACCCATCATACTGTACAGCCATCTGATGCCTTTGGAGTTTAAACCTCACGTTTTACCGAAGAGCCGGCGACATGCCCACATAGCATAAGTACCTTTGGTCAACGTTTTGTCTAAGTGCGAGTTTCAGATAAGTTCTTATCCAAGATTACGCCGAGATATTTGACCTCACTGGAGAGCTCGACGGGTGTCCCACTGATGTAGAGCTGTCCGACATCGATGAGTGCCGTTTGTATCAAGTCGTTGATGGTTAAACCGAACTTTCTGGAGACTATTATTACCAGGTCATCTGCTTAATTTAAGCATCGATGTCTAGCTCCGATAGTTTCACCAGTAGTTCATATATCACTAGGGACCAAAGAAGGGGAGACAGGACCCCGCCCTATGGACACTCTTTGACCGTTCGGATGCGTCCAGTGAAGATCTAATGTCTCTGTACATAAGCATTCTCTCTATCCAAGTAATAGAGAAGGAGTCAACCCTCCAAGATGCTAATGCATTGGTTATTGACTGATTGCCAGTGTTCTGGAAGGCCACTTCGACGTCTAGGAAGGAGCACAAAGCAATTTCCTTCGCTTCGAATGCCTTTTCAATCTTACTGATTGTCTGATGTAGACGAATTATGTATGGTGCAGGGGTTTGGTATCTTGCAAACTGCATGGAATATGCACCTCCAGCGGTCGTTCTGCGGTCTTATACAAAAGGGATGTAAAGCGAATTGGTCTATACGACTTAGGTTGATTCAAGGGACGGTTTTCTTGCTTGGGAATAAGAACCACATTTACTTCCATCCAAGATAGCGGAATGTACTCCCAATTGAAGCTCGCCCTAAGTATGCCAATTAGTGGACTAAGTATATATTGTAGGCTTCGTTGCAGCAGGGCCGGGAAAACGCCCCCCGGGGCTTTAAAGGGAGCGAATGATATAGTGACCCACCTGATCTTGTCTCTAGCGTTTCCCGTCGATTCTGTGTTTAAGAGCCAGCTGGTCTTTTTAGGAGCAACACCCCTTTAGTTGACCCTCTGGCCAATACTTTTTGCAATCTCGCCGCTGCTGGAAGTGACTCCACTCTTTCGCAGTAGGTGCGCCAGGTATCGCGTTTGGCGCGTCTAATGTTCTTATTATACTCAGTGAGCGCGCATCTGTATGTGTCCCACGAGTCTCTATTTGACTTGGCCCTGTTGAAGAGCCGTCTGACCTCCTTCCTTTGATTTGCCAGGCTTGCGCTCCATCAGGGAACTTAGGGCCGCACTATCATAGTAAAAAAGATAAAAGCACATCCTGAAATTGTCTTGATGCCAATTCTATCTCCCTCGTGGAGTTAAAGGTGGCAGGAAGTTGGTCAACTTTCGAAGCCACTAAGGCTTTGTTCAACTGTTAATTTGTTTTCTTTAGATTAAAATAATGAAAAAGGAGTTTCGCTTGGCTTGGGAGATAAAATCTGATGTGCTGGTGATCTGAAAGAGTGGCCTCATCGGTAATCCGCCAATTTTTAATGAAATCAGACAAAGAACTGCTAACCAGATGAGGTCTAGTACCTCTTCCCTGATTGCGTTTATAAAAGTGGGTTTGCACCCTCTACCTAATACATATTATTGACTACACAAAAAATATTCAAGAAGGCACTAACCCCTTTTTTTGACATCACTACTACCCCAGATAGTATGATGGATTTGTAGGCCCAGCAGCCAAGCTTGTGGTGGGACCCGAGTTAGATTCCGGGTTTGTTGTTGGAGCAGCAGCAGCCGGCACCGCGACTATTGCTGGAGCTTCCCTCGTAGAGGCACTGGCGCTGCTCCGGCGTGGTCCGCTGCACTACCCTCCATTGGCTGGTGCTGAAATCGTTCTGGGCACTTATCTGCGCCAGAACCGTCTCGTTGGGCAACTCCAGGCTGTTGGCGAAGTAACCTCGGATGAGGTGCGCCCGGGGGAACTGGCTTTCCCCCGTCTCTGTCCGTCTCTGAAAAAAAGATAAGAAACAAAAATAATTTATTTTAAAAATTTTAAAAATTAACTCTCGCCACAGAAAATGTTGTAAAGTGGTTTTTCCCCTTTTGGGGCTCTATAAGTATCATTAAAAGTAGGTTTAGTAAACAATACAAACCAAAAATTTAATTTTGGTACCTAGTGTCATTGAGACCGTGAATGAGTATTGCGCAGTCGGTTACGCCTGACTGCAACGTTCTTACTTGATTTAAATTATATCAGTTTTTATTTTCTCTAAACAACCAACATTTTTATTTAAGTTTTATAATTTGTTCAATTTGCAGTGTTTTTTGACAGAAAACATACAGGATATTTCGGTTGACTTGGACTTGTGCAAAAAACAAGTCGAGGCTTTAAAAGCTAAGTTAAACCAAGGAAAAGAAACAAAAACTACGGTAAATATTTTAAGTTATAAATTAAAAAATGTATTAAAGTATTTTGTTTGATTTGTAGATAAAAGCAAATAATTCATCTGACCAAGGCTTTATTAAATCTTCAAATGCTACTTTAAAACTTACGGGATAACGTAAACCATCTGAAATATATGTAGTCATGCTATATGCATTGTACAATTCTTACAAATAATAAATGGATATAACATTAGAATTACGTGTGAATAAAATAAAATGTAGCTCTTAAATAAAGAACTAAAATATGACATTTTGTGATGTAGTATGAATCATAAGTCGTTGAATGTACTTTAAAATTAAATAATTTATATAACTTGTTTAGGAATATAATGTATCAACAAATTTTGTTTAATACATCATCTGCAAATGTTAATGATCCGCATTTTATTATTAGTTTTAAACAATCCTGCAAACCGGGCTTGAACCGAACCGGGTCGAATGCGGAACATCCAATATTTTCAAATTTTGAGACGCACACTGAACCGAACCAGTTTGAAAAAAGACAGCCGAACCTGAGCCCGAAGTGAACCGTAGTTATACCCTGAACCCATTGAAAATGGGTAAAAAGGCTATAATGGTTTTGTGAAAATGAACGTAACAGACAGAAGGAATCATCTCCGATCCATAAAGTATATATATTCTTGATCAGGACGACGAGCTGAAACGATTTAACCGACGCAGCGATCTCGGAAACTACAAAAGCTAGAGACGTACACTTTTCGAGTATAGATTCTCATAAGCCATACGCAGAAAAAGTTTATCCTTGTTTAATATGTACTCGTAAGGGATATTTCGGATTTTGTTTGTACATAGATTTGGATGGTATTATTAAGCACTACAAACTTCATTACGATCATATCATCATTTTAGTTTAGGAGTTATTCAAAAATGTGTTTTCCATAGTGGGCCCAAGCGCAGCCGATGTGAAAAGTGCGCAGCTTGCTGCGTGGGTTTGTGTGTTTGACTTTGGGAATGTGTGTATGAATGCAAAACGGGTTTAAAGAGGCCCAGCGTAACCCAAAAAAGGGTTCAGGGTCAAGAAGGGGGGTTGCAGAACCGGCCCTAGATAGCCCGTCCGCAACTTCGTTGCCGGAATTGCTGGAAACAATTCCAGCAATCCGCAACCAGTCTCGAGGTAATCCTCCATGAGGAAAGCGCTTGAATGGCTGCTTGTCTGTCTTTTGTATGGCCACACATTTTTGTATTTCGGTAGCCTGCTGGACCTTTGGCCACCAGACGAGGACAGCGTACGTGACAACAAGCATACCCATCATACTGTACAGCCATCTGATGCCTTTGGAGTTTAAACCTCACGTTTTACCGAAGAGCCGGCGACATGCCCACATAGCATAAGTACCTTTGGTCAACGTTTTGTCTAAGTGCGAGTTTCAGATAAGTTCTTATCCAAGTTTACGCCGAGATATTTGACCTCACTGGAGAGCTCGACGGGTGTCCCACTGATGTAGAGCTGTCCGACATCGATGAGTGCCGTTTGTATCAAGTCGTTGATGGTTAAACCGAACTTTCTGGAGACTATTATTACCAGGTCATCTGCTTAATTTAAGCATCGATGTCTAGCTCCGATAGTTTCACCAGTAGTTCATATATCACTAGGGACCAAAGAAGGGGAGACAGGACCCCGCCCTATGGACACTCTTTGACCGTTCGGATGCGTCCAGTGAAGATCTAATGTCTCTGTACATAAGCATTCTCTCTATCCAAGTAATAGAGAAGGAGTCAACCCTCCAAGATGCTAATGCATTGGTTATTGACTGATTGCCAGTGTTCTGGAAGGCCACTTCGACGTCTAGGAAGGAGCACAAAGCAATTTCCTTCGCTTCGAATGCCTTTTCAATCTTACTGATTGTCTGATGTAGACGAATTATGTATGGTGCAGGGGTTTGGTATCTTGCAAACTGCATGGAATATGCACCTCCAGCGGTCGTTCTGCGGTCTTATACAAAAGGGATGTAAAGCGAATTGGTCTATACGACTTAGGTTGATTCAAGGGACGGTTTTCTTGCTTGGGAATAAGAACCACATTTACTTCCATCCAAGATAGCGGAATGTACTCCCAATTGAAGCTCGCCCTAAGTATGCCAATTAGTGGACTAAGTATATATTGTAGGCTTCGTTGCAGCAGGGCCGGGAAAACGCCCCCCGGGGCTTTAAAGGGAGCGAATGATATAGTGACCCACCTGATCTTGTCTCTAGCGTTTCCCGTCGATTCTGTGTTTAAGAGCCAGCTGGTCTTTTTAGGAGCAACACCCCTTTAGTTGACCCTCTGGCCAATACTTTTTGCAATCTCGCCGCTGCTGGAAGTGACTCCACTCTTTCGCAGTAGGTGCGCCAGGTATCGCGTTTGGCGCGTCTAATGTTCTTATTATACTCAGTGAGCGCGCATCTGTATGTGTCCCACGAGTCTCTATTTGACTTGGCCCTGTTGAAGAGCCGTCTGACCTCCTTCCTTTGATTTGCCAGGCTTGCGCTCCATCAGGGAACTTAGGGCCGCACTATCATAGTAAAAAAGATAAAAGCACATCCTGAAATTGTCTTGATGCCAATTCTATCTCCCTCGTGGAGTTAAAGGTGGCAGGAAGTTGGTCAACTTTCGAAGCCACTAAGGCTTTGTTCAACTGTTAATTTGTTTTCTTTAGATTAAAATAATGAAAAAGGAGTTTCGCTTGGCTTGGGAGATAAAATCTGATGTGCTGGTGATCTGAAAGAGTGGCCTCATCGGTAATCCGCCAATTTTTAATGAAATCAGACAAAGAACTGCTAACCAGATGAGGTCTAGTACCTCTTCCCTGATTGCGTTTATAAAAGTGGGTTTGCACCCTCTACCTAATACATATTATTGACTACACAAAAAATATTCAAGAAGGCACTAACCCCTTTTTTTGACATCACTACTACCCCAGATAGTATGATGGATTTGTAGGCCCAGCAGCCAAGCTTGTGGTGGGACCCGAGTTAGATTCCGGGTTTGTTGTTGGAGCAGCAGCAGCCGGCACCGCGACTATTGCTGGAGCTTCCCTCGTAGAGGCACTGGCGCTGCTCCGGCGTGGTCCGCTGCACTACCCTCCATTGGCTGAAATCGTTCTGGGCACTTATCTGCGCCAGAACCGTCTCGTTGGGCAACTCCAGGCTGTTGGCGAAGTAACCTCGGATGAGGTGCGCCCGGGGGAACTGGCTTTCCCCCGTCTCTGTCCGTCTCTGAAAAAAAGATAAGAAACAAAAATAATTTATTTTAAAAATTTTAAAAATTAACTCTCGCCACAGAAAATGTTGTAAAGTGGTTTTTCCCCTTTTGGGGCTCTATAAGTATCATTAAAAGTAGGTTTAGTAAACAATACAAACCAAAAATTTAATTTTGGTACCTAGTGTCATTGAGACCGTGAATGAGTATTGCGCAGTCGGTTACGCCTGACTGCAACGTTCTTACTTGATGTAAATTATATCAGTTTTTATTTTCTCTAAACAACCAACATTTTTATTTAAGTTTTATAATTTGTTCAATTTGCAGTGTTTTTTGACAGAAAACATACAGGATATTTCGGTTGACTTGGACTTGTGCAAAAAACAAGTCGAGGCTTTAAAAGCTAAGTTAAACCAAAGAAAAGAAACAAAAACTACGGTAAATATTTTAAGTTATAAATTAAAAAAAGTATTAAAGTATTTTGTTTGATTTGTAGATAAAAGCAAATAATTCATCTGACCAAGGCTTTATTAAATCTTCAAATGCTACTTTAAAACTTACGGGATAACGTAAACCATCTGAAATATATGTAGTCATGCTATATGCATTGTACAATTCTTACAAATAATAAATGGATATAACATTAGAATTACGTGTGAATAAAATAAAATGTAGCTCTTAAATAAAGAACTAAAATATGACATTTTGTGATGTAGTATGAATCATAAGTCGTTGAATGTACTTTAAATTAAATAATTTATATAACTTGTTTAGGAATATAATGTATCAACAAATTTTGTTTAATACATCATCTGCAAATGTTAATGATCCGCATTTTATTATTAGTTTTAAACAATCCTGCAAACCGGGCTTGAACCGGACCGGGTCGAATGCGGAACATCCAATATTTTCAAATTTTGAGACGCACACTGAACCGAACCAGTTTGAAAAAAGACAGCCGAACCTGAGCCCGAAGTGAACCGTAGTTATACCCTGAACCCATTGAAAATGGGTAAAAAGGCTATAATGGTTTTGTGAAAATGAACGTAACAGACAGAAGGAATCATCTCCGATCCATAAAGTATATATATTCTTGATCAGGACGACGAGCTGAAACGATTTAACCACGCAGCGATCTCGGAAACTACAAAAGCTAGAGACGTACACTTTTCGAGTATAGATTCTCATAAGCCATACGCAGAAAAAGTTTATCCTTGTTTAATATGTACTCGTAAGGGATATTTCGGATTTTGTTTGTACATAGATTTGGATGGATAAGCACTACAAACTTCATTACGATCATATCATCATCTTAGTTTAGGAGTTATTCAAAAATGTGTTTTCCATAGTGGGCCCAAGCGCAGCCGATGTGAAAAGTGGGCAGCTTGATTCGTGGGTTTTTTTGTTTGAGTTTGGGAATGTGTGTATGAATGCAAAACGGGTTTAAAGAGGCCCAGCGTAATCCAAAAAAGGGTTCAGGGTCAAGAAGGGGGGTTGCAGATCCGGCCCTAGCTAGCCCGTCCGCAACTTCGTTGCCGGAATTGCTGGAAACAATTCCAGCAATCCGCAACCAGTCTCGAGGTAATCCTCCATGAGGAAAGCGCTTGAATGGCTGCTTGTCTGTCTTTTGTATGGCCACACATTTTTGTATTTCGGTAGCCTGCTGGACCTTTGGCCACCAGACGAGGACAGCGTACGTGACAACAAGCATACCCATCATACTGTACAGCCATCTGATGCCTTTGGAGTCTAAACCTCACGCTTTACCGAAGAGCCGGCGACATGCCCACATAGCATAAGTACCTTTGGTCAACGTTTTGTCTAAGTGCGAGTTTCAGATAAGTTCTTATCCAAGTTTACGCCGAGGTATTTGACCTCACTGGAGAGCTCGACGGGTGTCCCACTGATGTAGAGCTGTCCGACATCGATGAGTGCCGTTTGTATCAAGTCGTTGATGGTTAAACCGAACTTTCTGGAGACTATTATTACCAGGTCATCTGCTTAATTTAAGCATCGATGCCTAGCTCCGATAGTTTCACAAGTAGTTCATCTATCACTAGGGACCAAAGAAGGGGAGACAGGACCCCGCCCTATGGACACTCTTTGACCGTTCGGATGCGTCCAGTGAAGATCTAATGTACATAAGCATTCTCTCTATCCAAGTAATAGAGAAGGAGTCAACCCTCCAAGATGCTAATGCATTGGTTATTGACTGATAGCCAGTGTTCTCGAAGGCCCCTTCGACGTCTAGGAAGGGGCACAAAGCAATTTCCTTCGCTTCGAATGCCTTTTCAATCTTACTGATTGTCTGATGTAGACGAATTATGTATGGTGCAGGGGTTTGGTATCTTGCAAACTGCATGGAATATGCACGTCCAGCGGTCGTTCTGCGGTCTTATACAAAAGGGATGTAAAGCGAATTGGTCTATACGACTTAGGTTGATTCAAGGGACGGTTTTCTTGCTTGGGAATAAGAACCACATTTACTTCCATCCAACATAGCGGAATGTACTCCCAATTGAAGCTCGCCCTAAGTAGGCCAATTAGTGGACTAAGTATATATTGTAGGCTTCGTTGCAGCAGGGCCGGGAAAACGCCCCCCGGGGCTTTAAAGGGAGCGAATGATATAGTGACCCACCTGATCTTGTCTCTAGCGTTTCCCGTCGATTCTGTGTTTAAGAGCCAGCTGTTCTTTTTAGGAGCAACACCCCATTAGTTGACCCTCTGGCAAATACCTATTGCAATCTCGCCGCTTCTGGAAGTGACTCCACTCTTTCGCAGTAGGTGCGCCAGGTATCGCGTTTGGCGCGTCTAATGTTCTTATTATACTCAGTGAGCGCGCATCTGTATGTGTCCCACGAGTCTCTATTTGACTTGGCCCTGTTGAAGAACCGTCTGACCTCCTTCCTTTGATTTGCCAGGCTTGCGCTCCATCAGGGAACTTAGGGCCGCACTATCATAGTAAAAAAGTTAAAAGCACATCCTGAAATTGTCTTGATGCCAATTCTATCTCCCTCGTGGAGTTAAAGGTGGCAGGAAGTTGGTCAACTTTCGAAGCGACTAAGGCTTTGTTCAGCTGTTAATTTGTTTTCTTTAAATTAAAATAATTAAAAAGGAGTTTCGCTTGGCCTGGGAGATAAAATCTGATGTGCTGGTGATCTGAAAGAGTGGCCTCATCGGTAACCCGCCAATTTTTAATGAAATCAGACAAAGAACTGCTAACCAGATGAAGTCTAGAACCTCTTCCCTGATTGCGTTTATAAAAGTGGGTTTGCACCCTCTACCTAATACATATTATTATTATTAAATATTCAAGAAGGCACTAACCCCTTTTTTTGACATCACTACTACCCCAGATAGTATGATGGATTTGTAGGCCCAGCAGCCAAGCTTGTGGTGGGACCCGAGCTAGATTCCAGGTTTGTTGTTGGAGCAGCAGCAGCCGGCACCGCGACTATTACTGGAGCTTCCCTCGTAGAGGCACTGGCGCTGCTCCGGCGTGGTCCGCTGCACTACCCTCCATTGGCTGGTGCTGAAATCGTTCTGGGCACTTATCTGCGCCAGAACCGTCTCGTTGGGCAACTCCAGGCTGTTGGCGAAGTAACCTCGGATGAGGTGCGCCCGGGGGAACTGGCTTTCCCCCGTCTCTGTCCGTCTCTGAAAAAAAGATAAGAAACAAAAATAATTTATTTTAAAAATTTTAAAAATTAACTCTCGCCACAGAAAATGTTGTAAAGTGGTTTTTTCTCTTTTGGGGCTCTATAAGTATCATTAAAAGTAGGTTTAGTAAACAATACAAACCAAAAATTTAATTTTGGTACCTAGTGTAATTGAGACCGTGAATGAGTATTGCGCAGTCGGTTACGCCTGACTGCAACGTTCTTACTTGATTTAAATTATATCAGTTTTTATTTTCTCTAAACAATCAATATTTTCATTTAAATTTTGACTTGGACTTGTGCAAAAAACGAGTGGAGGCTTTAAAAGCTAAGTTAAATCAAGGGAAAGAAAAAAAAACTACGGTAAATATTTTAAGTTATAAATTAAAAAATGTATTTAAGTATTAAGATAAAAGCAAATAATTCATCTGACCAAGGCTTTATTAAATCTTCAAATGTTACATTAAATCTTACGGGATAACGTAAACTATTATGGCGAGAGTTTATTTGAGACTGAAAAAGCTATGCAGCTGCGTTGCAGGCAGCCGAATTTCAATACAAAGCATAATAGAATAGGTCCGTTATTCTTATGAACGGACAACTATGTGCATACATATGTACTTCAAGTAAACGAAAGGAAAATGATAGAGAGATATAGTAAAGCTTATATACATAATTTTAACACTCCTTCTCAACGCTATATGTCTATCTTTACAGTTCAAAAACATTATTTTAAACCAGGCAAATTAATACATTTAGCATGTTTAACCCTACTTAAATTATTTGTTAATACATCTGCTAACATGTCTTCTGTGGGAACGCACTTTATCTCAACAACTTTATTCTTGTACATTTCCCTTACAAAATAGTACTTAATTTCTATGTATTTGCTACGAGAATGAAATTTAAAATTCTTAGCAAGGCATTGTGCGCTCTGATGGTCACCGTAAATCATTATGGTCGGCATCGGCCCGAAGCCCATTTCGCTGATAAGTTTTTTCAAATACCCCGTTTCTTTAGCTGCAGTAGAGAGCTACGTATTCCGCCTCGGTAGTGCTGAGGGCGACTATGTCTTTTTTTTCGACTCCCAAGAGATCGCTGCACCAGCCACTAAAAATGCCCAGCCACTGAAGGACTTGCGATCAGAACCATCGCCAGCCCAATCGGCGTCAACAAAGCAATGAACAGGGATGCCTGTGCGAACGTACTGCAACCGCATATCAGCTGTTTCCTTCAGGTGTCGCAGGACTCGCTTCGCTGATACTTCGTGCCCCTTATGGGGATCTGCATTTCTCTGAGCCAGCTTAGCCACGGAATGCGCTACATCTGGCCGTGTCGTCATTGCTAAATATAGCAGTGCGCCAATGAGTGATTGATAGCGCGTTTTGTCTACCTCTGGACAACCATTGCCTTCGCACTTGGTTTGGAAGCCAACTTCTAGGGGAATTGCATTTGGCTTGCAATCTTCCATACCATATTCTCTTAGCAGGCCTTCGATGTACTGCCTATGGAAACGCTACCAATCTTGCCCACTCTTTCAATTTCCATACCCAGGAAATGCTGCAGATCTCCGCCGTCTACTACGTCACCTTCATTTGATATGAGTCCTTTTATGCGGTCGATGTCTTCTCTTCTGGGACAAGCTAATAATAAATCATCAACATATACAACAACTATATTCCGGTATCCGTCAATTTTGCTAGTATAAATACAAGGCTCACTATCACACGGAAAAAACCCCAATTCCATTCACTTTGCTTTAGACCGTACAAGGATTTATGCAGCTTGAGTACGCGCTTCTGATGTTTTGCATCAACAAATCCTTCCGCTTGTCGCATATACACGATGTCATGTAGCTCGCTGTTTAGGTACGAAGCCGAAACATCAATTTGATGCAGATGCATCCCATGCTCGACAGCCAACGCAATTACTAGCCTTATCGATGAGTATCGCGCCACTGGCGAAAACGTCTCGGCGTAATTGACCCCATACTGCTGTCCGCATCCTTTTGCGACCAACCTCGATTTGAAGCGCTCGACGTTGCCGTACTGTTTTCAGCATGACTTGATTTTAGCGCTTCTTCAACGCTGATGGGTACCTCAATGTCATTTGCAGCCATCACATTTAACATGTTATACTCTTTTCGAGGATGACCCGGCTGCCCAGTACGAATTGTTTTTGGACTCCGTGGACCCCATTTAGGACATTCTTTGTTTTCTTCGGTATCCCCGTTATCATTTGGGGCCTCTTGTTCATCTGGTTGATGGCAGTCATCATCACACTGGCTCATTACGGGGCTCTACCAATTGATTGACTCGTCACACGAACCCTTACTCGGCAGGCCACTATCATTGACCAATACATTTTCCAAGAAGATAACGTCTCGGGCTTCTGTTACGCTTCGTTTAACTGGATGGTACAAGCGATAGGCCTTTGCCGTCTTAGAGTAACCCACTAACAAATGCTCCACACCCTTTGTTGAGCATTTTGGTTTATGTCTTTTGTTTAAAACAATTGCCTTTGTGCCAAACATCTTCAAGTGAGATACACTCGGCTTCTTTCCATACCATGCCTCATATGGAGTTTTGTCGGACAACGTTGTGGTCTCGGACATATTTCACAGATACGCTGCGGCCATTATCGCTTCACCCCAGAAGGACTCACCAACTCTAGCATACACCAACATGCCCCGTGCCATTTCAACCAGGGTCCGATTTGCACGTTCGGCTACGCCATTTTGCTGCGGAGTATGAGGTACCGTGAACTGTCGCTTGATGCCATAATGGCCATAATCTGTTTTCCCGGATGTTTTTCCACAAGTGATTTAAAATCTTTGAATTTTTCGAATATTTCGTCTTTTGTTTTTAGCATATAAACCGACATGTAACGCGTCTTATCATCAATAAACGTGGCGAAATACCGTGAACAGCCCTGTGATACCGTACGTATAGAGCCACAAATGTTCCAGTGAATTAATCCCAAAACGTCTTTCGAGCGACTTTCCGACGTTTTTGGCAATTTCTGTACGCATATCTTGCATTTGGCACAAATTTCACATATGAAATCGTCTTTGTTACACGCACTAGCACGCAGGCCATGAACCATGTCTTGTTTAATCATTTTGTTAAAATTATTGAAGTTTAAGTGTCCAAACCGGTTATGCCATTTTATAAGCTGTGCTGTATTTGCATTCGCGGCAAATACCTTTTTTAGATTATTTTCAAACAAAAACAAGTCATCTTTTTTCTTCGCGATTAACACCGTTTTTCCGTGACTGTTCTTTATGCTTGCTTCGTTTTTCTCGAAATCTACTTTAAAACCCATTTTGGTTGCACAAAACACTGATATAAAATGACCTTGTAGATTTTTTACAAATAATACATCAATAAGTTTGATCGTATTTCCTTGCCACAACAACAAAACATTGCCGCACCCTTCTGCTTCTGTGTAATTCTCGCCTGCTAGTTTTATTTTGTCTTTGTGCTTTCGAAGAGAAACTAACATCGACTTGTCTGCACACAAATGAGCAGTGGCTCCACTGTCTAGACACCATGCACTTTTTACTCGCTCACTTTCATTTGCACTAGCAGCAAATACCGAAAAATACTTCTTCATTTGGCTTTACTTAGTTGTACTCTTTTGATCTTCCAGATTTGTTTTTTGATCTACACTTCGAGGCGATGTGCCCGCGACGACCACACGACCAACATTCGACATTTTTCATGTCTCTTTTCGACTCATTCTTTTTACCGCTATCCTTGCGCGACGCAAATATTTTTTGCTCTGATTTTTCGGAAACTAGCTCGTTTGCCTTCCGCCTCTCCCCTTCCTCTAACAATTTTACTTTGAGAGCGTTCAAGGGCGGCAACGAGTCGCGTGTCTCCATGGCGACAGCAAAATTTTCGTATTCCTCACTAAGACTTGCCAACAAAATGATTGCAAGCATTCAGCTAATTTTTCTACCAAAGTAGAAATATTTGTAAATGTTCACAAATACTTTCCGTATTCGACATTTTTATATGCTTTAACTTAACTTTTTAAACAATTGCATTTTTCGCTCAGGGCCAGAAGGCATGTAAATCGCACCTAACCGACCACGCACTATAATTTTTACTGTCCAGTTTCTCAATTGAAAATAGGGAACTCATTTTGCAGAATTTTAGCAATCGACTCTCACGCAAATCTTTTCGATTTTACGCGCAGTTTTTTAGCTGCCTGGGCCCATAACCTATTACGGCTAGAGTTTATTTGAGACTAAAAAGCTATGCAGCTGCGTCGCAGGCAGCCGAACTTCAATACAAAGCATAATAGAGAAGAAGGTCCGTTATTCTTATGAACGGACAACTATGTGCATACATAAGTACTTCAAGTAAACGAAAGGAAAATGATAGAGAGACATATTGTGGTGCTTATATACATAAATTCAACATAAACCATCTGAAATATATATAAACATGCATTGTATGCATTGTACAATTCTTACAAATAATAAATGGATATAACATTAGAATTACGTGTGAATAAAATATAATGTAGCTCTTAAATAAAGAACTAAAATATGACATTTTGTGATGTAGTATGAATCATAAGTCGTTGAATGTACTTTAAAATTAAATAATTTATATAACTTGTTTAGGAATATAATGTATCAACAAATTTTGTTTAATACATCATCTGCAAATGTTAATGATCCGCATTTTATTATTAGTTTTAAACAATCCTGCAAACCGGGTTTGAACCGAACCGGGTCGAAGCGGAACATCCAATATTTTCAAATTTTGAGCCAACAACTGAACCGAACCAGTTTGAAAAAAGACAGCCGAACCTGAACCCGAAGTGAACCCTAGTTATACCCTGAACCCATTGAAAATGGGTAAAAAGGCTATAATGGTTTTGTGCAAATAAATGTAACAGACAGAAGGAAGCAGCTCCGACCCATAAAGTATATTTATTCTTGATCAGGACGACGAGCTGAAACGATTTAACCATGAACGATCGATGCAGCGATCTCGGAAACTACAAAAGCTAGAGACGTACACTTTTCGAGTACAGATTGTCGTAAGCCATACGCAGAAAAAGTTTAACTTATTTTTTCGATATCTTTCACCGTTTCATTATTATAGATTAAAATCGATTTTATGACTTGGTTTTCTTGGCATACCTTGGGTACTATAAGAGCTAGCGTCACCAAATTTGGTTTAATATGTACTCGTAAGGGATACGCAGATTCTGAATATAATAATAATGTAATCGGATTGTACATAGATTTGGATGGTATTATTAAGCACTGAAAATTTCATTACGATCATATCATCACCTTAGTTTAGGAGTTATTCAAGAATGTGTTTACCATAGTGGGGCCAAGCGCAGCCGATGTGAAAATTGCGCAACTTTCTGCGTGGGTTTGTGTGTTTGACTTTGGGAATGTGTGTATAAATTAAATAATTATTGATTTCAGTTAGGTAAATGTTATATTTATTAATATATTTATTATTGTTTACAACATAGCTGAATCGAGCAGTCTATGAAGGAGTTAATTAGCGCTTGGACTTGCTGTCTCAAGGCATACAAATTGTGAACTAAAACTAAGTTGACAAAAAGAGACTTATGAAGCTACAAAGAATTACAATGAAGAATTATTAAAGTATTAAGTTACACAATGCAAAAATCATAGCGGCTGCAGAAACGCTTAGCTTGCGCCTCGTGCATTGCCTGCTATGTGAAGACATCCGGCCCAGAGCTGAGTCAGCGTCTGTGCTGGAGTCAAACCGAGTCGCGTTAACTTATGTTAACTACTCCCCCCTCAAGTCGAGGCCGCCCTCGGCCGACCCTATCTCAGTGATCACCTCGTTCATCCTTCGAGCCGTAGCCTTCTTTTTCATGATCTGTCGATAGGTTAAACCGATGCCAAAGACTATGCCACAGGTTATGCCAAGGAGAAGCAACAGTATGATCGAGTTGATGTTACCAATTTCGTCCCTGACCTCTTGTATCGTCTCCAGATTACGTTCATTGAGCCGATGAAGGTAAGGGAGACTGAGGATGTCCTGATGGCCTGTGACGTTCAGCAGAGGGGAAGCTGCGATGCCTGGGAACCGGTTCTGTACGCTGTTGCGATTGATGTATCTCGTTCCGTTAATGGTGACCCAATTGTTGAAGATGATTAATTGTGTGCCACGCACCCAGGACTCGGTGCCGTTATCTACGCAGATTGCCGCCGCTGCATCATTGATGATGACAATTCCATCGTCGACCCACGTGACTGCGTCTAGGTCGCTCGGTTGTACTTCGCAATGAGCTACACCGCCCGCATGAAGTTCCTTGGCGCATGAGCTGGCTGTTGACCGTTGACAAAATGTCGTTCTTGGGGTGGCTGTGCAGTTTTCCAGCGCGTAGATTTGATCTTGACATTCGGCGATGATGTTGTTCTCGATTCGCAGCATATGATTTTTGTGGGCGACTGGGTAGACTGTAATTTTCTTGCAGGTGTGTTTAATTTTTGGAAAAGAGATTATAAAATATATCATGTTTGTGGATTGTAGGACTTTGACGGACGAAGCGGACATTAAGTCGGCTATGGGAGTATCTGTGGGCTCTTCAAACCAAACAGATTTTAAGTCTGCGTGGTCTAAGATGTTTGGACTGACAATGTTGGCTTTAGCCAGGGTTATGGCGAGCATTAAGTTCTGCAACTCCATCGACAACATTCTGTTCCTAGCCAAAAGTGTTTCATATAAGTGGCCTGAATCAATTTGCCTGTCCTTTGAGGCTTTCAAAATTTGGTTGACTGTGAGCGTTAGTTGGTTAATCTGATCCTGTACTCTAGTGTTTATCTGCACCTGTCTATTATTTGAATTTATTAATTGGGCTTCATTAATCTTTATTTTTTCCAAGTCCCCGGCGTCTGGAGTGCCTGCAACTACCTTCAAAATTGAACCTAGAAAGTCTAGACTCCTAGCAATTCTGTGGTGTGTGCCCAGGGCCTCCAGCATGTCTCTGAGATGTTCTGAGTCTACATTCAGAAGTTTTTTCATGTGTGACTGCGGAAACAAATCACACAGTTTCACTGTCTCATCCACCATGCGCTCATATTCAGATATGTTCGCAGAATGTCGGACGAAAGCGAACTCCTCCCATACCAAGACTTGGCCGTCGATGATCGGTATGTACTTAGCGTGGGAATAGTCGGTGACCCGTGCCGAAGTCGTCGCGAGGATAAGTAGTATCAGAAACCCAAGCCTGTGGAATGAAAATTACTTTCTTTTTTTTGAGGAAAAACGTTGAACAACCCATCACCGAACTTATTTAACTTATAAATGTTATTAAGCAACCTAATACTAAGACCTATCTAAAGCGGGGTGCCAAGTGGCTTAAAACTTATATCTCTAGCAACCTAATGTAAAAGAAAAACTGCCAAATGGCACAATACAAAATTAAAAGTAGAAAAGAAAACACTACTTAAGGTTGTCTTTGTGGACTACCCTCCCCTTAATGAGAACCGTAGTTCCCAGGTCGGCTTCCACGGCTCTTTCTTCACACAAAGGTGTAAGTTTGTTTCCGAGCCTGCGATTAGACTTTACCAAGACTTTCTCTCCTACTTCAAAAACCCTATTTTGTCGGGAGTCATTTTGCCTAGCTCTGAGGTTTTCCTGCGCTCTTTTAAGCTTGTTCTGAATCTGCGTCTGAGTTTCGCCTGGGAGTGAACGGATAACATCGACCGGCCGCTTATCAGTGACCGAATGGATTGTCTTGTTGTACTCCATTGTGGACAACAAAATTACCTCTATGGTGTCGCTAATGTTTTTGTCATTTTTAAGCATCTAGCTAGTTCCAGTAGGGTGCTATGGAAACGCTCGATTTGCCCATTGGAAACGCTATGCAAGGGCGGGGCATTTGAAATGCTGACTCCATAGTTATTCATCAATAGTGAACAGATAGTCTGGGAGTTCAAGGCTGGCTCATTGTCGCAGTAAATCGCTTTGACTCCCGGGAACAAATTCATGAGCTGTAACAAGGGTACTTTCAAGTCCTCTATTGTTCTGGATGCGATCGGTTGAACTACAGCGAATTTTGAAAACTTGTCAATACAAGTTAAAAAAATTTTTTGTCAGTTGAGAAGATGTCCACATGTAGCATCTCCCCTGGGTATGAAGGAATCGGCGTCTCACCAATCTCTTGTTTTTTAGGGTGCCTATCGTATTTAGCCCTGGCACAAGTCTTACAGTTTTGTACGATTTCGTTGGCTACTTTGGCCATTTTTGGGAAATAGTAGTCTGAGAGGACCTGCTTAATGTTCTCCTGGGCTGCCCTGTGGGCTCTGTTGTGTTCTGCGACGAGAATTTCCCTTCTCTCACTAACACTGAAAATGTCCACAACCCTGTTTTTGCAGTACCAGAACTTGGTAGTTGGAAATTTCCGCACCTAGCGCCAAAGTGTGTAAATCGCAGTGTAGCGCATTCACCACATCAGGTTTTACTACCTCCATTAGCTCCTCGAGAAGTGATTTTCTGCATGTAAAACTCAGGGAGTGTCGCCTCTTGTTTCCAAACAGACAAACAAACAAACGAGAATTTCCCTTCTCTCACTAACACTGAAAATGTCCACAACCCTGTTTTTGCAGTGCCAGAACTTGGTAGTTGGAAATTTCCGCACTAAGTCGTCCTGCACCAGCGCCAAAGTGTGTAAATCGCAGTGTAGCGCATTCACCACATCAGGTTTTACTACCTCCATTAGCTCCTCGAGAAGTGATTCTCTGCATGTAAAACTCAGGGAGTGTCGCCTCTTGTTTCCAAACAGAATAAAGCTGCGCTTTTGTGCAAAACGCGCCTCTTCAAGAATTATCTGGTTCTGGAAACAGTTCAAGGGCTTGTCAGTGGACTCGATAGTGTAAGTCAAGGAGACTTCGCTGTGAATCGCTGCGCATTATCTTGGTGGCTTAGAGCGTTAAGCTGTTGCCTGGATAAGGCATCAGCGACCAGATTTTCTTTGCCTGGCTTGTAGAATATGCGCGCGTTGGATTCATCAATGCGCGCCTTCCATCGCTTGATTTTAGCGTTAGGGTTAGACTCAGAAACGGCAAAGGCCAGAGGTTAATGGTCCGTGAAGATGTTGAGATCTTTCACCCCATACAAATAGTGGCGCAATTTGCCAAGGGCCCACACGATAGCTAGTAGCTCTCTTTCGTTTGTGGCATAATTGATCTCTGGATTCCTTAGTGTCCTGGAGATCATAGTGATGGGACGACCTTCTTGAGAGAGGACTGCCCCTATCCCATACCCCGACGCGTCTGTCGTTAGATCAAACGGCTTATTGAAGTCAGGGTATCGGAGCATGACATCCTCAGATGCCAATATGTTTCGCAGTTTTTGAAAAGCACTGCGTTGGAGATCAGAGAATTCGACAGAAATCTTTCTTGATCTATGTTTGCTAACTGACCCATTTTCACCCTTAAGAATATCTGAAATGGGTTTTGCTATTGATGCAAAATCTTTGATAAAGCACCTATAATAGCTAGCGAGTCCTAGGAATGATCTCACCTCGAAAACCGTCTTGGGCTCCGGGAATTCCTGTATCGCTTTGACTTTCGCTGGGTCGGTTGTGGCACCATCGCTTGTGACCACGAATCCAAGAAAATTCACGCTTTTCTTAAAAAAATGCGACTTTTCTTTGGACACCCTCAGGTTAGCTTCATATAAGCTTTTTAATACCCAATCAACATGTCTGACATGGGACTCCTCATCTTTTGAAAAGACGATGACGTCATCGACATACACGTAACATGTCTTGCCGATCTGCTCTCGCAGTATGTCATCGATCGCCCTTTGGAAAATGCTGGCGGCGTTTTTCAAGCCGAAAGGAAGTCGGCAGAATTCATATTTTCCTCCATTTACGGAAAAGGAAGTCTTCTCCCGGTCGCGTTCTGCGAGCATAATTTGGTGATAGCCAGACTTAAGATCCAGTGTCGAAACGTACTTGGCTTTACCCAGTAATCGTCCGTAATCGTTCTTTCATTGAGTTTCCGAAAGTCCATGACGAGACGCATGTTTCGGTTACCCATTTCATCCGTGCCCTTTTTGTCGACCACCCAAATGGGGTTGTTATAGGGAGAAACGGATTTCTGAATTATGCCATTCTTCAAGAGATTTTGAATCTCTTTATTGACAAATTCGGCTGCGCCCATAGGATAAGGGTACAGCTTAGCGTAGACAGGTGATCGTCCACCGATGTGTTGTATGGTAGCGCCTCATTAGCGTCTGCGAACGTCTTTTTCCTATCCATTAACATTTTTAAAAAGTTTTGTCTAACCAGGGGAGGTGCGTCTGTGCAATCTAGGTTAGTGAAATTGACATCCACACACTTGTAGTATAAAATCGGTTCGGAACTGTTGCCAAATCTGAGTTGGCTCGAGTTTAGACAGAGCTGAGCCCCGACCTCTGTCAACAGATCGAGGCCTATAATTCCATCAAATGTTGACAATTCTGAGAGAAGGAAAAAAGTTGCCTTTTTTCCAAACATTGATACATAGCACTTCTCAGAAATTTTGGTAGTGCCATGAATGGAGTGGGTGGTGAATGGGTTGTCGACTGGGCGAACTCCTTTCAGCCCATGGTGCGGCCGAATGTAGTTTTTCGCTGCACCTGTGTCGATGAGAAACCTCATTTGAGTCCCCGCTACTTCTCGCCTGATGAAAGGCAGCAGGGACTTACCCCTAAAAAATTGAGAACGTCAGAGTCGCCGTCGGAATCATCGGCTATCTGCGCCTCAGCATTTCTAGCTGCCGCTGCATACCCCTCAGCTCCACATTCTTGGCTCTGAGTGGTATGATTTACCCTTTGACGCCTCGGACCCGTTGCTCGGTCAGAGGTGTTTGTTCTTTTGAACGCCTGTGGGTTGCCCGAGTTGACGTAAGCTGGTGCTTGCGATGGCATCAGCATTCTAGACATTGAAGGGTCAACGTCCATTGGTTGCGGATCATTATTGCCGCTGCTTTGCCTACCACTACGCTGATCGGACTGTTTGGGCTGCTGAGGTTGCTGCGGTTTTTGTTGCCGCGTGTAATGAGGGCTTTTTGTAGGGGCAGGCAGTGTCTCGACTGCTTCTGCGCCCTTTTGCCGTTGATGAAATTGAGGCTTTTGGTCGGGTCTCCGAGCCTTGTCCTCGATACTTTTGGCATAGTTTGCCGCGAAGGTGTATCTCTCATGATTGGCCTCGATTTCTTGTGCGAGTGCCAAAGCAGAGGGGAGATCGAGCGGGTGTGCCGCAAAAAGAACATCAGAGAGGCTGCGCTTGAGGCCAGAAACGAATATGCGCAAGGCATCCCCTCTAAACTTCTCGCACATGCCCTTAGCTAGTGCTGCGTCATATGTCATATTTACCTTGTTTATGAGTAAGGTGAGCTTTTTCTCGACCTCATCATAATATTGTGGCAAGGTAAGCTGTCCCTGCCTGAGAGTGCCCATTTCTTGTTCTATGACGTGAACCGGCCTCTTGTCACTGTAAGTGAAATCTAAGCGGTTGATAATGGCATCAAAATTTAGGATCGTGGCAAACGAAGACAAAACTGCGTCGGCCGAACCCCTTATTTTGCTTCTGATGATTATCACCGCTTGGTAATGGCGAGAGCTGCCATTATATCGTCTGAATATTTTATACGCTGCCATTGCAGCCTGTCGCCATGAAACATAAGTTTCTTGCGAGCCTGTAAACTCTGAGAGACACTTGACCGCGTCTAGAGGCTCGTCGCAGCGAACTTCGTCCACGATTTGTATTTCTTCAAAAGTCTCAATTGGAGGTGCTGTGACCTTCAGATCTGTTACTTTTTCTGTCAACTCGGCAATTTGCCGGTTGAGGCTCTCTTTAAGAGCCGCATCCCTCTCCCTGAATGCCTCTGCCTGTGCTTTGAGCGCACCCGAAACTGCTGACTCAACCAAAGCCCTGAGTTGCTGGGGATCCATATCTGTTTTGTTAGAATGCACTTCTTTGTATGGGTCTACCCTAATATCGTTGCTATCTGAGCCCTCTGAGTCAGACTTTCTCAAATAAGGGTCTCTATATTTTCCGAACGCCTTTCTCATTAGTTAAGGAATATGACAACTAGCCACAGAATCAGATTAGCATCATTTATAAAAAATAATCAAAACAAAGTATTTGTCGAAACGATAGAACAGTCAATGGTCAATTGGATTTGCAGAACAAAATAATCGATGTGCAACAACACAGTTTAGTTAATTATTCAATTTTTCGAGAGAAAAAAAAATTTGTATCTACCTCACGCAGTATTTAAAATTTGTGTGAATGAAAAGCTCACTTACATGATCTTTATGAAATTATGTGGTAACACTAATATCCTAATATCCGCAGGTGATGCTGTCTCCCTCGCTGCGGTCACGCACAAACAACTTTTTAACGCTGCCCAGATTAGCTCGCGCGCTATACTTGTGACACACCGCTGCCCGAAGAGCTCCAGCGGCTTCGGTGTATAAAGAAACAATTTGTGTAATTCAATACACTCGCACTGACCGAGTTGACGTAGGTCAGGTACACTGCACAGCACTAAACGTAAATTACGCTATGCCGAATTTGTTGTAGTGTTTGGCGCAGATTTAAATGCGAGCGCCGTTAGTCTCAACACACAACACAAGTTCAGATTTTATTTTTATCTGTTTTAAATATCTGTTTAAATTCACGGCTACGCGACTTGGGACGGAGCGCGAGATTCGTTACCGTTGGGCGCCAATTAAATAATTATTGATTTCAGTTAGGTAAATGTTATATTTATTAATATATTTATTATTGTTTACAACATAGCTGAATCGAGCAGTCTATGAAGGAGTTAATTAGCGCTTGGACTTGCTGTCTCAAAGCATACAAATTGTGAACTAAAACTAAGTTGACAAAAAGAGACTTATGAAGCTACAAAGAATTACAATGAAGAATTATTAAAGTATTAAGTTACACAATGCAAAAATCATAGCGGCTGCAGAAACGCTTAGCTTGCGCCTCGTGCATTGCCTGCTATGTGAAGACATCCGACCCAGAGCTGAGTCAGCGTCTGTGCTGGAGTCAAACCGAGTCGCGTTAACTTATGTTAACTTATAGATGCAAAACGGGTTTAAAAGTCGGGCACACCTTATTTGATTTCTACCGTATTAACTTTTGATTTTATTTACTTATACTTTGTGATAATGTCGCCAATATAATTTAATATAGTAAAATATAGACAAAGTACATAAATGTAAGTCCTTATGCATAATATCGATTTTGCAACATCGAAAAATTCTGTCTGCTTTCATATTTTTAAGTCGCGTTTCGTTTCTGAAAATTTCGTGCTGAAGAAAAATAAGTTTGACGCGCATTTTTCATTTAGAAATAAATTATGTTCTTAAATTAATATTGATAAAAATAAATGAGAACACAAAACCTGCATTCATGAATGTGAAAAACCAGGTTCATGAACCGAACCCAAAGCGAAACATTGGTTCGAAACGTGAACCGAACCAGACATATATATATTCTTGTTGATCTTGATCATTCTCTTTATTGATCAGCATCACCAGCCGAGTCGATCTATCTGTCTGTATCAACGCGTAGATTTCTACTACACTAGGCAGCTGAAATTAATTTTTTTTAGATTTGTGTATACCAATCGCAGATCAAGTTTATTTCAAATGATCGATAACTTGCCCCGTTTTCTTATAATCAGTGTTTATTGTTTTTTTGGCCCGTTTTTTGAGCATATCCCAGAAATTATAAGAACCACAAAATTTAGGTTTAAGATGTTCTCATAAAGGATAAAAAAAACTTTTGTAATTGCAAGTACATGCACAATTCTTACTACTTAGGCTGCTCGTCTATATATAAATGTACTATAATATATTAAGAATGCATTAAATTTAATTTCATAAAAATCGGTTAAGAAACACAAAACTTATTAAAACAATTAAGATGGCTCTAGTCGGGCGTCCCCGACTAGGAGATACCCTGAACCCAGCTGTCGTTATATACATTTAAAGCTCTTTGCATTCATACACACATTCACAAAGTCAGACGTACACACACTCACAAACGCACGAACTAATCTGCGCACTTGACACATCGGCTGCGCTTGCCTCCACTATAGAAAGTAAATTCTTGAATGGGGCGAATGGGGGATCCTTTACGAGCTCATATTAAACTTAATTTGATGGCTCTAGCTCTTATAGTCTCCGAGATATGCCAAAAAAACCAAATCTTAAAATCCATTTTTATCAATAACAATTAAACGGAGCAAGATATCGAAAAAAAAATGATAAATTTGTACTGCTTATGGATTAGGAGAATCTATAGTCATTTAGTTTAGATTTCTAGCTTTTGTAGTTTCCGAGATCACTGCGTTCATACAGATAGACAGACGGACGGACGGACAGACGGACATGGCTGATTCAACTCAGTTCGTCGTGCTGATCAAGAATATATCTACTTTATGGGGTCGGAGATGCTTCCTTCTGCCTGTTACATACATTTGCACAAAACCATTACACCCTTTTGACCCATTTTCAATGGGTTCAGGGTATAAAAAATGTATTTGTATATTGGCTAAACAACGTGGTGGCAGCTCCAAGCGCAGGCGTTTTCTGGATGCGTGTGCACACATACATACATGAATACATATATGCATGTTCATATGCGTGAGCTTTTTTTCTAATTCTAATGCGATTGTTTGTGCATGTGTACTATTTTCGTAGCTCCGATTTTGACAGGTACAATTAGAATGCTGCTGGAGTTCAGTGGGTGTTCCACTGTCATCCGATGGCTGTACAGTATGCTAATTATGTATGTTGTCACGTACGCTGCCCACGTCTGGTAGCCAAAGCTCCAGCAGGCCACCGCCATTCATAAATGCGGCAAACTTCAGCAGCTCGTATGCCTATCCCTCACTTTTGTCATGCGTACATGTCCTACTGCAGCACTGGAGACAGTCTTGGGACTGAATCCACTGCATTTGCCCATAAAGAAGGCATACGAGCCGCTTAAGTTTGCTGCACTTTTGTATGGCGGTGGCCTGATGGTCCTTTGACCACCAGGCATAATCATCATACTGTACAGCCATCTGATGGCTTTAGAGCTAAACCTCAAGTTTTACCGACATGACCGCATGGCATAGATACTTTGGCCAACATTTTTTTGTCTAAGTGCGAGTTGCAGTTAAGTTCTTATCCAAGCTTATGCTGAGATATTTGACCTCACTGGAGAGCTCGACGGGTGTCCCACCCATGTAGAGCTGTCCGACATCGATGAGTGCCTTTTGCATCAAGTCGGTGATGGTTAGGCCGAACTTTCTGGGGACTATTATTACCAGGTCATCTGCTTACCCTATAGCATCGATGCCTAGCTCCGATAGTTTCACCGGTAGTTCATCTACCAAAGAAGGGGACACAGGAGCCCACCCTATGGACACCCTTTAACCGCTCGGATGCAGACAGTGGTGGCGTCCAGTGAAGATCTAATGCCTCTGTGCATAAGCATTCTCTCTATCCAAGTAATAGAGAAAGAGTCAACCCTCCAACATGCTAACGCATTGGTTATTGACTCATAGCCAGTGTTGTCGAAGGCCCCTTGTCGAAGGCCCCTTCGACGTCTATGAAGGAGCACAAAGCAATTTCCTTCGCCTCGAATGCCTTTCAATCTTACTGACTGTCTGATGTAGACGAATTATGTATAGTGCAGGGGTTTGGTATCTTGCAAACTGCATGGAATATGCACGTCCAGCGGTCGTTCTGCGGTCTTATACAAAAGGGATGTAAAGCGAATTGGTCTATACGACTTAGGTTGATTCAAGGAACGGTTTTCTTGCTTGGGAATAGGAACCACATTTACTTCCATCCATGATAGCGGAATGTACTCCCAATTGAAGCTCGCCCTAAGTAGGCCAATTAGTGGACTAAGTATATCTTCTAGGCTTCGTTGCAGCAGGGCCGGAAAAACGCCCCCCGGGGCTTTGAAGGGAGCGCATGATTTAGTGACCCACCTGCCCTTGTCAAGTTTAAATGCACCTGAAGCACTAGCTCTAGCGTTTCCCGTCGATCCTTTGTTTAAGAACCAGCTGTTCTTTTTAGGAGCAACACCCCATTAGTTGGCCCTCTGGCCAATACCTTTTGCAATCTCGCCGCTTCTGGAAGTGACTCTACACTTTCGCAGTAGGTGCTCCAGGTATCGCGTTTGGCGCGTCTAATGTTCTTATTATACTCAGTGAGCGCGCATCTGTATGTGTCCCACGAGTCTCTATTTGACTTGGCCCTGTTAAAGAGCCGTCTGACCTCCTTCCTTCCAGGCTTTCACTCCATCAGGGAACTTAGGGCCGCACTATCATAGTAAAAAAGTTAAAAGCACATCCTGAAATTGTCTTGGTGCCAATTCTATCTCCCTCGTGGAGTTAGAGATGGCAGGAAGTTGGTCAACTTTCGAAGCCACTAAGGCTTTGTTCAGCTGTTAATTTGTTTTCTTTAGATTAAAATAATGAAAAAGGAGTTTCGCTTGGATTGGGAGATAAAATCTGATGTGCTGGTGATCTGAAAGAGTGGCCTCATCGGTCACCCGCCAAATTTTAATGAAATCAGACAAAGAACTGCTAACCAGATGAGGTCTAGTACCTCTTCCCTGATTGCGTTTATAAAAGTGGGTTTGCACCCTCTACCTAATACATATTATTGACTACACAAAAAATATTCAAGAAGGCACTAACCCCTTTTTTTGACATCACTACTGCCCCAGATAGTATGATGGATTTGTAGGCCCATCAGCCAAGCTTGTGGTGGGACCCGAGCTAGATTCCAGGTTTGTTGTTGGAGCAGCAGCAGCCGGCACCGCGACTATTGCTGGAGCGTCCTTCGTAGAGGCACTGGCGCTGCTCCGGCGTGGTCCGCTGCACTACCCTCCATTGGCTGGTGCTGAAATCGTTCAGGGCACTTATCTGCGCCAGAACCGTCTCGTCGGGCAACTCCAGGCTGTTGGCGAAGTAACCTCGGATGAGGTGCGCCCGGGGGAACTGGCTTTCCCCCAACAGCTCAGCTTCGAGTGAATGGCAGGCCTTGATATGACTGAAGTTCGCCATAACCCACTCGGCTGCATTGTTTTCGTAGCAGACGAGCATGACCTACTCCGTTCTCGGAACAACACCCTCGAACTTTGGCTTCACACCTGGCGTCACACACTTCAGGGTGGACAACAGGATCGCCGCCTTATAGAGTGATTAGACCGGGGTCACTACCGTAACTGTAGTGGGATTTCGAAATTCCCGCTTTTGCCCCGTAAGAAAGGCACAGGTTTGTGTCTGCTGCGGAAATATTGGCAGGGTTGCATTTAGATGTTAGCTGTTAACATTTAGCAGTTGTAATATATATGTATTTTTTGTGATTTTTGTTTGTTTGAAATGTTGGTTTGGATAAGGTTTGATTGGGCGCGAAATGGACACGCAAAGATCGAAGCGATGGGTTCGGCCACCAGATTGGAGACATTGGGCGTGGAGGTGTTGCCAAGTGAGGTAAAAGTGAAGATCGATAGGTTAGTTGTTTTATTATTTTTAGATAATAAATAATATTTATAATTTTGAATTTAATATAACTTATATTTAAATTGCAGACAGATGCAGATCTGCAATCACCAGGCATGGAAGCAAGCTGGTCCCTCTGCCCAACCATCTAAACGGAAAACAAAGCAGTTACAAAGTGGATCACCGCTTGTATATATATACATCTGTATATATATATATACAGAATAATGAAGCATTCAAATCATTCCCGTCCATTCGAAAATTATCTTCTCACGCACCAAAGAGTTCCTTTAATTATACGTGCTATTTTGATTACCTAAGTATGTTGTTTTAGTTACTCACATATTGCTACACCTCTCTACCAGCATCAGCCAATAACGACGCAATAAAAGTAATTGGCATTGCTGTGCCAAGATAACAGCAAGTCCCTCTTAGTCCTTGATGTCGGACGGCAGAAAGCAGGTCCACGATTAAGTATTACTTATAATTTGAATTGTTTATACAATTTCAATATACGCGAACACGCAGCCTTAATAGCGATCAGCTATTAATCACTGCAATTGCAGTAGCTGCTGGTGTAAACAAGTTTTTCAGTTGCGAATTTAACAGCCTCTGTTAAGTCCGGTGTAAAAATCCTCTTATGTGACGATCTATCAGTCGCGATGAAACCGAGCTTGACGCCACTCACCATCCGCCTGTACGATGGCGCTGTGTATTTTTCGGTTTCTTCTTCGGTGTGGCATTACTTATCTTAGTATTTATATTGTCTTTGGTTATACAATGCCTCTTGGATAGTCGGCACTCGCCATGAGCATCAAAAAAAGGACTGGCCAAAACGAGCAGCACATACTACCTTGCGATATCATAATGATCAAAATTCGCCTTTTGTGAATGTGAATGACATAATATTGCCACCATTGCAAATGAAGAACTTGAACTGATCAAAAACTTTGTAAAACTTTGTACTTAACCTTTGTTTAACTAACTATGCCCTGCATGAACCCTTCCGCGTCCTTTGTGATGATTTTAATAAACATTACAGAGTGATCTGTTCGGAGTCTTTCCTTCCTCGTGTTAAGTCTTTACTCCTAAGCTATTTATCAAGTAGATTGTAGATAGTTTATATTCGTTTTGTACTTCGCGACTCGTGTCGTAGGTTATACGACTGCGCCCCTCGGTCGGTTGGGCGGGAGATGGGATGCTGCTCATAGCATCGGGATTCGCGCGAAAAAAAAGCAGTAGAAGGTGAAGCACTATGGCAAATGGCAAAAATTATGGGATGTGATAGTGGAAAATGAGGAATTTTACAATATTTTGACATCAGATGAAAAAGCAGCTTGGAACTCATTCCAGCAAGTCAGTGCACACTTTCAGTATTTTTAAAATACCGAATTTATTACCGAACCAGTACTTGAAAACTTAAATAACATGTAATACCTTAAGAAACAAATAGTAAATCGGATTTCTGAAACATTGATTGATATATATAATTTCTGACTGTTTTAGGACCATTTATCTACAGATTTCGGAACAGGTATCGGTCAAAACCACTGAAATTATATCTACTTTGAGTATAACATCATATAAATTGGTCGTTTCTGCATTTTTAACCCTTATTTGCATCTTTAATGAACGATATTTTAATTGATGATCCAGTAATATATTAAGGTGTTTATAAAATCAAGCAGCTAAAAAAAATTATTCGGGGCGCCATTCCCGGGACCTTAAAGTCAGAATTTCGTAGAAAATTTGTCAAAGAAATCTTTTCATCGAACCATTGTCCCTAGCTTTAAAATGTTTCTACATCGCAGTATCTCCATCGATTTCAAAGATAAATATCGTGAACGACGCCCAATTAATGCAACTATGTAAAACATGGTATTCGATTTTTCCTTGAATTTTAAAATAAAGAAATTGGTAAAAGAAACGCAAAAAAAATTATTTTTTTTTATTCAAAAAATAAAAAAAGATTAAAAAACTAATAATTTACATTCAAAAGAGTGTTCGACTGATAAGTAAGCGTAAAGATTTTTAAAATCGGTTGTGACATCCACAAGTAATGATCAAAAATGTAAAATCATCTCTCAAATTAAAAAAAAATAATGTATTTTAAAAATTAAAAAAAAAAGTCTCACCACAGAAAATTTTGTAAAGTGGTTTTTTCTCTTATGGGGCCCTATAAATACCATTAAAAGTAGGTTTAGTAATAATACAAATTAAAAAATTAATTTTGGTTCCTAGTGTAATTGACACCGTGAACTTGTTTTGCGCAGTCGGTTACGTCCGACTGCAACATTTTTATTTGATTGAAAGTATATCAGTTTTTATTGTCTCTAAACAACCAACATTTTATTTAAATTTTATAATTTCTTTAATTTGCAGTGTTTTTTGACAGAAAACATAAAGGATAGTCCGGTTGATCATCTAATGGACCTGTGAAAAAAACGAGTGGAATTTTAAAAGCTGAGTTAAACCAAGCAAAAGAAAAAAAAACTACGGTAAATATTTTAAGTTATAAATTAAAAAATGTATGAAAGTATTTTGTTTGATTTGTAGATGAAAGCAAATAATTCATCTGACCAAGGCTTTATTAAATCTTCAAATGCTACTTTAAAACTTACGGGATAACGTAAACCATCTGAAATATATATAGACATACTATATGCATTGTACAATTCTTACAAATAATAAATGGATATAACATTAGAATTACGTGTGAATAAAATATAATGTAGCTCTTGAATAAAGAACTAAAATATGACACTTTCTGATGTAGTATGAATCATAAGTCGTTGAATGTACTTTAAAATTAAATAATTTATATAACTTGTTTAGAAATATAATGTATCTACAAATTTTGTTTAATACATCATCTGCAAATATTAATGATCCGCATTTTATTATTAGTTTTAAAAAGCCTGCAAACCGGGTTTGAACCGAACCGGGTCGAATGTGGAACATCCAATATTTTTAAATTTTGAACCGAACTCTGAGCCGAACCTGTTTGAAAAAAGACAGCCGAGCCTGAGCCCGAAGCGAACCCTAGTTATACCCTGAACCCATTAAAAATGGGTAAAAAGGCTATAATGGTTTTGTGCAAATTAATGTAACAGACGGAAGAAGGAAGCATCTCCGACCCATAAAGTATATGTATTCTTGGTCAGGACGACGAGCTGAAACGATTTAAATATGAATGTAGCGATCTCGGAAACTACCAAAGCTAGAGACGTACACTTTTCAAGTATAGATTCTCGTAAGCCATACGCAGAAAAAGTTTAACCTCTTTTTTCGATATCTTTCACCGTTTCATTATTATAGATTAAAATCGATTTTATGACTTGGTTTTCTTGGCATACCTTGGGTACTATAAGAGCTAGCGTCACCAAATTTGGTTTAATATGTACTCGTAAGGGATACGCAGATTATGAATATTTCGGATTTTGTTTGTACATAGAATTGGATGGTATTATTAAGTACTGAAAATTTCATTACGATCTTATCATCATTTTAGTTTAGGAGTTTTTCAAGAATGTGTTTTCCATAGTGGGGCTAAGCGCAGCCGATGTGAAAAGTGCACAGCTTACTGCGTGGGTTTGTGTGTTTGACTTTGGGAATGTGTGTATAAGTTAACAGAAGTCAACGCAAGTCCAAATGTAATTTGATATCACACCAGCCACAGAAGCTGACATTGCTCTGGGCCGGATGTCTTGCACAACGGCAGCGCACGAGGCGCAAGCTAAGCATTTTAGCGGCCGTTGTGAGTTGAATCCAATAGCTTAAGTCTTTTCTATTTGTATCCCTTAGCTTTAATTTTATGGCGGTTTTTGAATGAGGCACATCTGCCCATTATTTTATCCGCGAAATTCAACTCACTCACTGAGTCTGAATTGACTAGTGTTTTAATAAGTCTTTCGTGTTAACGAAATAAACATTTTTTTAAATAAAGATATACTAAACCAAAACCTCTACTGGAGTTTTAACTAAAGTATTATTAATTGGCACCCGACGTTCAAACGATTTTATTGTGCTGTGCAAACTCAAAGCTGTGCAGTGTTAAATAAATAAAATCAAAAACCCACCAGTGCAAACATCAAGCTGTGCCTAAACTACGTCAGTAGTGGTCATAATAAAATTCTCTTATTACACCGAAGCCGGTGGAGCTCATCGGGCAGTGATTTGTCACCAACCTAGCGCGCAAGCAGGCTTGGGCAGCGAAGATAAGTTATACGCATAGACGGCAGCGGGGGACTACAGAGAGCAGTCATTGCCTTGTAGCAATCAATAAAATGTAAGTGGGCCATTTGGCATAAAACATTTTTAAATCTGCGTGAATTAAAACCAAAGAATTAAAGAATTAAAATAAAAAATTTATTGTAAAAAATTGCAATTTTACTCCGCACGTTGCATTAAGTTATGCTCCATTCGTCAGCAACTTCTGTTGATAATATTTATTCAATTTGCTGTGTTTCTTCTGCCCTTGAAATTTTGCTTACTTTACTACTGACAGTGTAGCCCATGAACGACGCGTTTACCCGTTACAGAGATAAAGAATCGCGGGGATCAGAGTCAGACGATTCCGCTACGTTAGATAGGGAAACAGATAGACAGTCCGTTGGCTCGCTAGAAATCGGTGACGAGCAAAAAAGAGAAATGGACTCAGAGCAGCTTAAGACTGTAGTGCAGGTCGCAATAGCGCGCGCCCTAGAGGCACAAAGTGTAGTATTACAGTTGAGGGACACAGAATTGAGGAATTCTATAGACGCTCAGATACAAGCGCTATCAAACAGAATATCTGCCACTAGCATTACACCACCGCCGGTCGAAGCATTCAAGCCGGTCGAAATCAGAAACGACATCCAATGCAACGAGAAATTGGATGCCGTTAAATGTTTACCAGAATTTACGGGCGCACCGGAGACGTACGCCTCTTGGAGGCAAGCCGCGGTAGCTGCCTATGCTATTTACAAACCGTTCGACGGCAACTCGCGCCACTATCAAGCGGTGATAATTAATAAGAGCAAGATTAGAGGGGCAGCTGACGGAGTCTTAGGTCAGTTTCGCACAGTTATGAATTTTGATGCCATAATAAATCGTCTCGACTTTACGTACAGAGACAAGAGGGGCATTCATGTTATAGAACAGGAAATGAGCACACTCAGACAGGGCTCTTTAACACTTTTACAGTACTACGATGAGGTGGAGAAAAAGCTTACCCTCATCACTAATAAGGTTAACATGTCATATGAGCCAAACATGGCGCAAGCACTTTGCACCAAGTTTAGGTGCTGCGTTGCGAGTGTTTGTCTCAGGCCTCAAGCGTAGCCTGACGGATGTCCTCTTCGCTGCAAAGCCTAAGGACTTACCGGCGGCCCTCGCGCTAGCACAAGAGGTAGAGGCAAACCATGAGAGGTACGCTTTTGCCGCAAGTTTCGCTAAGGGCCAGGAAGATAGAGAACGAAAAATTACCCCAAGACCACAAGGCCGTCAACAAGATAGGAACCAGCAGCAGGGAGATCCGCAAGCCAGCGGCTCCAAGAATCCTCATTTCACTAGGCAGCAAAGACCACAGAACCAATCTGAACAGCAGAGTGGTAAGTGGAACAAGGGTAATGGCTCGCAGGAACCAATGGACGTCGATCCATCCTCGTCAAAAATCCTTCAGCCATCACAGGCACCAGCCTATGTTAACTCTAGCGCTTAAGACTGTAGCCAGCCTATGTTAACTCTAGCGCTCCACAAGCCTATAAGAGAACAGCCACCTCTGGACGTTCAACCGGACAGAAAAGGCAAAGGGTCAATCACACGGCTCATGAGCCAGATCAAGACCCAAGGGAATATGCTAACGCTACTGTAGGAGCAGAGCAGCAAATCGCCGACGACAATGGCAGCGACTATGAATCGGACATTGTCAATTTTTTAGGGGTAGCTCCCTGCTACCCTTCATTTGTAGGAAAGTAGCAGGGGTTCAGATGAGATTTCTCATCGACACTGGCGCTTCCAAAATTACACATAGAAGTCTAAAAGGTGTGCGCCCAGTAAATTCTTCCTTTTCCACTCACTCAATTCATGGCACCTCCAACATTACACACGAGTGCCTCGTATCTTTGTTCGGCCAAAAGGCCACATTCTTTTTGCTCCCTGACTTGTCGACCTTTGATGGAATTATAGGGCTCGACCTACTCACACAAGCAGGATCTTCGCTTTGTCTTTCCTCTGGCCAACTCAAATGTGGCTCAGTAACGGAACCTATTGAATTCCACAGGTGCGCGGACGTTAATTTTACCAAAGTCGATTGCGCCGACGCTCCTGATTCAATAAAGGAGACATTTTTCAAAATGTTAAAAAACAGGCGCAAAGCCTTTGCAGATCCGGAAGAAGCACTTCCATATAATACGTCAGTCGTGGCCACTATCAGGACCACTGACGAACAACCTGTTTATGTCCGATTGTATCCCTATCCAATGGGAGCAGCAGAATTTGTTAACAAAGAGATTCAGAGCCTCTTCAAAAACGGCATCATTAAAAAATCTGTTTCCCCCTATAACAACCCCATTTGGGTGGTTGACAAAAAGGGCACAGATGAGTTCGGCAAAAAGAACATGCGTCTTGTAATGGATTTTCGAAAACTCAATGAGAAAACCATTGCTGATAGAAACCCCATGCCTAATATTCCAAAAATCCTTGCGAATCTTGGTAAGGCCAAATACTTTTCGACACTGGATTTGAAATCCGGCTACCACTAGATCACGCTAGCAGAGCGTGATCGTGAGAAAACAGCTTTCGCTGTTAACAGGGGAAAGTACGAATTTTGTCGACTTCCTTTCGGGTTGAAGAATGCAGCCAGCATCTTTCAAAGAACCGTCGACGACATACTGCGTGAGCAGATTGGCAAATCCTGCTATGTTTATGTTGACGATGTCATTGTCTTCTCGAAAGATGAAGATGGAGTGGGTCTTGAAGAGCCTGTATGAGGCAAATATGAGAGTCTCCAAGGATAAATCGAGCTTTTTTAAGAAAAGCGTAGGTTTTCTTGGTTTTGTGGTAACCAGCAACGGAGCCACAACAGACCCGGAAAAGGTAAAAGCAATTAAAGAGTACCCAGAACCAAAGAATGTTTTCGAAGTTAGATCATTTCTTGGTTTGGCCAGTTACTACAGGTGTTTCATCAAAGACTTTGCCTCAATAGCAAAGCCCATTTCTGATGTCCTAAAGGGTGAGAATGGGTCAGTTAGTAAGCATAGATCGCGTAACATTTTAGTAGAATTCACTGATCTTCAGCGTCAGGCTTTTCATAAGCTTCGCAACATTTTGTCTTCAGAAAATGTCATGCTCCGTTACCCTGACTATAAGAAGCCGTTTGATCTAACGACAGACGCTTCAGCCTACGGCATAGGAGCAGTGCTTTCACAAGAGGGTCGCCCCATCTCAATGATTTCCAGAACATTGAGACCCCCAGAGGTGAACTACGCCACGAACGAACGGGAGCTATTAGCTATAGTTTGGGCCCTGAGCAAGCTACGTCACTACCTATATGGTGTAAAAGACATAAACATTTTCACAAACCACCAGCCGTTAACTTTTGCCGTTTCCGAATCAAACCCAAATGCCAAAATCAAAAGGTGGAAAGCGCGTATTGAGGAAACAAATGCGCGAATGTTTTATAAGCCAGGCAGGGAAAATTTAGTTGCTGATGCGCTTTCGCGACAGCAGCTCAATGCTCTAGACGAGCTGAATGCCGATTCCTGTGCGGCCACAGTCTACAGCGAGCTGTCATTAACGCACACAATTGAGTCCACTGAAAAGCCGCTCAATTGTTTTCAAAATCAAATCGTCATTGAGGAGGCACGCGTCCCCTCAAAACGCAACTTCATTCTTTTTGGGGATAAAAGACGTCATGAAGTAAGCTTCACTGATGCCACAACCATTCTTGACCAACTCCGTGACTTAATCAATCCAAAAGCGGTAAATGCCCTCTACTGCAACCTGCACACACTAGCCCAAATTCAAGATGGCTTAGTGCGTATGTTTCCAGGTACGAAGTTTTGGCACTGCAAAAATCGTGTTGCAGATGTATTTAATATCGATGAGAGGAGGGAAATTCTCATTGCTGAACATAATAGAGCGCACAGAGCAGCTCAAGAAAATGTCAAGCAAGTCCTTTCAGAATATTATTTTCCAAAAATGGCAAAAATAGCCAAAGAAATTGCAGAGAACTGTAGAATCTGTTCAACGGCCAAGTACGACAGACATCCAAGAAAACAAGAGCTAGGGGAGACTCCAATTCCTGAGACTTCTGGCGAATTTCTGCATATTGATATTTTTTCCACAGACAAAAAGTTTTTTTTGACCTGTGTCGATAAGTTTTCTAAATTTGCAGTCGTACAACCAATTCAATCGCGCACTATTGAGGACTTCAAAGTCCCTCTGCTACAGCTCATGAATTTCTTTCCGCGAGTCAAAACAATATATTGCGACAACGAACCTTCGCTGAATTCGCTGACAATCAAGTCCCTGTTATTGAACAACTACGGAGTCCATATTGTTAATGCGCCTCCGCTGCATAGCACCTCCAATGGCCAAGTGGAGCACTTCCATAGCACTCTAGCCGAGCTTGCGCGCTGCCTCAAGTTAGAGAAAAACATTAGTGACTCAGTTGAAAGCATAATGCTGGCCAGGGTAGAATATAACAAGACAATCCATTCCGTTATCAACAAGAGACCTGTTGATGCCATCCTTATACCTGCAGGTGAACCTCAGGAAGAAATAACAGTAAAACTAAAGAATGCGCAAGACACGCTCCGAGCTAGGCTGAACACCCAGCGTCAAAATAGGATTTTTGAAGTAGGAGAAAAGGTCTTGGTAAAAAGAAACCGCAGGCTTGGCAACAAGCTCACGCCCTTGTGTGAAGAACGTGTCGTAGAGGCAGACCCCGGCACGACCGTTCTCATTGGGGGGAGGGTGGTCCATAAGGATAACCTTAAGTAGGGCGAGAGCTATACGTTTGTTTTTTTTGCGCCACTTGGCAATAGTTTTAAGTTTCAACATTTTGAGCCACTTGGCATTATCTTTAAGATTTCACGCTGCTTGGCGTTATTATTAGGAGACACTTAGTAATAGTGCAGTCCGTTTTGTCTGTTTTCCGCAGGTATGGGTTTCTGCTGTCTTTCTTTTTTGTGGGTACTGCGGCGCGTGTGACAGACTATTCACACGCCAAATATATCCCTATTGTTGAGGGCGAAGTCGTGGTATGGGAGGAATTCAGCTTCGTCAGGCACACCGCTAACATCTCTGAATATGACAGAATGGTAAAGGAAACAATTGGGCTATGTGAAATGTTTCCGCAGTCACACATGAAGAAGCTTCTAAGCGTGGATGCCGCCCACCTCAGAGATATGGTAGAAGCGCTTGGAGTGCATCACAGGGTAGCAAGGAGTTTGGACTTTTTAGGCACAGCCCTCAAAGTAGTTGCAGGAACTCCGGACGCTAGTGACTTTGAACTGTTTGGCTAGATGAACCCACAGGTACTCCAATAGCTGACCTTATGTCCGTTGCGTCCGTTAAAGTGTTACAGTCCACAAACGCCCTTCACTTTATAATTAAGTTTCCAAAAATCAAAATGGCTTGCAGAAAGGTGATGCTGTATCCTGTCGCTCACGAGAATGCTGTACTACAAATCGATGATAATATTATAGCTGAATGTGGAGATCAAGTGCTCGCTCTTAAAAATTGCACTTCAACGCCTGGAGGACCCTTTTGTCAACTATCACCTAATAGCTCTTGTGCCAGAGAGCGTCATGCTGGTGGTTCGGCAAGCTGTCAGATTCAGCCGAGTCATCTGGACCCGATCACATGGGTAGATGACGGAATTCTGATCATCAACAATCGAATCAACGAGACCAAATATCTGAATCTCAACAGTGTTCAGAGCAAGTTCCCCGGCATTGCAGCATCTCCTCTTCTGAACGTCACCGGTCACCAGGACGTACTAAGTCTCCCTTACCTTCATCGTTTGAATGAACGTAACTTGGAGATCATTAAAGAAGTCAAAGACGAAATCGGTAGTGTCAACAGCGTTGTAATGGCCTTTTGGTCGGGAGCGGTTTGTTGCGCTATAATATGCGCCGGAATCATCTATCATCGGTACAGGAAGAACGTGGTCACAGCCAAGAACATCAGAGAGGTGATCGCCGAGATAGGAACGGCCGAGGGCGGCCTTAACTTAAGGGGGGAGCAGTTAACAGAAGTCAACGCAAGTGCAAATGTAATTTGATATCACACCAGCCACAGAAGCTGACATTGCTCTGGGCCGGATGTCTTGCACAACGGCAGCGCACGAGGCGCAAGCTAAGCATTTTAGCGGCCGTTGTGAGTTGAATCCAATAGCTTAAGTCTTTTCTATTTGTATCCCTATGCTTTAGTTTTATGGCGGTTTTTGAATGAGGCACATCTGCCCATTATTTTATCCTCGAAATTCAACTCACTCACTGAGTCTGAATTGACTAGTGTTTTAATAAGACTTTCGTGTTAACGAAATAAACATTTTTTAAATAAAGATATACTAAACCAAAACCTCTACTGGAGTTTTAACTAAAGTATAATTAATTGGCGCCCGACGTTCAAACGATTTTATTGTGCTGTGCAAACTCAAAGCTGTGCAGTGTTAAATAAATAAAATCAAAAACCCACCAGTGCAAACATCAAGCTGTGCCTAAACTACGTCAGTAGTGGTCATAATAAAATTCTCTTATTACAGCGAAGATAAGTTATACGCATAGACGGCAGCGGGGGACTACAGAGAGCAGTCATTGCCTTGTAGCAATCAATAAAATGTAAGTGGGCCATTTGGCATAAAACATTTTTAAATCTGCGTGAATTAAAACCAAAGAATTAAAGAATTAAAATAAAAAATTTATTGTAAAAAATTGCAATTTTACTCCGCACGTTGCATTAAGTTATGCTCCATTCGTCAGCAACTTCTGTTGATAATATTTATTCAATTTGCTGTGTTTCTTCTGCCCTTGAAATTTTGCTTACTTTACTACTGACAGTGTAGCCCATGAACGACGCGTTTACCCGTTACAGAGATAAAGAATCGCGGGGATCAGAGTCAGACGATTCCGCTACGTTAGATAGGGAAACAGATAGACAGTCCGTTGGCTCGCTAGAAATCGGTGACGAGCAAAAAAGAGAAATGGACTCAGAGCAGCTTAAGACTGTAGTGCAGGTCGCAATAGCGCGCGCCCTAGAGGCACAAAGTGTAGTATTACAGTTGAGGGACACAGAATTGAGGAATTCTATAGACGCTCAGATACAAGCGCTATCAAACAGAATATCTGCCACTAGCATTACACCACCGCCGGTCGAAGCATTCAAGCCGGTCGAAATCAGAAACGACATCCAATGCAACGAGCCATTGGATGCCGTTAAATGTTTACCAGAATTTACGGGCGCACCGGAGACGTACGCCTCTTGGAGGCAAGCCGCGGTAGCTGCCTATGCTATTTACAAACCGTTCGACGGCAACTCGCGCCACTATCAAGCGGTGATAATTAATAAGAGCAAGATTAGAGGGGCAGCTGACGGTGTCTTAGGTCAGTTTCGCACAGTTATGAATTTTGATGCCATAATAAATCGTCTCGACTTTACGTACAGAGACAAGAGGGGCATTCATGTTATAGAACAGGAAATGAGCACACTCAGACAGGGCTCTTTAACACTTTTACAGTACTACGATGAGGTGGAGAAAAAGCTTACCCTCATCACTAATAAGGTTAACATGTCATATGAGCCAAACATGGCGCAAGCACTTTGCACCAAGTTTAGGTGCTGCGTTGCGAGTGTTTGTCTCAGGCCTCAAGCGTAGCCTGACGGATGTCCTCTTCGCTGCAAAGCCTAAGGACTTACCGGCGGCCCTCGCGCTAGCACAAGAGGTAGAGGCAAACCATGAGAGGTACGCTTTTGCCGCAAGTTTCGCTAAGGGCCAGGAAGATAGAGAACGAAAAATTACCCCAAGACCACAAGGCCGTCAACAAGATAGGAACCAGCAGCAGGGAGATCCGCAAGCCAGCGGCTCCAAGAATCCTCATTTCACTAGGCAGCAAAGACCACAGAACCAATCTGAACAGCAGAGTGGTAAGTGGAACAAGGGTAATGGCTCGCAGGAACCAATGGACGTCGATCCATCCTCGTCAAAAATCCTTCAGCCATCACAGGCACCAGCCTATGTTAACTCTAGCGCTTAAGACTGTAGCCAGCCTATGTTAACTCTAGCGCTCCACAAGCCTATAAGAGAACAGCCACCTCTGGACGTTCAACCGGACAGAAAAGGCAAAGGGTCAATCACACGGCTCATGAGCCAGATCAAGACCCAAGGGAATATGCTAACGCTACTGTAGGAGCAGAGCAGCAAATCGCCGACGACAATGGCAGCGACTATGAATCGGACATTGTCAATTTTTTAGGGGTAGCTCCCTGCTACCCTTCATTTGTAGGAAAGTAGCAGGGGTTCAGATGAGATTTCTCATCGACACTGGCGCTTCCAAAATTACACATAGAAGTCTAAAAGGTGTGCGCCCAGTAAATTCTTCCTTTTCCACTCACTCAATTCATGGCACCTCCAACATTACACACGAGTGCCTCGTATCTTTGTTCGGCCAAAAGGCCACATTCTTTTTGCTCCCTGACTTGTCGACCTTTGATGGAATTATAGGGCTCGACCTACTCACACAAGCAGGATCTTCGCTTTGTCTTTCCTCTGGCCAACTCAAATGTGGCTCAGTAACGGAACCTATTGAATTCCACAGGTGCGCGGACGTTAATTTTACCAAAGTCGATTGCGCCGACGCTCCTGATTCAATAAAGGAGACATTTTTCAAAATGTTAAAAAACAGGCGCAAAGCCTTTGCAGATCCGGAAGAAGCACTTCCATATAATACGTCAGTCGTGGCCACTATCAGGACCACTGACGAACAACCTGTTTATGTCCGATTGTATCCCTATCCAATGGGAGCAGCAGAATTTGTTAACAAAGAGATTCAGAGCCTCTTCAAAAACGGCATCATTAAAAAATCTGTTTCCCCCTATAACAACCCCATTTGGGTGGTTGACAAAAAGGGCACAGATGAGTTCGGCAACAAGAACATGCGTCTTGTAATGGATTTTCGAAAACTCAATGAGAAAACCATTGCTGATAGAAACCCCATGCCTAATATTCCAAAAATCCTTGCGAATCTTGGTAAGGCCAAATACTTTTCGACACTGGATTTGAAATCCGGCTACCACTAGATCACGCTAGCAGAGCGTGATCGTGAGAAAACAGCTTTCGCTGTTAACAGGGGAAAGTACGAATTTTGTCGACTTCCTTTCGGGTTGAAGAATGCAGCCAGCATCTTTCAAAGAACCGTCGACGACATACTGCGTGAGCAGATTGGCAAATCCTGCTATGTTTATGTTGACGATGTCATTGTCTTCTCGAAAGATGAAGATGGAGTGGGTCTTGAAGAGCCTGTATGAGGCAAATATGAGAGTCTCCAAGGATAAATCGAGCTTTTTTAAGAAAAGCGTAGGTTTTCTTGGTTTTGTGGTAACCAGCAACGGAGCCACAACAGACCCGGAAAAGGTAAAAGCAATTAAAGAGTACCCAGAACCAAAGAATGTTTTCGAAGTTAGATCATTTCTTGGTTTGGCCAGTTACTACAGGTGTTTCATCAAAGACTTTGCCTCAATAGCAAAGCCCATTTCTGATGTCCTAAAGGGTGAGAATGGGTCAGTTAGTAAGCATAGATCGCGTAACATTTTAGTAGAATTCACTGATCTTCAGCGTCAGGCTTTTCATAAGCTTCGCAACATTTTGTCTTCAGAAAATGTCATGCTCCGTTACCCTGACTATAAGAAGCCGTTTGATCTAACGACAGACGCTTCAGCCTACGGCATAGGAGCAGTGCTTTCACAAGAGGGTCGCCCCATCTCAATGATTTCCAGAACATTGAGACCCCCAGAGGTGAACTACGCCACGAACGAACGGGAGCTATTAGCTATAGTTTGGGCCCTGAGCAAGCTACGTCACTACCTATATGGTGTAAAAGACATAAACATTTTCACAAACCACCAGCCGTTAACTTTTGCCGTTTCCGAATCAAACCCAAATGCCAAAATCAAAAGGTGGAAAGCGCGTATTGAGGAAACAAATGCGCGAATGTTTTATAAGCCAGGCAGGGAAAATTTAGTTGCTGATGCGCTTTCGCGACAGCAGCTCAATGCTCTAGACGAGCTGAATGCCGATTCCTGTGCGGCCACAGTCTACAGCGAGCTGTCATTAACGCACACAATTGAGTCCACTGAAAAGCCGCTCAATTGTTTTCAAAATCAAATCGTCATTGAGGAGGCACGCGTCCCCTCAAAACGCAACTTCATTCTTTTTGGGGATAAAAGACGTCATGAAGTAAGCTTCACTGATGCCACAACCATTCTTGACCAACTCCGTGACTTAATCAATCCAAAAGCGGTAAATGCCCTCTACTGCAACCTGCACACACTAGCCCAAATTCAAGATGGCTTAGTGCGTATGTTTCCAGGTACGAAGTTTTGGCACTGCAAAAATCGTGTTGCAGATGTATTTAATATCGATGAGAGGAGGGAAATTCTCATTGCTGAACATAATAGAGCGCACAGAGCAGCTCAAGAAAATGTCAAGCAAGTCCTTTCAGAATATTATTTTCCAAAAATGGCAAAAATAGCCAAAGAAATTGCAGAGAACTGTAGAATCTGTTCAACGGCCAAGTACGACAGACATCCAAGAAAACAAGAGCTAGGGGAGACTCCAATTCCTGAGACTTCTGGCGAATTTCTGCATATTGATATTTTTTCCACAGACAAAAAGTTTTTTTGACCTGTGTCGATAAGTTTTCTAAATTTGCAGTCGTACAACCAATTCAATCGCGCACTATTGAGGACTTCAAAGTCCCTCTGCTACAGCTCATGAATTTCTTTCCGCGAGTCAAAACAATATATTGCGACAACGAACCTTCGCTGAATTCGCTGACAATCAAGTCCCTGTTATTGAACAACTACGGAGTCCATATTGTTAATGCGCCTCCGCTGCATAGCACCTCCAATGGCCAAGTGGAGCGCTTCCATAGCACTCTAGCCGAGCTTGCGCGCTGCCTCAAGTTAGAGAAAAACATTAGTGACTCAGTTGAAAGCATAATGCTGGCCAGGGTAGAATATAACAAGACAATCCATTCCGTTATCAACAAGAGACCTGTTGATGCCATCCTTATACCTGCAGGTGAACCTCAGGAAGAAATAACAGTAAAACTAAAGAATGCGCAAGACACGCTCCGAGCTAGGCTGAACACCCAGCGTCAAAATAGGATTTTTGAAGTAGGAGAAAAGGTCTTGGTAAAAAGAAACCGCAGGCTTGGCAACAAGCTCACGCCCTTGTGTGAAGAACGTGTCGTAGAGGCAGACCCCGGCACGACCGTTCTCATTGGGGGGAGGGTGGTCCATAAGGATAACCTTAAGTAGGGCGAGAGCTATACGTTTTTTTTTTTGCGCCACTTGGCAATAGTTTTAAGTTTCAACATTTTGAGCCACTTGGCATTATCTTTAAGATTTCACGCTGCTTGGCGGTATTATTAGGAGACACTTAGTAATAGTGCAGTCCGTTTTGTCTGTTTTCCGCAGGTATGGGTTTCTGCTGTCTTTCTTTTTTGTGGGTACTGCGGCGCGTGTGACAGACTATTCACACGCCAAATATATCCCTATTGTTGAGGGCGAAGTCGTGGTATGGGAGGAATTCAGCTTCGTCAGGCACACCGCTAACATCTCTGAATATGACAGAATGGTAAAGGAAACAATTGGGCTATGTGAAATGTTTCCGCAGTCACACATGAAGAAGCTTCTAAGCGTGGATGCCGCCCACCTCAGAGATATGGTAGAAGCGCTTGGAGTGCATCACAGGGTAGCAAGGAGTTTGGACTTTTTAGGCACAGCCCTCAAAGTAGTTGCAGGAACTCCGGACGCTAGTGACTTTGAACTGTTTGGCTAGATGAACCCACAGGTACTCCAATAGCTGACCTTATGTCCGTTGCGTCCGTTAAAGTGTTACAGTCCACAAACGCCCTTCACTTTATAATTAAGTTTCCAAAAATCAAAATGGCTTGCAGAAAGGTGATGCTGTATCCTGTCGCTCACGAGAATGCTGTACTACAAATCGATGATAATATTATAGCTGAATGTGGAGATCAAGTGCTCGCTCTTAAAAATTGCACTTCAACGCCTGGAGGACCCTTTTGTCAACTATCACCTAATAGCTCTTGTGCCAGAGAGCGTCATGCTGGTGGTTCGGCAAGCTGTCAGATTCAGCCGAGTCATCTGGACCCGATCACATGGGTAGATGACGGAATTCTGATCATCAACAATCGAATCAACGAGACCAAATATCTGAATCTCAACAGTGTTCAGAGCAAGTTCCCCGGCATTGCAGCATCTCCTCTTCTGAACGTCACCGGTCACCAGGACGTACTAAGACTCCCTTACCTTCATCGTTTGAATGAACGTAACTTGGAGATCATTAAAGAAGTCAAAGACGAAGTCGGTAGTGTCAACAGCGTTGTAATGGCCTTTTGGTTGGGAGCGGTTTGTTGCGCTATAATATGCGCCGGAATCATCTATCATCGGTACAGGAAGAACGTGGTCACAGCCAAGAACATCAGAGAGGTGATCGCCGAGATAGGAACGGCCGAGGGCGGCCTTAACTTAAGGGGGGAGCAGTTAACAGAAGTCAACGCAAGTGCAAATGTAATTTGATATCACACCAGCCACAGAAGCTGACATTGCTCTGGGCCGGATGTCTTGCACAACGGCAGCGCACGAGGCGCAAGCTAAGCATTTTAGCGGCCGTTGTGAGTTGAATCCAATAGCTTAAGTCTTTTCTATTTGTATCCCTATGCTTTAGTTTTATGGCGGTTTTTGAATGAGGCACATCTGCCCATTATTTTATCCTCGAAATTCAACTCACTCACTGAGTCTGAATTGACTAGTGTTTTAATAAGACTTTCGTGTTAACGAAATAAACATTTTTTTAAATAAAGATATACTAAACAAAAACCTCTACTGGAGTTTTAACTAAAGTATAATTAATTGGCGCCCGACGTTCAAACGATTTTATTGTGCTGTGCAAACTCAAAGCTGTGCAGTGTTAAATAAATAAAATCAAAAACCCACCAGTGCAAACATCAAGCTGTGCCTAAACTACGTCAGTAGTGGTCATAATAAAATTCTCTTATTACACCGAAGCCGGTGGAGCTCATCGGGCAGTGATTTGTCACCAACCTAGCGCGCAAGCAGGCTTGGGCAGCGAAGATAAGTTATACGCATAGACGGCAGCGGGGGACTACAGAGAGCAGTCATTGCCTTGTAGCAATCAATAAAATGTAAGTGGGCCATTTGGCATAAAACATTTTTAAATCTGCGTGAATTAAAACCAAAGAATTAAAGAATTAAAATAAAAAATTTATTGTAAAAAATTGCAATTTTACTCCGCACGTTGCATTAAGTTATGCTCCATTCGTCAGCAACTTCTGTTGATAATATTTATTCAATTTGCTGTGTTTCTTCTGCCCTTGAAATTTTGCTTACTTTACTACTGACAGTGTAGCCCATGAACGACGCGTTTACCCGTTACAGAGATAAAGAATCGCGGGGATCAGAGTCAGACGATTCCGCTACGTTAGATAGGGAAACAGATAGACAGTCCGTTGGCTCGCTAGAAATCGGTGACGAGCAAAAAAGAGAAATGGACTCAGAGCAGCTTAAGACTGTAGTGCAGGTCGCAATAGCGCGCGCCCTAGAGGCACAAAGTGTAGTATTACAGTTGAGGGACACAGAATTGAGGAATTCTATAGACGCTCAGATACAAGCGCTATCAAACAGAATATCTGCCACTAGCATTACACCACCGCCGGTCGAAGCATTCAAGCCGGTCGAAATCAGAAACGACATCCAATGCAACGAGAAATTGGATGCCGTTAAATGTTTACCAGAATTTACGGGCGCACCGGAGACGTACGCCTCTTGGAGGCAAGCCGCGGTAGCTGCCTATGCTATTTACAAACCGTTCGACGGCAACTCGCGCCACTATCAAGCGGTGATAATTAATAAGAGCAAGATTAGAGGGGCAGCTGACGGAGTCTTAGGTCAGTTTCGCACAGTTATGAATTTTGATGCCATAATAAATCGTCTCGACTTTACGTACAGAGACAAGAGGGGCATTCATGTTATAGAACAGGAAATGAGCACACTCAGACAGGGCTCTTTAACACTTTTACAGTACTACGATGAGGTGGAGAAAAAGCTTACCCTCATCACTAATAAGGTTAACATGTCATATGAGCCAAACATGGCGCAAGCACTTTGCACCAAGTTTAGGTGCTGCGTTGCGAGTGTTTGTCTCAGGCCTCAAGCGTAGCCTGACGGATGTCCTCTTCGCTGCAAAGCCTAAGGACTTACCGGCGGCCCTCGCGCTAGCACAAGAGGTAGAGGCAAACCATGAGAGGTACGCTTTTGCCGCAAGTTTCGCTAAGGGCCAGGAAGATAGAGAACGAAAAATTACCCCAAGACCACAAGGCCGTCAACAAGATAGGAACCAGCAGCAGGGAGATCCGCAAGCCAGCGGCTCCAAGAATCCTCATTTCACTAGGCAGCAAAGACCACAGAACCAATCTGAACAGCAGAGTGGTAAGTGGAACAAGGGTAATGGCTCGCAGGAACCAATGGACGTCGATCCATCCTCGTCAAAAATCCTTCAGCCATCACAGGCACCAGCCTATGTTAACTCTAGCGCTTAAGACTGTAGCCAGCCTATGTTAACTCTAGCGCTCCACAAGCCTATAAGAGAACAGCCACCTCTGGACGTTCAACCGGACAGAAAAGGCAAAGGGTCAATCACACGGCTCATGAGCCAGATCAAGACCCAAGGGAATATGCTAACGCTACTGTAGGAGCAGAGCAGCAAATCGCCGACGACAATGGCAGCGACTATGAATCGGACATTGTCAATTTTTTAGGGGTAGCTCCCTGCTACCCTTCATTTGTAGGAAAGTAGCAGGGGTTCAGATGAGATTTCTCATCGACACTGGCGCTTCCAAAATTACACATAGAAGTCTAAAAGGTGTGCGCCCAGTAAATTCTTCCTTTTCCACTCACTCAATTCATGGCACCTCCAACATTACACACGAGTGCCTTGTATCTTTGTTCGGCCAAAAGGCCACATTCTTTTTGCTCCCTGACTTGTCGACCTTTGATGGAATTATAGGGCTCGACCTACTCACACAAGCAGGATCTTCGCTTTGTCTTTCCTCTGGCCAACTCAAATGTGGCTCAGTAACGGAACCTATTGAATTCCACAGGTGCGCGGACGTTAATTTTACCAAAGTCGATTGCGCCGACGCTCCTGATTCAATAAAGGAGACATTTTTCAAAATGTTAAAAAACAGGCGCAAAGCCTTTGCAGATCCGGAAGAAGCACTTCCATATAATACGTCAGTCGTGGCCACTATCAGGACCACTGACGAACAACCTGTTTATGTCCGATTGTATCCCTATCCAATGGGAGCAGCAGAATTTGTTAACAAAGAGATTCAGCGCCTCTTAAAAAACGGCATCATTAAAAAATCTGTTTCCCCCTATAACAACCCCATTTGGGTGGTTGACAAAAAGGGCACAGATGAGTTCGGCAACAAGAACATGCGTCTTGTAATGGATTTTCGAAAACTCAATGAGAAAACCATTGCTGATAGAAACCCCATGCCTAATATTCCAAAAATCCTTGCGAATCTTGGTAAGGCCAAATACTTTTCGACACTGGATTTGAAATCCGGCTACCACTAGATCACGCTAGCAGAGCGTGATCGTGAGAAAACAGCTTTCGCTGTTAACAGGGGAAAGTACGAATTTTGTCGACTTCCTTTCGGGTTGAAGAATGCAGCCAGCATCTTTCAAAGAACCGTCGACGACATACTGCGTGAGCAGATTGGCAAATCCTGCTATGTTTATGTTGACGATGTCATTGTCTTCTCGAAAGATGAAGATGGAGTGGGTCTTGAAGAGCCTGTATGAGGCAAATATGAGAGTCTCCAAGGATAAATCGAGCTTTTTTAAGAAAAGCGTAGGTTTTCTTGGTTTTGTGGTAACCAGCAACGGAGCCACAACAGACCCGGAAAAGGTAAAAGCAATTAAAGAGTACCCAGAACCAAAGAATGTTTTCGAAGTTAGATCATTTCTTGGTTTGGCCAGTTACTACAGGTGTTTCATCAAAGACTTTGCCTCAATAGCAAAGCCCATTTCTGATGTCCTAAAGGGTGAGAATGGGTCAGTTAGTAAGCATAGATCGCGTAACATTTTAGTAGAATTCACTGATCTTCAGCGTCAGGCTTTTCATAAGCTTCGCAACATTTTGTCTTCAGAAAATGTCATGCTCCGTTACCCTGACTATAAGAAGCCGTTTGATCTAACGACAGACGCTTCAGCCTACGGCATAGGAGCAGTGCTTTCACAAGAGGGTCGCCCCATCTCAATGATTTCCAGAACATTGAGACCCCCAGAGGTGAACTACGCCACGAACGAACGGGAGCTATTAGCTATAGTTTGGGCCCTTAGCAAGCTACGTCACTACCTATATGGTGTAAAAGACATAAACATTTTCACAAACCACCAGCCGTTAACTTTTGCCGTTTCCGAATCAAACCCAAATGCCAAAATCAAAAGGTGGAAAGCGCGTATTGAGGAAACAAATGCGCGAATGTTTTATAAGCCAGGCAGGGAAAATTTAGTTGCTGATGCGCTTTCGCGACAGCAGCTCAATGCTCTAGACGAGCTGAATGCCGATTCCTGTGCGGCCACAGTCTACAGCGAGCTGTCATTAACGCACACAATTGAGTCCACTGAAAAGCCGCTCAATTGTTTTCAAAATCAAATCGTCATTGAGGAGGCACGCGTCCCCTCAAAACGCAACTTCATTCTTTTCGGGGATAAAAGACGTCATGAAGTAAGCTTCACTGATGCCACAACCATTCTTGACCAACTCCGTGACTTAATCAATCCAAAAGCGGTAAATGCCCTCTACTGCAACCTGCACACACTAGCCCAAATTCAAGATGGCTTAGTGCGTATGTTTCCAGGTACGAAGTTTTGGCACTGCAAAAATCGTGTTGCAGATGTATTTAATATCGATGAGAGGAGGGAAATTCTCATTGCTGAACATAATAGAGCGCACAGAGCAGCTCAAGAAAATGTCAAGCAAGTCCTTTCAGAATATTATTTTCCAAAAATGGCAAAAATAGCCAAAGAAATTGCAGAGAACTGTAGAATCTGTTCAACGGCCAAGTACGACAGACATCCAAGAAAACAAGAGCTAGGGGAGACTCCAATTCCTGAGACTTCTGGCGAATTTCTGCATATTGATATTTTTTCCACAGACAAAAAGTTTTTTTGACCTGTGTCGATAAGTTTTCTAAATTTGCAGTCGTACAACCAATTCAATCGCGCACTATTGAGGACTTCAAAGTCCCTCTGCTACAGCTCATGAATTTCTTTCCGCGAGTCAAAACAATATATTGCGACAACGAACCTTCGCTGAATTCGCTGACAATCAAGTCCCTGTTATTGAACAACTACGGAGTCCATATTGTTAATGCGCCTCCGCTGCATAGCACCTCCAATGGCCAAGTGGAGCGCTTCCATAGCACTCTAGCCGAGCTTGCGCGCTGCCTCAAGTTAGAGAAAAACATTAGTGACTCAGTTGAAAGCATAATGCTGGCCAGGGTAGAATATAACAAGACAATCCATTCCGTTATCAACAAGAGACCTGTTGATGCCATCCTTATACCTGCAGGTGAACCTCAGGAAGAAATAACAGTAAAACTAAAGAATGCGCAAGACACGCTCCGAGCTAGGCTGAACACCCAGCGTCAAAATAGGATTTTTGAAGTAGGAGAAAAGGTCTTGGTAAAAAGAAACCGCAGGCTTGGCAACAAGCTCACGCCCTTGTGTGAAGAACGTGTCGTAGAGGCAGACCCCGGCACGACCGTTCTCATTGGGGGGAGGGTGGTCCATAAGGATAACCTTAAGTAGGGCGAGAGCTATACGTTTTTTTTTTGCGCCACTTGGCAATAGTTTTAAGTTTCAACATTTTGAGCCACTTGGCATTATCTTTAAGATTTCACGCTGCTTGGCGTTATTATTAGGAGACACTTAGTAATAGTGCAGTCCGTTTTGTCTGTTTTCCGCAGGTATGGGTTTCTGCTGTCTTTCTTTTTTGTGGGTACTGCGGCGCGTGTGACAGACTATTCACACGCCAAATATATCCCTATTGTTGAGGGCGAAGTCGTGGTATGGGAGGAATTCAGCTTCGTCAGGCACACCGCTAACATCTCTGAATATGACAGAATGGTAAAGGAAACAATTGGGCTATGTGAAATGTTTCCGCAGTCACACATGAAGGAGCTTCTAAGCGTGGATGCCGCCCACCTCAGAGATATGGTAGAAGCGCTTGGAGTGCATCACAGGGTAGCAAGGAGTTTGGACTTTTTAGGCACAGCCCTCAAAGTAGTTGCAGGAACTCCGGACGCTAGTGACTTTGAACTGTTTGGCTAGATGAACCCACAGGTACTCCAATAGCTGACCTTATGTCCGTTGCGTCCGTTAAAGTGTTACAGTCCACAAACGCCCTTCACTTTATAATTAAGTTTCCAAAAATCAAAATGGCTTGCAGAAAGGTGATGCTGTATCCTGTCGCTCACGAGAATGCTGTACTACAAATCGATGATAATATTATAGCTGAATGTGGAGATCAAGTGCTCGCTCTTAAAAATTGCACTTCAACGCCTGGAGGACCCTTTTGTCAACTATCACCTAATAGCTCTTGTGCCAGAGAGCGTCATGCTGGTGGTTCGGCAAGCTGTCAGATTCAGCCGAGTCATCTGGACCCGATCACATGGGTAGATGACGGAATTCTGATCATCAACAATCGAATCAACGAGACCAAATATCTGAATCTCAACAGTGTTCAGAGCAAGTTCCCCGGCATTGCAGCATCTCCTCTTCTGAACGTCACCGGTCACCAGGACGTACTAAGACTCCCTTACCTTCATCGTTTGAATGAACGTAACTTGGAGATCATTAAAGAAGTCAAAGACGAAATCGGTAGTGTCAACAGCGTTGTAATGGCCTTTTGGTTGGGAGCGGTTTGTTGCGCTATAATATGCGCCGGAATCATCTATCATCGGTACAGGAAGAACGTGGTCACAGCCAAGAACATCAGAGAGGTGATCGCCGAGATAGGAACGGCCGAGGGCGGCCTTAACTTAAGGGGGGAGCAGTTAACAGAAGTCAACGCAAGTGCAAATGTAATTTGATATCACACCAGCCACAGAAGCTGACATTGCTCTGGGCCGGATGTCTTGCACAACGGCAGCGCACGAGGCGCAAGCTAAGCATTTTAGCGGCCGTTGTGAGTTGAATCCAATAGCTTAAGTCTTTTCTATTTGTATCCCTATGCTTTAGTTTTATGGCGGTTTTTGAATGAGGCACATCTGCCCATTATTTTATCCTCGAAATTCAACTCACTCACTGAGTCTGAATTGACTAGTGTTTTAATAAGACTTTCGTGTTAACGAAATAAACATTTTTTTAAATAAAGATATACTAAACAAAAACCTCTACTGGAGTTTTAACTAAAGTATAATTAATTGGCGCCCGACGTTCAAACGATTTTATTGTGCTGTGCAAACTCAAAGCTGTGCAGTGTTAAATAAATAAAATCAAAAACCCACCAGTGCAAACATCAAGCTGTGCCTAAACTACGTCAGTAGTGGTCATAATAAAATTCTCTTATTACACCGAAGCCGGTGGAGCTCATCGGGCAGTGATTTGTCACCAACCTAGCGCGCAAGCAGGCTTGGGCAGCGAAGATAAGTTATACGCATAGACGGCAGCGGGGGACTACAGAGAGCAGTCATTGCCTTGTAGCAATCAATAAAATGTAAGTGGGCCATTTGGCATAAAACATTTTTAAATCTGCGTGAATTAAAACCAAAGAATTAAAGAATTAAAATAAAAAATTTATTGTAAAAAATTGCAATTTTACTCCGCACGTTGCATTAAGTTATGCTCCATTCGTCAGCAACTTCTGTTGATAATATTTATTCAATTTGCTGTGTTTCTTCTGCCCTTGAAATTTTGCTTACTTTACTACTGACAGTGTAGCCCATGAACGACGCGTTTACCCGTTACAGAGATAAAGAATCGCGGGGATCAGAGTCAGACGATTCCGCTACGTTAGATAGGGAAACAGATAGACAGTCCGTTGGCTCGCTAGAAATCGGTGACGAGCAAAAAAGAGAAATGGACTCAGAGCAGCTTAAGACTGTAGTGCAGGTCGCAATAGCGCGCGCCCTAGAGGCACAAAGTGTAGTATTACAGTTGAGGGACACAGAATTGAGGAATTCTATAGACGCTCAGATACAAGCGCTATCAAACAGAATATCTGCCACTAGCATTACACCACCGCCGGTCGAAGCATTCAAGCCGGTCGAAATCAGAAACGACATCCAATGCAACGAGAAATTGGATGCCGTTAAATGTTTACCAGAATTTACGGGCGCACCGGAGACGTACGCCTCTTGGAGGCAAGCCGCGGTAGCTGCCTATGCTATTTACAAACCGTTCGACGGCAACTCGCGCCACTATCAAGCGGTGATAATTAATAAGAGCAAGATTAGAGGGGCAGCTGACGGTGTCTTAGGTCAGTTTCGCACAGTTATGAATTTTGATGCCATAATAAATCGTCTCGACTTTACGTACAGAGACAAGAGGGGCATTCATGTTATAGAACAGGAAATGAGCACACTCAGACAGGGCTCTTTAACACTTTTACAGTACTACGATGAGGTGGAGAAAAAGCTTACCCTCATCACTAATAAGGTTAACATGTCATATGAGCCAAACATGGCGCAAGCACTTTGCACCAAGTTTAGGTGCTGCGTTGCGAGTGTTTGTCTCAGGCCTCAAGCGTAGCCTGACGGATGTCCTCTTCGCTGCAAAGCCTAAGGACTTACCGGCGGCCCTCGCGCTAGCACAAGAGGTAGAGGCAAACCATGAGAGGTACGCTTTTGCCGCAAGTTTCGCTAAGGGCCAGGAAGATAGGGAACGAAAAATTACCCCAAGACCACAAGGCCGTCAACAAGATAGGAACCAGCAGCAGGGAGATCCGCAAGCCAGCGGCTCCAAGAATCCTCATTTCACTAGGCAGCAAAGACCACAGAACCAATCTGAACAGCAGAGTGGTAAGTGGAACAAGGGTAATGGCTCGCAGGAACCAATGGACGTCGATCCATCCTCGTCAAAAATCCTTCAGCCATCACAGGCACCAGCCTATGTTAACTCTAGCGCTTAAGACTGTAGCCAGCCTATGTTAACTCTAGCGCTCCACAAGCCTATAAGAGAACAGCCACCTCTGGACGTTCAACCGGACAGAAAAGGCAAAGGGTCAATCACACGGCTCATGAGCCAGATCAAGACCCAAGGGAATATGCTAACGCTACTGTAGGAGCAGAGCAGCAAATCGCCGACGACAATGGCAGCGACTATGAATCGGACATTGCCAATTTTTTAGGGGTAGCTCCCTGCTACCGTTCATTTGTAGGAAAGTAGCAGGGGTTCAGATGAGATTTCTCATCGACACTGGCGCTTCCAAAATTACACATAGAAGTCTAAAAGGTGTGCGCCCAGTAAATTCTTCCTTTTCCACTCACTCAATTCATGGCACCTCCAACATTACACACGAGTGCCTCGTATCTTTGTTCGGCCAAAAGGCCACATTCTTTTTGCTCCCTGACTTGTCGACCTTTGATGGAATTATAGGGCTCGACCTACTCACACAAGCAGGATCTTCGCTTTGTCTTTCCTCTGGCCAACTCAAATGTGGCTCAGTAACGGAACCTATTGAATTCCACAGGTGCGCGGACGTTAATTTTACCAAAGTCGATTGCGCCGACGCTCCTGATTCAATAAAGGAGACATTTTTCAAAATGTTAAAAAACAGGCGCAAAGCCTTTGCAGATCCGGAAGAAGCACTTCCATATAATACGTCAGTCGTGGCCACTATCAGGACCACTGACGAACAACCTGTTTATGTCCGATTGTATCCCTATCCAATGGGAGCAGCAGAATTTGTTAACAAAGAGATTCAGAGCCTCTTAAAAAACGGCATCATTAAAAAATCTGTTTCCCCCTATAACAACCCCATTTGGGTGGTTGACAAAAAGGGCACAGATGAGTTCGGCAACAAGAACATGCGTCTTGTAATGGATTTTCGAAAACTCAATGAGAAAACCATTGCTGATAGAAACCCCATGCCTAATATTCCAAAAATCCTTGCGAATCTTGGTAAGGCCAAATACTTTTCGACACTGGATTTGAAATCCGGCTACCACTAGATCACGCTAGCAGAGCGTGATCGTGAGAAAACAGCTTTCGCTGTTAACAGGGGAAAGTACGAATTTTGTCGACTTCCTTTCGGGTTGAAGAATGCAGCCAGCATCTTTCAAAGAACCGTCGACGACATACTGCGTGAGCAGATTGGCAAATCCTGCTATGTTTATGTTGACGATGTCATTGTCTTCTCGAAAGATGAAGATGGAGTGGGTCTTGAAGAGCCTGTATGAGGCAAATATGAGAGTCTCCAAGGATAAATCGAGCTTTTTTAAGAAAAGCGTAGGTTTTCTTGGTTTTGTGGTAACCAGCAACGGAGCCACAACAGACCCGGAAAAGGTAAAAGCAATTAAAGAGTACCCAGAACCAAAGAATGTTTTCGAAGTTAGATCATTTCTTGGTTTGGCCAGTTACTACAGGTGTTTCATCAAAGACTTTGCCTCAATAGCAAAGCCCATTTCTGATGTCCTAAAGGGTGAGAATGGGTCAGTTAGTAAGCATAGATCGCGTAACATTTTAGTAGAATTCACTGATCTTCAGCGTCAGGCTTTTCATAAGCTTCGCAACATTTTGTCTTCAGAAAATGTCATGCTCCGTTACCCTGACTATAAGAAGCCGTTTGATCTAACGACAGACGCTTCAGCCTACGGCATAGGAGCAGTGCTTTCACAAGAGGGTCGCCCCATCTCAATGATTTCCAGAACATTGAGACCCCCAGAGGTGAACTACGCCACGAACGAACGGGAGCTATTAGCTATAGTTTGGGCCCTTAGCAAGCTACGTCACTACCTATATGGTGTAAAAGACATAAACATTTTCACAAACCACCAGCCGTTAACTTTTGCCGTTTCCGAATCAAACCCAAATGCCAAAATCAAAAGGTGGAAAGCGCGTATTGAGGAAACAAATGCGCGAATGTTTTATAAGCCAGGCAGGGAAAATTTAGTTGCTGATGCGCTTTCGCGACAGCAGCTCAATGCTCTAGACGAGCTGAATGCCGATTCCTGTGCGGCCACAGTCTACAGCGAGCTGTCATTAACGCACACAATTGAGTCCACTGAAAAGCCGCTCAATTGTTTTCAAAATCAAATCGTCATTGAGGAGGCACGCGTCCCCTCAAAACGCAACTTCATTCTTTTCGGGGATAAAAGACGTCATGAAGTAAGCTTCACTGATGCCACAACCATTCTTGACCAACTCCGTGACTTAATCAATCCAAAAGCGGTAAATGCCCTCTACTGCAACCTGCACACACTAGCCCAAATTCAAGATGGCTTAGTGCGTATGTTTCCAGGTACGAAGTTTTGGCACTGCAAAAATCGTGTTGCAGATGTATTTAATATCGATGAGAGGAGGGAAATTCTCATTGCTGAACATAATAGAGCGCACAGAGCAGCTCAAGAAAATGTCAAGCAAGTCCTTTCAGAATATTATTTTCCAAAAATGGCAAAAATAGCCAAAGAAATTGCAGAGAACTGTAGAATCTGTTCAACGGCCAAGTACGACAGACATCCAAGAAAACAAGAGCTAGGGGAGACTCCAATTCCTGAGACTTCTGGCGAATTTCTGCATATTGATATTTTTTCCACAGACAAAAAGTTTTTTTGACCTGTGTCGATAAGTTTTCTAAATTTGCAGTCGTACAACCAATTCAATCGCGCACTATTGAGGACTTCAAAGTCCCTCTGCTACAGCTCATGAATTTCTTTCCGCGAGTCAAAACAATATATTGCGACAACGAACCTTCGCTGAATTCGCTGACAATCAAGTCCCTGTTATTGAACAACTACGGAGTCCATATTGTTAATGCGCCTCCGCTGCATAGCACCTCCAATGGCCAAGTGGAGCACTTCCATAGCACTCTAGCCGAGCTTGCGCGCTGCCTCAAGTTAGAGAAAAACATTAGTGACTCAGTTGAAAGCATAATGCTGGCCAGGGTAGAATATAACAAGACAATCCATTCCGTTATCAACAAGAGACCTGTTGATGCCATCCTTATACCTGCAGGTGAACCTCAGGAAGAAATAACAGTAAAACTAAAGAATGCGCAAGACACGCTCCGAGCTAGGCTGAACACCCAGCGTCAAAATAGGATTTTTGAAGTAGGAGAAAAGGTCTTGGTAAAAAGAAACCGCAGGCTTGGCAACAAGCTCACGCCCTTGTGTGAAGAACGTGTCGTAGAGGCAGACCCCGGCACGACCGTTCTCATTGGGGGGAGGGTGGTCCATAAGGATAACCTTAAGTAGGGCGAGAGCTATACGTTTTTTTTTTTGCGCCACTTGGCAATAGTTTTAAGTTTCAACATTTTGAGCCACTTGGCATTATCTTTAAGATTTCACGCTGCTTGGCGTTATTATTAGGAGACACTTAGTAATAGTGCAGTCCGTTTTGTCTGTTTTCCGCAGGTATGGGTTTCTGCTGTCTTTCTTTTTTGTGGGTACTGCGGCGCGTGTGACAGACTATTCACACGCCAAATATATCCCTATTGTTGAGGGCGAAGTCGTGGTATGGGAGGAATTCAGCTTCGTCAGGCACACCGCTAACATCTCTGAATATGACAGAATGGTAAAGGAAACAATTGGGCTATGTGAAATGTTTCCGCAGTCACACATGAAGAAGCTTCTAAGCGTGGATGCCGCCCACCTCAGAGATATGGTAGAAGCGCTTGGAGTGCATCACAGGGTAGCAAGGAGTTTGGACTTTTTAGGCACAGCCCTCAAAGTAGTTGCAGGAACTCCGGACGCTAGTGACTTTGAACTGTTTGGCTAGATGAACCCACAGGTACTCCAATAGCTGACCTTATGTCCGTTGCGTCCGTTAAAGTGTTACAGTCCACAAACGCCCTTCACTTTATAATTAAGTTTCCAAAAATCAAAATGGCTTGCAGAAAGGTGATGCTGTATCCTGTCGCTCACGAGAATGCTGTACTACAAATCGATGATAATATTATAGCTGAATGTGGAGATCAAGTGCTCGCTCTTAAAAATTGCACTTCAACGCCTGGAGGACCCTTTTGTCAACTATCACCTAATAGCTCTTGTGCCATCTGGACCCGATCACATGGGTAGATGACGGAATTCTGATCATCAACAATCGAATCAACGAGACCAAATATCTGAATCTCAACAGTGTTCAGAGCAAGTTCCCCGGCATTGCAGCATCTCCTCTTCTGAACGTCACCGGTCACCAGGACGTACTAAGTCTCCCTTACCTTCATCGTTTGAATGAACGTAACTTGGAGATCATTAAAGAAGTCAAAGACGAAATCGGTAGTGTCAACAGCGTTGTAATGGCCTTTTGGTTGGGAGCGGTTTGTTGCGCTATAATATGCGCCGGAATCATCTATCATCGGTACAGGAAGAACGTGGTCACAGCCAAGAACATCAGAGAGGTGATCGCCGAGATAGGAACGGCCGAGGGCGGCCTTAACTTAAGGGGGGAGCAGTTAACAGAAGTCAACGCAAGTGCAAATGTAATTTGATATCACACCAGCCACAGAAGCTGACATTGCTCTGGGCCGGATGTCTTGCACAACGGCAGCGCACGAGGCGCAAGCTAAGCATTTTAGCGGCCGTTGTGAGTTGAATCCAATAGCTTAAGTCTTTTCTATTTGTATCCGTATGCTTTAGTTTTATGGCGGTTTTTGAATGAGGCACATCTGCCCATTATTTTATCCTCGAAATTCAACACACTCACTGAGTCTGAATTGACTAGTGTTTTAATAAGACTTTCGTGTTAACGAAATAAACATTTTTTAAATAAAGATATACTAAACCAAAACCTCTACTGGAGTTTTAACTAAAGTATAATTAATTTATACATGCAAAACGGGTTTAAAAGTCGGGCACACCTGATTTGTTTTCTACGTTATTAACTTTTGATTTTATTTACTTATACTTTGTGATAATGTCGCCAATATAATTTAATATAGTAAAATATAGACAAAGTACATAAATGTAAGTTCTTATGCATAAAATCGATTTTGCAACATCGAAAAATTCTGTCTGCTTTTATATTTTTAAGTCGCGTTTCGTTTCTGAAAATTTCATGCTGAAGAAAAATAAGTTTGACATTTTTTATTTAGAAATAAATTATGTTCTTAAATTAATATTGATAAAAATGAGAACACAAAACCTGCCATTCATGAATGTGAAAAACCAGGTTCATGAACCGAACCCAAAGCGAAACATTGGTTCGAAACGTGAACCGAACCAGACATATATATATTCTTGTTGATCTTGATCATTCTCTTTCTTGATCAGCATCACCAACCGAGTTGATCTATCTGTCTGTATGAACGCGTCGATTTCAGAGACTACAAGGGCTAGACAGCTGAACTTATTAAAAAAAATTTACTTGTATGTGTATTGGCTAAACAACGTGGTGGCAAGCTCCAATCGCAGGCGTTTTCTATATGCGTGTGCACACATACATAGATGAATACATTTATGCATGTTCATATGCGTGACCTCTTTTTCGAATTCTATTGCGATTGTTTGAGAATGTGTACTATTTTCGTAGCTCCGATTTTGACAGTTACAATTAGAATGCTGCTGGAGTTCAGTTGGAGATTCCACTGTCATCAGATGGCTGTACAGTATGCTAGTTATGTATGTTGTCACGTACGCTGCCCTCGTGTGGTGGCCAAAGGTCCAGCAGGCCACCGCCATGCAAAAATGCGGCAAACTTCAGCGGCTCGTATGCCTATCCCTCACTTGTGTCATGCGTACTTGTCCCACTGCAGCACTGGAGACAGTTTTAGGACTTATATGCAGGTGGCCTGCTGGTCCTTTGGCCACAAAGCGTAATCATCATACTGTACAGCCATCTGATGGCTTTAGAGTCTAAACCTCACGTTTTACCTAAGAGCCGACGACATGCCGACATGGCATAAATACCTTTGGTCAACGTTTTGTCTAAGTGCGAGTTGCGGTTAAGTCTAGCCTCCCATAGTTTCACCAGTACTTCATCTATCACTAGGGACCAATGAAGGGGAGACAGGACCCCGCCCTATGGACACTCATTGCCCGCTCTCCTTCCTTAGGAATGTAAACCACATTTATCTCCCTCCTCGATAGCGGAATGTACGCCCAAGTAAAACTCGTCCTAAGTAGGCCAATTAGTGGGCTAAGTATGTTTTAAGGTTGTGTTGCAGCAGGGTCGGGAAATGCACCTGAAGCAGTAGCTCTCGCGTGTGTAAGAACCATCTGTTCTTTTTAGGAGTTCCGCACCATTAGATGAGCCTCTGGCCAATACCTTGTGTAATCTCGCTACTTCTGGAAGAGACTCCACACTTTCGCAGTAGGTGCTCCAGGTATCGCGCTTCGCGTGTTTAACGTTCTTATTATACTTAGTGAGCGCGCATCTGTATGTGTCCCACGAGTCTCTATTTGACTTGGCCCTGTTGAACATCAGTCTGCCCTCCTTTCTTTGATTTGGCCACCAGGGAATCTCACGTTTCGCCTGATGGGGTCTTAGGGCCGCACTATCATGGTAGGAGGTTAAAAGCGCATTTTGAAGCTGTCTTGACGCCAAATCTATCTCCCTCGTGGAGTTAAAGGTGGCAGGAAGTTGGTCAACTTTCGAAGCCACTAAGGCTTTGTTCAGCTGCTAATTTGTTTTCTTTAGATTAAAATAATTAAAAAGGCGTTCCGCTTGACCTGGGAGATAAAATCTGATGTGCTCGTGATCTGAAAGAATGGCCTTATTGGTAACCGTCCAATTTTTAATGAAATTGGACAAAAAGCTGCTAACCAGATGAGGTCTAGTACCTCTTCCCTGATTGTGTTTATAAAAGTGGGTTTGCACCCTCTACTTGATACATCTAATTGATTACACAAAAGATATTCAAGAAGGCACTCACCCATTATGTTGACAATACTACTACCCCAGATAGTGTGATGGGCGTTGGCCAATAACTAGCTGTTGGTTCGTCCTTCGGCTGAAGTCGACGAGCCGCTGAACCTGCCGTAGCCACCTCCATGGTCGACGAATCTAGGTCCCTGCACATGGTGGCTGACGCTTCTCTAGCGTGGTGCAGGTTCGCCTGAAGCACCTTGACCGTGCTTATTTCTCCTATATGGAGTGTTTGACAAGCCAACCGCTTTTGCCTTGTCGAGAGTCGTTTCCACGAACAGCCTTCGGTAGCTAAGACCTCATTGTACTTTGCGCCGTGCTAGCTGCCTGTCGCTGCTGCTGCGGCCCGGTTTGCTTGCGCTCGAGGACCGCTCCGCTAGGGCGGCCAGCACCTCAACTAGACGAGGCGACTCGACCTGCCGTGATCGTGAAGCTGCCGCACCGGGAATTTGATCACAGGTCGACTGTTGCTGGGGCATCCCTAGTAGAGGGACCGGCGCCGCTCTTTTCCGTGTAAGGATATGTCTGGTCCTGCCAAAGCAGTACCAGATTTTCCGCCGCACTTTATCGGCGACAGTAGCGGCGCGTAATCCACCATGATGGCTAAGTACAGCATGGTGCTACTCGTGGTCCGCTGCACATTGGCTGGTGCTGAAATCGTTCTGGGCACCAGAACCGTCTCGGTGGGTAGCTTTAGGCTGTTGGCGAAGTAGCCTCGGATGAGGTGCGCCCGGGGGAACTGGCTTTCCTCCAACTGCTGAACTTTGAGCGAACTGCAGGCCTTGATATGACTGAGGTTCGCCCTCACCCACTCGGCTGCGTTGTTGTCGAAGCAGACGACCATGAGCCACTCCGTTCTCGGAACAACACCCTCGAACTTTGGTTTCACATCTGGCGTCACACACGTCAGGGTGGACGATAGGATCGCCGCCTTTAGCGTTGTCATTTGCTCCACTGTCAGAGCTGAAGACCTATCAGTCGCGATGAAACCGAGCTTGACACCGCTCGCCATCCGATTGTATGATGGCGCTATCGGCTCTGAATGAGTATTGATCAGTTTCTTTGACAAACTGAGCTCCGGAGACTGTTCGTCTGAGCGACCCTATTTGACATGGGGGACATTTTTGCAGCTGAGCACCTGTTCTGGGGAACCTTTTTTCAATAGCAGCCTTGAACAACTTTTTTTCTCGATTTGCCATTTTAATGAAGGCAATCTCAGGGTATAAATGTAGACGTGCTGAGAGATCTCACAGGATGCTTCGTCGAGATCAGTGATCAATGCTTCTATCAGACCCTGCCGGGACAAACTTTTTCTCGATAAGAAAGTGGCACACTCCAACTCAAGGAAGTTATTGATCTTTCCGGATTCTCCCTTGGTGATGCTAGGGCAGCCCTGCAGTTGCGGTGCCAGAAATAGGCTCAACCGAGCAGGAGCCTGGAGTGAAACTATTTGAGCCGCAACAGACTCATTATTAAATTTAATATTTTGGTTCATTTTAAATCCCACTACTGAAAGAGTTCGACCGCGGCATAGCCCTTCCACCGCGGGATGTCGAAAAATAAAACTGGAGGGCGACAGGTATCCATCTAGTGATGCTGACCATCAATATATATACTTTATGGAGTCGGAGATGCCTCCTTCTGCCTATTACATATATTTGCACAAATTCTTTTTACCCATTATCAATTGGTCCAGGGTATAAGAACCTAAATTTGGGATAGGGAAAGCCTTAAGCAAGGTGGAAAAAAGAATATTGAAAATATTATTAGAATTTATAATCTAAAACACTAAGAAAATCGAGAGCAGTCGACAGGATATATTCACATTTTTAATTAATTAGTCTAAATATGGAAAAAAAAAAAAACACGAGGCACATTATATTAAGAAAATTATATTAAGAAAATCGTCGAATTTTCACGACTCTTTCGCAAGAAAAAAATGTTGTGTAAAATCGAGTCTCAAAACTATGCGTTGTGTTATTTCGAATGCTAAGCATATAAAAATATACAAAAAACAAGATGACGGCAATCCTTAACCCCGTTCGAAAAGCACAGCTTATGACTCAGTTTATAACCCGGCCTCGTAGTATCTGGTCTTCTCGAACGAGAAAAATTTATTATGGATGACGCCAATCGCCATAGTTACTATTTGCATGGCGCCGGTTAACTAGCAGACTTGGAGGTGTGACGTTATGGCCATTTCGCATTGTGTCATTTATAAAAGAGAATTTTTGTCAACCACAATGAATGCGATGTCTTAATGTGGTGTATTGATTTGAATATCGAAGTACAACGAAGTGTGCAAAAGCGGCTAGCAATATATAAGCGAACTTTTGAAGTTTTGCTACGATAGTCCGATCAGATCGAGTTATATAACGCACATAGCACAAAATGTGATAGTTTATCTGGTTCATGATGTTTTATAGATATATAACAGTAAGTGATTTGGAAATATTTACAGTTTTGAAGGTGAAGGTGAAGGTTGGGGCTTTCAGAAATTCGTTCAGGCATACAACACAAAAATTTGTGTTTCGATTTTGTTTGCTTCCGAAAATAAGATGGTTATTTCGGTATATTCTTTTGCGTATGATAGCGTTGAGTTTGCTTTTTGGATCTTTGTAGACTTGTTCCCTATCAAGAATCAAGAAACTTTTTTTCTACGACTTTTGGAAAAACCCGCTAGTTTGGCGGGAAAACGTGAAAATCCGCTAAATTTTACACCTCTATGCCACAGAAGATAGAGCTTTATTATGATTCGACTTTACATCGCAGTACATCTACATCTACAAATCTTGACAATTTATATTTTTTTTTAAATTCGAATTTCGGAATTGTGCGCGTAAGCTTAAAAACGGACAGATACTGGGAAAAATCTTTAGGCAAACAGCTGTTACTGTTTACCTAGACGAGCTGACCATATATATTCCAGCCAACTCCCAAATTCAAATCAGCAACCGCTCTAAATCATATTTGTCTCACACAACAAAAAAAAGTCTTACATCATTATTTTGGATATCAATGCTCAGTGGTAAATATTTATTTGCCTATATATTACCATGGCTTGCGACGTTTAATTAATACCAATAACAGTTAGTTTTTCTTTTTCTCCCCCAGGGCACGCGAAATGCGAGTAATGAAAAATAAAATGACATATCACGCTGAGACAACCTACGACTGCGACTCGAACTTCTTTCTTAAAGTTGCAGACTTAAATTGTATGTCCGTTCCGACAATAAGGGGCTGTCTCTTCAGGTATGTGTTTTGGGCAAGTATCTTAATTTAGTCGGAGGTGCTTCCCTGTCGTGCACCAGGACCGTGAGGTCATTTAAGCTATAATAAGACATTACATAAGCACAGATGATTATCCGTACAAGGATGGCTGTTATAGTCCTACTTACCGCCCTCATGTGAAACACGTCGTACTTCGGTGACCTTAGCCCGGAGACCTAATTGCCCGCTGCCAACCAAGGTTCCTTAACTAGAGCCACATCGGCGGGCCCTCCAGGGGCCTTCTTCTAGCTCTAGGGCTAGAAGGAGCTCCACCGACGCTAGCTTGTTTTTATGCAAGTTCAGCTGAAGGATCTTCAGCTGCATGGCTGATTGATTTCTCCAGCCTAAATGGCTCGACCGCGACGTGTCACCATTCTCGTCCATCGGCTCTTGGTCGACAATATCCAGACCGTGGCCTGCCTCTACCATGGCCTTAGGGCCAAGGTCTTGCTCTACCTCAATGACGTTGAGCGTTGACGTTGTTGTCCTCGGGCTGGCACCTTTTGAGGCACAATCTTACGCTACGCCATCTTCCCGAATCTGGGGTACATAATGTCCCCGTCCTTCTTGCTGATATGCAGGACCATGTGCTGTCCCTTGCCATCGGGTTTAACAACATGGATTACCTGCCAGTCAGCGATAGGAACGTCCGGATTCTGCCACCTTAAGGAACAACCTGCGTGAAGAGTACTTTCGCCTTTAGTATGGTCGGAATCAGTTTTCTTCCCCACTGTTCAAGAGATATTTTGCCATTCGGCTCGCTCTTGTCAATGAGATCCACGACCAAGTGTCGTTTGCCTACGTCACTGACAGATTTCCTTCTCGGCTTCTTCGTCTGGCGAGACCGCTTGCTCACGGGCACTTTTGCCTTTGTGGTCTCGATAGAGCGCTGGCGTTTGGTCGCCAGTTGCTCATCGACGGATATTTGCCGACCCTCCTTGATCTTTTGTTCAGCCCACAGCAGCTTGCTCTCTCTTCAAGTGTGAGAGTTCGCCGCTGCTGTTAAGCCGAGCTCTAATTTTCCGAGTTCGTTTGGGCCCAGCTTTACTAGATGTTCTGAGACCCTCCTTAAAGGGATATAGCAGAAGCTGTGCTTCGGCCTCCGTCGAGAAGCTTCCGCCGTGCGAGTCACAATCCGAGTCTGAATCCAAATAGAGCTTGGCACCAGTGTTTATATTGTTTTTGTCTGTGACAGTAGCTTTGCAACTACCATGGCCTGCTCCCACCATGCTAGAAGTGTAACCGCTGGCGATACGCAGAGAGGACTGCTTCTCCCCGTGCCCGCCGGTGGTAGCAGTCACGCTTCCCACCGACGTTTGGGCTGACATCCCATCCCTAGTTAGCTCCGTTTATCCGGACATTTTGAGTTTTATGTATGGAAATCGACCCCTAGCGTTATTCACCTGCCGCTAGGCCCTTCGAACAATGGCTCCGTTTGCAGTTTCTCTGATTTGCCGAAGCTGTCGGCGAATACTATACCTTTGCCTTAGCTGGGCACTGCGCCACCTGTGTTGTAGACGTGCAAGTGACACTAGCTATTACCCGTTTGCCTCGATGTAAGTACAGTGCCCATTGCACGGCCGGCACCCGCGTGGTGGTACAGTTCGAAGGATTCCACCAGCTATAAAAATCTGAAACAACCTTGAATACTTAAAGGCCTTACATACACACAAACCCGTGTATTTCTTATAGGACAAAAGCGGCAATTGCGAAATCCCACTGCAGTTGCCGTAGCGACCCCGGTCTAAACACCCTATAACACGCCTGTTTTCTTATCGATACTTATCAGTTTTTTGTCCAGGAATTATGAGAACTAGATCCATAAAATTAGTTTAACATGTTGACGTAATACGTACGCGTATTAAGAATATAAAAGAATTTGGATACCTCCCCCATTCTCCCCAAATATGAAAAAAAAAAACCCAATTGATGTATTACAGCCTTGCGCTTTGGTTTGTACATTATAATTATTATTATTTGTGAGGGATCCTCACAACAGAGATTAGAGTGGCACAGCGACCAAATTGCGCTCTTTAGTGCACAGGGGCTCCCTATGGGCACAAGAGACGCTCTGCCTCCCTTATGAAGGAGAGCAGATCCCTTGTCGAGGAATTTCTGATATGTGCTGAAGTAAGAAATTCTCTGCATAGACACTTCCTCCTACTCCAAATAATGGCTGGGCAATCACATAAAATGTGCTTTGTTTTCTCGTCATCCTCTCTGCAGAGTCTACACTCTGTGTCTGGGGACAGGCGCATTTTGTGGAGGTGATACTTGAAAGATTTTTGGTCTTTCGACCTAGTGGGCTGACCAGCTCTTTAGCTTGCCGTAACCCAGGTCTCGTTGACCAGTAGATTCCCTTCTTCTTATTTGACCATTCCTCTATCAACTTTTTGGGAGAGGCCCACCTTAATCCACAAAGGTCCAAGAAGAGGGGTTGCGGAACCAGCCCTAGCTAGCCCATCCGCAACTTCGTTGCCAGAAATTCCGGAATGCCTTGGGACCCAAGAGAGGTGCTGGAGACAATTCCAGCAATCCGCAACCAGTCTCGAGGTAATCCTTTATGAGGAATGAGCTTGAATGGCTGCTTGGCTATCTGAAAAGATATTTACGGTGCCTCCTCTTATCGCCTTGTCAAGGATATGTCTGGAGCAAGACTCAATGGCGTGGATCTCAGATTGAAAAACACTGGGCCAGGTAGCCATTGCAATCGAGATTTTGGTGTTGGATCCTGTGATCCCCGCACCAACACCTTGATTAGTTTTTGATCCGTCTGTGAACCACTGCAGGCTCATGCAATCATTGCAAGGGTTGCCATTATCCCATTCCCTACGGTCTGGAATAGGTGTCCTAAATTTTGCCCCGAAATAAAGTTTCGTGGTCTTCAGATCCGTTCTGTCGCAGAAGCCAGGAATTGTTTTTAGTAGACTACCATGACCTATGTCAGCTGCTAGCTACCCATTTGTGAGTTTAATCTTCAGAAGGCTGAAAGAAGCTACAGTCTTTGTGTGCAAATGCAGTGGATTCAGTCCTAAGGCTGTCTCCAGTGCTGCAGTAGGACATGTACGTATGACACCCATGGGGGATAGGCATACGAGCCGCTGAAGTTTGCTGCATTTTTGTATGGCGGTTGCCTGCTGAACCTTTGGCGACCAGACGAGAACAGCGTAGGTGACATAACTATCATACTATACGGCCATCTGATGGCTTTGGAGCCGAAGAGCCGACGACATGCCCATATGGCATGAGTACCTTTGGTCAACGTTTTTTTCTAAGTGCGAGTTCCAGTAAAGTCTCTTATCCAGATTAACACCGAGATATTTAACCTCACTGGAGAGCTCGACGGGATAATCGATAATCGCCTACTGTGGGTTGATATTGAGATCCACATCTGTTCACCATCTTAGGGTCGTGTTGAGTGCCTTTTGCATCAATTCGGTGATGGTTAAGCCGAACTTTTTGGAGACTATTATTGCCAGGTCATCTGATTACCATATGGTATCGATTCCTAGCTCCGATAGTTTCACCAGTAGTTCATCTATCACTAGGGACCAATAAAGGGGAGACAGGACCCCGCCCTATGGACACTCTTTGACCGTTCGGATGCGTCCAGTGAAGATCTAATGTCACTGTACATAAGCATTCTCTCTATACAGGCAATAGAGAAGGAGTCAACCCCCCTCGTCTGAGCGACTTCTTTTGACCTTGGCTTCAGCGGGGGGCACCTTACCAGCTTTCAGAGCAGCTGCTCTGAGGCGCCGTTTAACGATACCTGCCTTGAACAGCTTCTTTTCGCGATTTGTCATTTTAATAAATGCGATCTCAGGGTCTAAATGTGGACGTGCTACCTGAGTGCCTGCATCCGTCAGACCAGTTCTCTGAGAGATCTCACTGGATGCGTCGTCGAGATCGGTGAGAGTGACGTCAGAGTCCGATTCAGAGACCAACGCCTTTATCGGACCCTGCCGGGACAGACTTTTTCTCGACGAGAAAGTTGCACACTCCAACTCTTTATCCAAGGATGTTTGTGATCTTTCCGGATCCTTGCCTTAGTGACCAACATCACCGCTTGGGATGGTGGAGGCCGGCAGCCCTACAGCTGCGGTGCCAGAAATAGGCTCAACCGTGCAGATCGAAGCCTAGGGTAATGCTATTTGAGCCGCATCAGACGCATTATTTTTATTTACATTTTGGTTCATATTGAATCCCACGACTGAACGGGAAGGGGATATAGCCCGCGGCATAGCCCGTCTACCGCGGGAGGTCGAAAAATAAAACTGGAGGGCGACAGGTATCCAGAGTCCGCATACTAACGAGCACCCCCTCGGTTATGAATTCTTCGGCATATGCTGATCCACATTGGATTAGGGTAATTTTCTGAAGAGTTGTCTTCTCTTTGCCCGACTACCATCAGTCAGCACCCTTGGCAGAGACATGACCATGCCAAGGACTTGTTTCCAGCCGCCCTCACGAGGAGAGTATAGTCGCACTTCTAACAGTGTGTGCAGATACGGCACGTATTTTTCAAGTAATAATTACACGTTAGTTCCCATACACACCAAATAGCTGACGGCCCACTGCGACTCCTAACACACGAGTATTTCGGGAAAAATAAGGGGCAAAAACGGGTCCAAAAAAGTCAATCATTCGCTTGCGCGGGGCTGCTGGAACATTTAACAACAAAAATTAGATATTAAAATTTAAATTAAGACGACATTTATATGAATAAATTGGTCAAAATTGGACCTCCTTGTCTGGAACTGCTGTATCAGGGCGTATCTCAAGTTGGGCCAGTCAGGGATCCCGGAGGTTCGCAGATGCATCCAGTACCATTCCTTCACCGAGCCGAGCCGAGCCTAGAGAATGGAAATCTCGCAGGACATTTTTCCATGGCACTTGATGGGATGATTGAATGTGCTCCAACCTGAATATAAATTCGGCCACCGGCATGTATTTGGCTCTGCCATCGAATGTAGCCCCCATCGCCGGAGTTGGACTATGTCCGTCCTTTGCTGCAAGTCGGAATTGCGGTGGCCTGCTTGCTGGTTCTGCTGGGCCCTCTGCTCGTTGCATGCTCCCCCAACCAGACCACTGGGTTAACCTCTGCCCTCAGAGCTGATTCCAAAAGCCTATGGGCAGAGACTTTGGGTGGATGTATCGACGACCTTTCGCCGCGGCGAGATTCAGGCAAAAGCTGGAGTTGTGGACCCGCTGTGACAGGACGAGGTGGTGGTTCTCCGCGCTTAAGCTGTTCAACATCCTTCCGAAGGTCTCCTAAAGATTCATTAATTTGCTCATGAATTGCATCATGTCCTCCTGCATCTGTTTATTTAGTGCTGTAAGCACAGTGGACATGACCTTCCGGTAGGTCTCTTCAGCCTGGAATAAAGCTACGCTTATGGCTGAAACAATCTCGCTGGAGAGCGCTGGTGTTGCCTGTTGGCGAAACGCTGCAGCTGAAGTGGTAGGCCTACCAACGTCTGCCCCCGCAGACGGTGTGGGATCGATGGTCTGATCGTCCATGTACGCGTGCTGTATCGTATCCTCCAGCTGCGATTCGTAACCCGCTTGTATTTTGCGTGACTGTGCGCGGGTTATAGGGCACATAAGCTCAGATCATCTACCCCGAATATATTCTTTTATTAATTGAATTATATTTTTTTATTTTATTTGTAATTACAGCTCAACAAACTTTCATAAACAAAGTTGGATGAGACAACTACGCTGACACGGGGTGTAATTTGTATTCTTTCTTCCTTCCTCCTTCCTTCCTCCATCCACCGATTTTTTTATTTCGTCCTTCCTTATTCTTCCTCTTATCTACCTGCTGGGCTATGAAAACTGGGCTCTGTTTCTAGGCTGCTGCGTATACCGGCCAACAATGCATTGGCACCTATAGATTTTACAGATAAATGTTTTGGATTTTACGCATTTAAAAAAAAATGACATACTCTTTCCCTCGGCAGTCTATGAACAGCAACGCAGCAGTCGTTTTAAAATATCGACTCTGGGACCAGATCATAAAAGTGCTTCAGGTTCCGAAGATCTTGGCCTCGCTCTACTTCTATGCTGTTTCAAAAATATGACAGTTTTGGCAGCAACAGGTGAGGCTTGATGATCCTCCTCGCGGTCTGTCTATTGACAAACAGTCTCAAGTTCAAACGGATTATATAACGGACAAAAATTTTGAATTTACACGTGTCGGTCTTTACTTTTCGATTGAGCGCCATTTGTTTTGATTCGACTTCACATCGCAGTATATCTATCGATTGCCGGTTTCCTCAGGGATGAGCTTAACCCTCAATAAATGCGCGAGTCGCTTAACAATATTATTTATATTTTTTTTTAAATTCGAATTTCCGATTTGCGGACACTGGGAACAATCTTTAGGCAAACAGCTGTTATAGTTTACCTGAACGATGCCCTCCCCACCTTGAGGTGGCCATATGGTCCAACTCCCAAATTCAAATCAGCAACCGCTCTAAATCATATTTGTCTCACCCAACAAAAAACAGACTTACACCATCATTTTGGATATCAATGCTCAGTGGTAAATATTTATTTGCCTATATATTACCATGGCTTACGACGTTTAATTAATACCAATAACAGTTATTTTTTCTTTTTCTCCCCCAGGGCACGCGAAATGCGAGTAATGAAAGATCAAAAGGACATATCACGCTGAGGCAACCTACTGCGACACCTAACACTCGGGTATTTGGGAAGACAGCATGGGCAAAAACGGGTCCAAAAAAAGTAATTAAATAAATTCGCTTGTGCGGGGCCACTGGAACATTTAACAACAAAAATTAGACATTGAATTTAAATTAAGACGACATATATATGAATAAATAAATAATAAATTAAGATACATTTTAAATAGGTATAAATGAAAATTGATTAATTATGATGTTAAACATTTGTATGTGTGAGTGCGAGATACGTAAGTGATTTTAACGTGTGTATGTGAGTGTGTATGATTTTACTCTTTAATTAATTAAATTAGTTTTTAATGTGTGCATGTGTGTATGTGAATGTACTATTTGATTAATTGAATAAGACTTTAAAGTGTGCATGAAAAATTGTGTGCCTGTATGCTTGTGTGTGTGTATGTGAAAAGAGAAGGGCACTCCTTTAGATTTTATATTTATATTTTATATATATAAATTCTGAATAAAAGAATTAAAATCTAAAGGAGTGCTCTTCTTTTTCACATTCCCACACACAAGTATATATATATATATATATATATATATATATATATATATATATATATATATATATATATATATATATATATATATGTGGGAACCCCAAATCCTGGGTTAGCAGCTAAAAGAACTAGGAGTGGTCGCCAGTTTTAGCGCGCTTTCTGCACTCATTTGTAATTTTGCAGCTTACGAAAATGTAAGAAGCGTTGCGAAATGAGCTAGGCACTCTGCAACAGAATATCGTCTCGGTAACATCATTTATAACTAACTTCGATATTGTAATTGAGCCAGACCAATCATTATTGTCGTTAAACAATACTTAATTCACACTAAACTAATAATAAGAAACAAATTTCCGTTAAACAATAAATATATAATAATCAACAAACTTAACCGTTCTAAAGAGAATAACTTTTGGAACTCACAAATGGGGGCTCAACCGGGATTGGCCTAAAATTATAATTAGAAATCGAGTATTGTGAAAATTGGATGTTCTGCACTAAAGGCTGGGAAAAATTTGTTAAAAGCCATTAATGCTAAATCAAGAACAGGCCATGGTTCACACTTAAAGATGTAGAAGGAAGCGTTTCTAAATTTGATGGGTCAAATGTAGCTGATATTGATCAGTGGATTTGTGAACTAGAAGAATGTGCTGACACGGTGCAGTGGAGCCAATTGCAGGTGTTTGTTTATGCGAAGCAGCTAATTGAGGGCGCTGCTAAGTCGTATATTCGTAGTCAGCGAAGTATTAGTAGCTGGGATACTCTGAAAAGGACATTGACAGATGAGTTTAGAGTTAAGGCTTCGTCAGCTGAGATTCATAGACGGTTATGTAAGCGGCAGCAAAAGAAAGGTGAGACGCTACAAGAATTTTTGTACGCTGTCATGGAAATCGCAAAACCTATAGATCTCGATGATGAAAGCCTGATAGAATATTTTGTGGAAGGTATACCGGATATAACATCAAATAGACTTATTTGATACTTGATGATTACTATATCAAGCAAAAACAGCAGTTGAAGGTGCATACAGAAACGTATCAAAAAGCTCGCGGTTCATATTCGTCAGCAAATAAATATGGATACTTAAAAAAAGATTTTGGGACTGGTTAAGAGTCAAAAGCAAGAAATGTGAGAAAATGCTTTAAGTGCGGCGAGGATTCTCATTTAAAAAAAGACTGCACTAAAAAAGATTTTAATTGTTTCAAGTGCGGGCAGCCAGGTCATCGCGCTGCGCAGTGTCTAGCTGAGGGCCAAATGAAGCGCGAAAATTCTACAAATGTTGTGCAAGGCGAGAAATTGGTGAATAAGCCGCAAAGAAATTTTACCTCTTCTGGTCTTGAGCTAAAAGATATTGTTTGTTGTAGCGTGAAGTTTCGAGGACTTGTTGACACTGGAGCAGAGTTGTGTCTCTTGCGTAGATGTGTTTTCTTGAAGTTAGGAATTTGGCAGTGAACCGGTTGTGCTATGTGTCTGACAGGTATTGGTGAAAGTTAGGTTCTGACTTATGGGAGCTTTGTAGTATCAGTTAAGATCGACAATATTCAGATGCCAGTTGAGTTTCGTGTGGTCCCGGATGAGGACATGGTTTGAAGCGATTCTGGGCAGGACCATTTTAAAAATGGTAGATCTGAAGGTGACTAAGACTGGTACGGAGCTAACAAATATAACTGAAACGCGAAATAAAGGAGAATCTGAGGCAGCTAGCGAGGAGAAAAGGTTCGTGCTATAAACCTATCGACGAATTCAGAAACATGTGCATGTTAAGTTTCGAGCATGTTGGACAAGCTAGTGAGATGGATTTGGTTCACTTGGAGAAGACGGTCAGAATTAAGGTTGATCAGTTGGTTCGGGATTATAAGCCAATTAGAAGTCCTAGTGCTCCAATTGAAATAATGATTATTTTAACAGACGATCTGCCAGTGTAGACGTATACCAGCGTGTGATCAAGAAATTGTTGATAAGCAAGTGGAGGAATGATTGGCAGAGGGAATCATTCGGCCAAGCATGTCGGCGTATGCGTCTCCAATCGGCAATGGCAATGGCAAAGAAAAATGGGAAAGAGCGGTTGTGTTGTGATTACCGAAAACTAAATGAAAAGGTGATCTGGGATAATTTTCCGATGCCGCAAATGAACTGTTTTTTAGAAAAATTACAGGGTGCGGCAGTTTTTACTACTTTGGACTTGACAAATGGATTTTTCCATGTATCAGTCGAATCCAACTCACAGAAATATACGTCATTTGTGACACAAAAAGGGCAATATGAGTTTCTTTATGTTCCTTTCGGAATATCAAACTCACCGGCCGTGTTCACTAGATTCATTATGGCTGTTATGCGTGATTTGATTCAGGCTGGTGGCGCAGTGGTCTATATGGACGATGTCATTATACCCAGCAAGGACGTAGAAAATGGTGTGGCCAAACTGACAAAAGTGCTTAACGTTGCTGAAAAAAATGATTTACGTATAAATTGGTCAAAGTGTCAGCTACTAAAGACGAAAGTTAACTTTTTGGGATACATTGTGTAGAATGGTACCATGCCAAGTGAGGAGAAGACGCAGGAAGTTGGAAGTTGTTTTCCCATGCCTAGGGATAAAAAGGCAATTCAGCGCTTCCAAGGGCTGACATCATATTTTCGAAAATTTGTAGAAGGCTATGCAGTGATGGCTAAGCCGTTATCCGAATTGAATTTGAATTCCTGGAGCTACAGCATATCGCATTTAAACAATTAAAGACAGCATTGATAAGTGGTCCGGTTTTAAAGTTATATAACCCTAAGTTAGAAACTGAGATTCATACAGATGCGAGTATGTTTGGATTCGGAGGAGTGTTGCTTCAAAAGGACCCAGAAGATCGTTTGTTTCATCCTGTGCAATACATGAGCCGTAAGACTACAGTATGCGAAGAAAAATACGATTCATACGAATTGGAAGTTTTGGCTGCCATTGGTGCTTTGGTTAAGTGGATGTGCTGGGAATAAGTTCAAGATCATAACTGATTGCAATGCTAGTGTCTAGATGGGCAATGTATTTGCAGGACTTTGATTTTAAAATTGAACATCGGTCTGGTTCAAAAAATGCGTCATGTCGATGCGCTTAGTCGCGTATATTGCTTTGTGTTGACGGACAGCATTGTTAAGCATAAGCAGCATTAAGAGAAGCGCAGTTGAGGGACGAGTGGACAAAGCTGTGTATAACATCGTAAAAGAAAGGAGCTATAAAGACTTCTATATCGATAACCAAGTTCTGTTCAAAGACCCAAATCGTGAGCTTATTGTTGTACGTACCAAATGGAAAATGAGATCATTCAAATTGCACATTGGCAGGGCCTTTTTTCTGCTAAGAAAACTCAGGAACTAGTAGAGAAGAGTTACTACATACCGAAGTTGAAAGAAAAGGTCATCCGAGTTGTAGAAAGCTGCGTAGAATGCATTATTGTAAATGCAAAGGCGGGCAAAAGAGAAGGGTATCTGACGCCGATAGATAAGGGAGATAAGCCATTGTGCACTTATCACATCGATCACGTAGGGCCAATGGAACTGACAACCAAGCGTTATAACCACATACTAGTTGTCGTTGATGGATTTTCGAAATTCGTTATATTATTATAAATTCTTAGTGAAAATTTTATAAATTTACAAGTAATGGAGAAGAGCGTCTTCTCAAATAAAATGCTTGTCGACATATGATGTGAATATCGATACTCTTCTGCATTCTCTTGTACTTGTTTGAAGTTCCATCCTTAACATATTTAAACGGCAGTTTTCGGAGAAATGAATGGAAGAAGAGGCGGCGTTCAGCTAAGATAAAGAGTCGGAACTATCTGCTCTGGTTTTTTATTAGACAAGTTTTGTATATATTTATATATTTATATATTTAATTGACTCTTAATCATGGTAATGGGGTATATTAATAAATATCAAAACTAAACACCTTTTGACAAAGTAAAACTGTCAAAAGTTATCCAAACAATTTCTGATATCAAACAAAAACACCACATTCAAGCCCCAAAATTTCTGAAATACAATATTGTGACGAAAGATATTTAATTTAATATATAACCAATTCCAAATTATAAACATTTGAAAACGTTACAGTCGGATGTAACCGACAGCGGAATACTCTTTCACGGTGTAATAACAGCGAAAACCTGTAACTTCGCATTATGGGTGTACAAAAAAATAAGTAAGATGGCTCTTGTCGGGAGTGCCCTGAACCCAGCGGCGAGCTGTCGTTACATGCATGTAATTTAACCCTTCTGCATCCATACACACGACACCACAGCCGCACTTAGTAAAGTAAAATAAAATAAATAAAAATAGTACAAATTAAAGCTCGCGTCGCGCGCTTTCTTTTTATATCTGCAGGCAAATTTTAATATGCCGTAGTTGTAAAAATTTCTCGCAAAATTTTCACAAAATAGGAAACTATCAGTATATCTTTCAAGTGTTGGTCTGCTGTTGGATCAGCGAAAGCTTTCTGAGAGTGTGCATGCATACAAATTTTTTCCCATTTTATTTCTCCAGAATATATCAAATTGCCGATTTCCCATCATTAAGTTGCACTTAGACCAAGAAGTGTATTAGGTTTAAAAAATTAAATTAAATTAAAATTTAAACTTCGTTGACACAGCGAGTTTCGAACTCGCGTCTGATAGCGCGCCAGCAACACATGTACCACCGAGCTACAGCAGCATTCTAATTGTCCCTGTCAAAATCGGATCTAAGAAACACACATGCACAAACAATAGCTTCAAAATTCGAAAAAGAGCTCACGTATATGAATCTGCATATACACATATATGTATGTATGTATGTGCGCTCACGCATACAGAAAGCGTCTGCGCTTGCCACATGGTTTGCCAATATACAAATACATTTTCTTTAATAACTTATGTGTTTCTTAACCGATTTTGAATAAATTTGGTTTATTATTGTACTACATGTATATGTATATATACGAGCAGCAACCAAATTTGCTGGCTCTGGCTCTTATAGTTTCAGGAAACGAAAGCACAAGTCTGTGGTACTTAATTTGCGATTTTTTTGTTTTTTTTTATATGGGGGGAGGTATCCAAAATCCATAAATATTCGTAATCTGCGTACCGTTTACAAGAACATATTAAAATAAATTTGTTGGCTCTAGCTATAATAGTTTCTGAGATATGCTCGATAAACCGTGTCAAAAATCGATAAGCACTGATTATAAGAAAACGGGGCAAGTTATCGATTATTTGAAATAAACCTGCGTATGGCATATACGAACCGAAAAAGTCCAAGTTCAGCTCTCTCCCTTGTAGTTTCTGAAATCGACGCATTCATACAGACAAACGGACAGACAGGCTGACATGACTAGATCAAGAATATTTATACATGGGGTCGGAGATGTCTCCTTCTCCCTGTTACATATATTTGCACAAAAGCATTATATCCTTTTTGATGGGTTCAGGGAATAATAAACGGGAATAAAAAACAAAAAAAGAATTTGCCTCCGCGCGGTTTAGAGCCCGGGCCTACCGCACAATTAACAAGTAATCCCCGCGTTAGACACCAACCATTTAACCTCGAGTTTGACGAAATTCACGTTAAACTATTTAGTTAAATTTCATTCCTATAATCTGTCATATTACTTTGTGTAAGAGTGTTTACAGATATAATAATTTTAACTGCGTTTTAACTTGTACTAAGTTGTCAGAAAACTCAACTCAAGTTATATAACAAATGCACAATCACAAACAGCCGCACACAACTTGTAAGAATACGAAAAAGTCTGGCAACCAAGCGCCATCTACCGACCAGTGATCAGTGACCACTTTATTTCCCTTGTGACAAAATTTAACAGTTATCCAACACTATTCTAATAAAGTACCAAAGTATGCAATAGGTGGCGCCTGTAATGTTGCACTGGCATCATTGATGTTGTCGAGTTTTGGACATTGTGGGCGCGATAGTTGCGTAGCCAAATAAGTTTGGTGCGATCTTTAGAGGAGATCATCAGCATATTACTTTGTCCGAGAGCACCATCACACTTCCAGTTAATCATGTTGTGACAAAACTCAACTCAAGCTATATGACAAAGTTATGACACAAATTTTAAGAATACTGACTACTTAATTTCCCATGTGACAAACTAATTGAACAGTTATCCAATACTTTTCTAATGAAACCAAATAATAAGGACCAAAGTATGCAATAGATGTCGCTAGAAATGTTGCACTGGCATCATTGATGTTGTGCACATATCTAGTTTTGGACATTGTGGGCGCAGCAGTAGGCGCAAAAAAGTTGACGCGACCTTCAGAGGAGGTAATCAGCAATCTGTCGGTATTAATGTTATGCATCTAGCTTTAAAAGTGAGGGAGTTATATAGATTTAATCGAATTGCCATGCCCCCAGTGAGCACACCCCGAAACAATTAACACTTTATATGACGCGGGTATACACGAGTATATATTTAAAATCTCAAGTCTCTATCCAGTCTGCATCCAGTTTTTTTCGAAAACGACCAACGGAAACCGAAGCGAAATACCACAGCTTCGAGCTAGAGACCTTATACTTACAGGGCAGACGGTTTAAGATTGTGACGGATTGCAATTCTTCGACTTTGACGCTGAATAATATAGAGCTTAATCCCATTATTGCGAGGTGGGCGTTAGAAATGCAGGAATTCGATTATGATTTATTGCATAGGGCAGGGAAGCAAAAGCAACATGTGGATGCATTATCAAGGTGCAATAATGTGATTATGATAACAGAAGCAAATAGTTTGAAATGATTTTAGTAATATGTCAAACGAAAGATGAGAAAGTGCAAAATGCTAGGAAATTGTTAGAAAAAAGTGAGCTTAAATTGTTTGAAATGAGAAATGGGGTAATATATAAAAAAAACGAATGAAAATAGATTACTATTTTATGTGCCGGTAGGAATGGAGGATCACGTATTATATAAATATCATAACGAACTGGGGCACTTCAAAAGAGATAAAATGATAAAGCCATATTGAGAATTGTTTGAAATTCATAGCATTTTCACCAAAGTCGGAAAAAGAAGGGGGTATTCTATATAGTATCCCCAAGGGTAACAAACCTTTTGACATAATCCATATTGACCATTATGGGCTGGTAGACAACAGTAGAGCAAGTTTCGATACACAAAGTTTGTCAGATTGTATCTAACAAAAACAACAAACAGTAAAGAAGTAAGCATTGAGAGACTATTTTAGATCATATAGTAGGCCAAGTGGTATAATATCTGATCGAGGAAGCTGTTTTACATCAACCGTAAAACACATTAATACTGCAACAGGCTCTCCACAAGCAAATGGCCAGGTTGAGCGCATAAATAGGAGTTTGGGTCCCATGATAGCAAAACTTACCGAACCAGAGCACGGACAACATTGGGATATTATCATTGAAAAAATACAGTATACTTTTAACAATACTCAGCATAGTAGAACAAAACAGTCTCCTAGCACACTGTTATTTGGATTAACACAAAAGGGAGAGGTTTGTGATGAGTTGAAAGAAAAATTAGAAGAAGCGAAATAGTTAAATTGGATGATATTAGAAAAAGGCAAAAAAAATCAATCACTAGTTCAAGCAGATAATAAGAAATATTATAATGAGAAAAGAAAAAATCCAATTAAATATAATACAGGAGATTATGTTATGGTAAAAAATTTTGATAGCATTGCCGGAGTTTCGAGAAAACTGATACCTAATTGCAGGGACCTTACATGATAGAAAAGGTGTTAAAGAATAACAGGTATTTTCTCAAAGAAGATCAAGGCGTTTGGAGTACTCAAAATATTAGACATTGGATAAAAAAATTAATAATTTCAAATAGTTACGTAAGTGTGTATACAATTAAAATCTCAAATGTTATTAATACCTCCTCTGTAATGTAAATCATGTATATATATAGATTAAGATATATTATGCCATAAGTGTCAATTCGGCAGTTTGCTGAGATTGAGGGCTATCTCATGGTCAGGATGGCCGAGTTGTAGCAGGCCGACAGTGTCAATGCTGTGAGATTGCTCTCTCATCTCTAGATTAAAAAAAAGATAGACGTGTGTATTATAACGGATCCTACAAACTCACATCGCATTATGACGGGCTTTCTGACAGGACACTGCAGGCTACTCAAACACCCACACAAGCTAAGGTTGGTGGAGGACGGCACTTGTAGACTGTGTCTGGAGGGTGACGAAACACCGGAACATATCCTAGAGGACTGCAGCATTCAGGTGAAGACTGTCTCAGCTGAATGGCGAGAGTCTTAGCACAAGACAAATTAAATCTCTTAAGCCAGGGAAAATCATTACATTTTTGCAAGAGTTAGGACTGGATAAAGATTTATTTCACTAGTGAGAGATACATAGACCCAGGTCGCAGTGCACCAGACTCTATCAATAATAATAATATTAATGATTTAATTTATACACCATGCCAACAATAAAGTTTATGCATAAAGTAACGCAATTTTTATTTGCGGCACATAAGTGTGATCAACTGGGTTTTTTCAGCGAGTGCAAGCCTATTCTGTGTAAGACATATCTACAGCCCAGCTGTACTTGTACATTAGCTGGGTTGTTGATCTGCCAATTGATTTCTTTGTTTAAATATTGCCCAATCTTAATAACCCATTCTGACAACACTAAGCTCACACCTGTTAACGTTTTTTTTTTTCTATTGCACTTTATTTCGCACACAACAACACAAAGAATAAGAAAGATAAGAGATCAAAATCTTCAGCATAGGTCAACACAGATAAAATAGATTATGGTAACAGCGCTCATTATACCTTTACATTTGCAGACTTTGTTGAACCAAAAGCTCACTCACACTTTAAATAGGTGTTAATTTCTATTGTATTCTACAGTCAAGAGCCCTAAGAGTAAAGCAAATTAGTCTTACGAGCAGAATAAGCAGAGAACGGCGATCATCGGTTATTTTTTTTTTTTAGAATAGAATATCTGTTATGCTGAATGCAATGAACATATGGGCTCGAATGTATCTGCATCCAGAGATCCCCTTACGTTTCAACAGATTTTTGTCAAATAATGGAAATAATTAGGATTGTTAATGAATTTGTCAACATTAAAATTAGTATATATATGAATCGGATTATCAGCGATAAAAATTTTGTTAAAATAAAAATATGAAAAACACGAAAAATTAAGAATATATAAAATTGTTAAAATGATTTACGGCATGAATCTTGTGAATAACTATGTAAATAAACTTGAAGTTAAAATTAATATCTAAGCATTATTTTTTTCTTGGCGGCTTTTGTTTATCCTATTTTCTTTCTTCCTTCTGCTTTTTTTCGTTTTTCAGTCTACGGATGCACACAAAATTAATTTCCTAGTCGCAACTAAGAGTCCTACTTGACAAGTTCGCTATCGATTGCAAGATGCTTGGCCGAATTAATTCTACCATCTACTTTTATAGATTAAAGCACACCCTTCGATCTCGTTTAAAGACTATAGTCAAATGAATATAGCTTAAAGCCTGCTGTTTGTTTGTCCATTAAATTAATTTTTTTTATTGACGCTTAACTTTTTCATAAGTGACTAACAATAATGAATTAAGTCTTATACTAGTTTTTTTTTACAATTAATAAATTGTCTTTATATCAAACGGCACTAACAGAGAAAACTTGTTGCTGGGCTGGCTGGTCGTTGCGCTGCAGTCGGCTGTGGCTACAACCTCGAATTAGAGATTTTGCGAGAGGATTTGGATGTGAGGCGAGTTTTGCTTAATGTTTCTTGTTTTTGTTCTGATATCTCTTCTTTTACGAGCTTGATGTTCAGGTTTCTGTAAATGTTCTCGTTCAATAGGTACCACGGTTCCCCATGGTTTTCAGAATCTTGGACTGTGCTCGTTGAATAATATCGATATTGATTAGAGTCGCGTTGACTCATAACTCGGAGCTATAATTCCAGATAGTTTTCAGGATGGAGCTATACAGGATGACTTCATACTTCATGGTAAGGGGAGAGCGAGAGTTTATTAGCCAGAGAAGTTGCTTGCCATACATTTCAGGTGCGTCCTTTTGCTTTCTTTGTGTTTGGGCCAAGTGAGCCGCCTGTCCGGATGGACACAGAGGTACGTCACTTCGTCGGCTTGCGGGATGCGAGTTTTGTTCAGGACCGAAGGAGCAGCTTTGGTTGTTGAGAGTAATACTGTTAATTTATGTGTATGTGCCAATCTGCGAGCAATTTCTCCACAACTGCTAGGTGGCGGGCTAGTTGCGCAGCTGCCGTTATTGGGCACCTGGAGCGTCTAAGAATTGCAGTGTCATCAGCTAAGGAAAATATGGTTTGCTGATAATATGTAGGGAAGTCCGCCGTGTACCGCACGTAGAGGCTTGGTCCAAGAACGCTGCCTTAAGTCACTCCAGCTTCCATTATGTGATCGCTTTTGCTTTTGTTAAATCTCACTGCAAATACTCGTTTGTAGACATACGACGTTACCATCTTGTGCGTACTTTGAGCTAACCGCTAACATGAATTATTGCCGTGCAATATTCCGTTGTTCGAATGCAGTGCGAATTTTTGATGTGAGGGTGTTATGCGCAGTAGGCGAATTTTCTTAAACAGCTTTGAAAGGCAGGTAAGTAACCTAATTGGTCTGTATGACGGTGGATGTCTTTTATCTTTTTCTGGAAAAACAACATTATGAATGATTTCTTAAACTTTTTTTAGGGAAGTAACCAAGTTTTGCGATTGCATTGGAAAGCCGCACACCGTGGCAGTTCGATGATTATTTTCGGAGTTATTAAATCAAAACCATGTGCTTCTCCTGCTCTGCGATGACTTTTATAATTTCGCTCGGCCGATATTCGATGGGCTGTAATGGTTCTACTAAGTAATCACGTAATGAAGATGGGAGCATAAATGAATTGGCGTGGTTTGGCTGGAACAAATTTTGTGGATGAGCAGCAAATGCAATTGCTCTTTCTTCGTCACTGCGGAGCCAGCTCCCAGTCGCACACCGTAGCGGCATAACAGTTTTGATTGGAGCACTTAGACTTTGATGGGCTCCCCAGAACGGAAACTTTGTGCTGCTGGGAGATAGTTTCCCGATGAACTGACATTGAGGATTTGCTCCTTCCAGCTTAAGCGCCTTGGTCAGCATGTATGAATGTCTGCGTTTTAAGGGATAGCTTTGTCAAGGATATGTCTGGAGCAGGACTCAATGTCGTGGATCTCAGATTGAAAAATACTGGGTTAGGTACCCATTGCAATCGAGCTATTTGTGTTGGGTTCTGTGATCCCAGCACCAACCCTTCGATTAGTTTTGATCCGTCTGTGAACCACTGCAGGAAGGATCATTACAAGGGTTGCTATCATCCAATTCTCTACGGTATGGAATAAGAGTCATAAATTTCACCCCGTAGAAATGTTCCGTGGTCTTAAGATCCGTTCTGTCGCAGATCCATAAGTCAGGAATTGTTTTTACTGGACTAGCTTGGCCAATGTCTGCTGCTAGCAACCCATTTGTGAGCTTATGCAAATGCATGATTAACACCCTGATTTGACCTCACTGGACAGCTCGATGTAGAGCTGTCTGGTTTTTATATGTTGTACCGTTTCGTTGAGGGAACGATAATTGCCTAGATGTAATAAAGGCACTACTTTCAAGAGGCCCAACGATACCAAGCCTTGATATCGAGCGGATCAAAGGGCTGTGTTGAGTGCGGTTTGCATCAACTCGGTGATGGTTAAGCCGAACTTTCCAGAGACTATTGTTGCCAGGTCATCTGCATATCCTATACCATTAGTTTACTAGTGGTTCTTGTATCACTAGGGAGCAGAGAAGGGGAGGCAGGACCCTGTCCTGTGGACACACTTTGACCCATCGGATGCGGACAGTGGTTTCGTCCAGTGAAGATCTAATGTCTCGGTGTATAAGCATTCTCTCTATCCAAGTAATAAAGAAGGAGTCAAACCCCCTAGATGCTTACGCCTTTGTTATTGACTGATAGTCAGTCTTGGCGAAGGCAGCTTCGATGTCCAGAAAGGAGCACAAAGCTATTTCCTTCGCCTCGAATGCTTTCTCAATCTTGCTGACTTTCTGATGTAGAGCGACCTCTGTCGATCTACCTTTGATGTAGGCGAATTGTATATAGTACAGGGGCTTGGGAATAAGAACCATAATTATTCCATCCAAGATAGCGGAATAAACTGCCAATTTAAGCTCGCGTCACGTAGGTCAATTAGTGGACTAAGTATATCTTATAGGAATGTTGTGGCGCACCTGACCTTGTCAAGGTGAAATGCACCTGAAAAACTAGTTCTAGCGTTTCGCGTCGATCCTGTGTGTAAGAATCATCTGTTCTTTTGAGGAGCCCCACCCCATTAGATGACCCTCTGGCCAATACTTTTTGCAATCTTGCTGCTTCTGGAAGTGACTGTACACTTTTGCAGTCCGTGCGCCAGGAATCGTGTTTGGTGCGTCTAATCTTCCACGTGTCCCACGTGTCACGATGCCACTTAGGTTTTGTATATGTTTTGTAAAAGTCCAAAATTTATTTCTTTGTGTTAAAAGAATTGAAAAGCAGTTCCGCTTAGGAGATCAAATCTGATATGTTAGTGATCTGAAAAAGTGGCTTTGTCGGTAACCCGCCATTTTTTAATGAAATCGGTCAGAGAACTGTTAACCAGAGTGAGGTCTAGTACCTCTTCCCAGATTGCGTTTATAAAAGTGGTTGAGCACTCTCATTTTGATACATCTAATGGCCTTTTTTTGATATCACTACTACCACTAAGCATACAATACAAAAAATAAATTGTTTCATTCAAACATTCCGCTACACTTTACCAGCGGCGCGTCATTCACCATGAAGGCAAGGAGCAGCATGGCGCCATTAGTGGTCCGCTGCACTACCCTCCATTGGCTGGTGCTGAAATCTTTTTGGGTTCCTATGTGCGCTAGAACTATCTCGATGGGCAGATCCAGGCTATTGGCGAGGTAGCCTCGAATGAGTTGCTACCGGGAGAACTGGGTCTCCTCCAACAGCTCAACTTTGACCGAACTGAGGCCTCGATATGGCTGAAGTTCGCACTCACCCACTTGGCTACGTTGCTTTCGTAGCAGACGAGCATGAGCAAATTAGTTCTCGGAACAACACCGTCGAACTTTGGTTTCTCAGCACACACATGTCAGGGTTTTTGGATCGCCGCCTTAAGCGTTGCCATTTGTTTCATTGTCAGAGGTGACAATTTATCATTCGCGATGAAACCGATTGACACCGTTCGGCATCCGACTGTACGATGGCGCTGGCGACTCTGCGGTTTCTTTGGCAAACCGAGCTCCGAAAACTTTTCGTCTGAGCGACCCCTTTTGACCTTGACCTTGACCTTGCGGGGGACATCTTTGCAGATATCAGAGCAGCTGCTCTGGGGAGCCCTTTGGCGATAGCTACCTTGAAAAGCTTTTTTTTCGCGGTTTATCATCTTAATGAAGGCGATCTCAGGGTCTATACGAAAACATCTACCTGAGGGCTCTCTGAGAGATCTCACTGGATGCGTCGTCGAAGTCAGTGACTGATTCAGAGACTAATGCTTTTATCTTATTCTGACTGGATAACCATTTTCTCGAAGAGAAAGTGGCTCGCCCCAACTTTTTATCCAAGGAAGGAAGTCTATACGAATCCTCCACTTGGCGACCAACATCACAGCTTGTGAATGTGTAGACCGGCAGCACTACAACTGCAGTGCCAGGGATGGGCTCAAGCTAAGGTGATGCAGTTTGAGTTGCATCAGACTCTTTATATGTTTTATTGGTTTGAATCATTTTGAATCCCGCAGTTAGCTAATAAGTACTATAAGCCGAACTTACCGGAGACTATTATTATCAACCTGATAACCATCTGCATATCCTATACTATTAGTCCACCGGAAGTTCATCTATCACTAAGGACCAGAGAAGGGGAGACGGGGCCCCGTCCTGTGGACACTCTTTGACCTCTCGCATGCGGACAGTGGAGTCAAACCCTTTAGATGCTAATGCCTTTGTTAGTGACTGATAGCTGTTGTCGAAGGCATTTCCTTCACCTCGAATACCTACTCAATCTTGCTGACTATATGATGTAGAGCGACTTCTATCGATCTACCTTTGATGTAGGCAAATTGTATATAGTACAGGGGTTTGGTATCTTGCAATCTGCATGGGATATGCAAGTGCAACCGTCGTTCTGCGGTCTTAAGCAGAAAGGATGCAATGCTAATTGGTATATACGACTTAGGTTGATTCAAGGGACGGTTTTCTTGCTTGGAAATAAGAACACCCTTTACTCCCAGATAGCGGAACAATTGAAGCTTGTCCTAAGAAGGCTAATTGGTGGACTAATTATAAGCTTTGAAGGGAACGAACGAAGGAGTTCCGCTTGGGGAAATGCAGCACACCCATTAATCTCGTTTGATGACTATAGTCAATTTAAAAGAGCTTAAAAGCCTGCTGTGTTTTTGTGCATTAAATTTATATTTTTATTGAATCTTAACTTTTTTATAAGGGACTAACACTAATGAATTAAGTCTTATACTTTTTTTTTTACAATTAATAAATTAACAGAGAAAACTTGTTGCTGGGCTGGCTGGTCGTTGCGCTGCAGTCGGCTGTGGCTACAACCTCGAATTAGAGATTTTGCGAGAGGATTTGGATGTGAGGCGAGTTTTGCTTAATGTTTCTTGTTTTTTTTCTGATATCTCTTCTTTTACGAGCTTGATGTTCAGGTTTCTGTAAATGTTCTCGTTCAATAGGTACCACGGTTCCCCATGGTTTTCAGAATCTTGGACTGTGCTCGTTGAATAATATCGATATTGATTAGAGTCGCGTTGACTCATAACTCGGAGCTTTAATTCCAGATAGTTTTCAGGATGGAGTTATACAGGATGACTTCATACTCCATGGTAAGGGGAGAGCGAGAGTTTATTAGCCAGAGAAGTTGCTTGCCATACATTTCAGGTGCGTCCTTTTGCTTTCTTTGTGTTTGGGCCAAGTGAGCCGCCTGTCCGGATGGACACAGAGGTACGTCACTTCGTCGGCTTGCGGGATGCGAGTTTTGTTCAGGACCGAAGGAGCAGCTTTGGTTGTTGAGAGTAATACTGTTAATTTTTGTGTATGTGCCAATCTGCGAGCAATACCTCCACAACTACTATTATTGCCGTGCAATATTCCGTTGTTCGAATGCAGTGCGAATTTTTGATGTGAGGGTGTTATGCGCAGTAGGCGAATTTTCTTAAACAGCTTTGAAAGGCAGGTAAGTAACCTAATTGGTCTGTATGACGGTGGCTGTGTTTTATCTTTTTCTGGAAAAACAACATTATGAATGATTTCTTAAACTTTTTTTAGGGAAGTAACCAAGTTTTGCGATTGCATTGGAAAGCCGCACACCGTGGCAGTTCGATGATTATTTTCGGAGTTATTAAATCAAAACCATGTGCTTCTCCTGCTCTGCGATGACTTTTATAATTTCGCTCGGCCGATATTCGATGGGCTGTAATGGTTCTACTAAGTAATCACGTAATGAAGATGGGAGCATAAATGAATTGGCGTGGTTTGGCTGGAACAAATTTTGTCGATGAGCAGCAAATGCAATTGCTCTTTCTTCGTCACTGCGGAGCCAGCTGCCAGTCGCACACCGTAGCGGCATAACAGTTTTGATTGGAGCACTTAGACTTTGATGGGCTCCCCAGAACGGAAACTTTGTGCTGCTGGGAGATAGTTTCCCGATGAACTGACATTGAGGAGTTGCTCCTTCCAGCTTAAGCGCCTTGGTCAGCATGTATGAATGTCTGCGTTTTAAGGGATAGCTTTGTCAAGGATATGTCTGGAGCAGGACTCAATGTCGTGGATCTCAGATTGAAAAATACTGGGTTAGGTACCCATTGCAATCGAGCTATTTGTGTTGGGTTCTGTGATCCCAGCACCAACCCTTCGATTAGTTTTGATCCGTCTGTGAACCACTGCAGGAAGGATCATTACAAGGGTTGCTATCATCAAATTCTCTACGGTATGGAATAAGAGTCATAAATTTCACCCCGTAGAAATGTTCCGTGGTCTTAAGATCCGTTCTGTCGCAGATCCATAAGTCAGGAATTGTTTTTACTGGACTAGCTTGGCCAATGTCTGCTGCTAGCAACCCATTTGTGAGCTTATGCAAATGCATGATTAACACCCTGATTTGACCTCACTGGACAGCTCGATGTAGAGCTGTCTGGTTTTTATATGTTGTACCGTTTCGTTGAGGGAACGATAATTGCCTAGATGTATTAAAGGCACTACTTTCAAGAGGCCCAACGATACCAAGCCTTGATATCGAGCGGATCAAAGGGCTCTGTTGAATGGGGTTTGCATCAACTCGGTGATGGTCAAGCCGAACTTTCCAGAGACTATTGTTGCCAGGTCATCTGCATATCCTATACCATTAGTTTACTAGTGGTTCTTGTATCACTAGGGAGCAGAGAAGGGGAGACAGGACCCTGTCCTGTGGACACACTTTGACCCATCGGATGCGGACAGTGGTTTCGTCCAGTGAAGATCTAATGTCTCGGTGTATAAGCATTCTCTCTATCCAAGTAATAAAGAAGGAGTCAAACCCCCTAGATGCTTACGCCTTTGTTATTGACTGATAGTCAGTCTTGTCGAAGGCAGCTTCGATGTCCAGAAAGGAGCACAAAGCTATTTCCTTCGCCTCGAATGCTTTCTCAATCTTGCTGACTTTCTGATGTAGAGCGACCTCTGTCGATCTACCTTTGATGTAGGCGAATTGTATATAGTACAGGGGCTTGGGAATAAGAACCATAATTATTCCATCCAAGATAGCGGAATAAACTGCCAATTTAAGCTCGCGTCACGTAGGTCAATTAGTGGACTAAGTATATCTTATAGGAATGTTGTGGCGCACCTGACCTTGTCAAGGTGAAATGCACCTGAAAAACTAGTTCTAGCGTTTCGCGTCGATCCTGTGTGTAAGAATCATCTGTTCTTTTGAGGAGCCCCACCCCATTAGATGACCCTCTGGCCAATACTTTTTGCAATCTTGCTGCTTCTGGAAGTGACTGTACACTTTTGCAGTCCGTGCGCCAGGAATCGTGTTTGGTGCGTCTAATCTTCCACGTGTCCCACGTGTCACGATGCCACTTAGGTTTTGTATATGTTTTGTAAAAGTCCAAAATTTATTTCTTTGTGTTAAAAGAATTGAAAAGCAGTTCCGCTTAGGAGATCAAATCTGATATGTTAGTGATCTGAAAAAGTGGCTTTGTCGGTAACCCGCCATTTTTTAATGAAATCGGTCAGAGAACTGTTAACCAGAGTGAGGTCTAGTACCTCTTCCCAGATTGCGTTTATAAAAGTGGTTGAGCACTCTCATTTTGATACATCTAATGGCCTTTTTTTGATATCACTACTACCACTAAGCATACAATACAAAAAATAAATTGTTTCATTCAAACATTCCGCTACACTTTACCAGCGGCGCGTCATTCACCATGAAGGCAAGGAGCAGCATGGCGCCATTAGTGGTCCGCTGCACTACCCTCCATTGGCTGGTGCTGAAATCTTTTTGGGTTCCTATGTGCGCTAGAACTATCTCGATGGGCAGATCCAGGCTATTGGCGAGGTAGCCTCGAATGAGTTGCTACCAGGAGAACTGGGTCTCCTCCAACAGCTCAACTTTGACCGAACTGAGGCCTCGATATGGCTGAAGTTCGCACTCACCCACTTGGCTACGTTGCTTTCGTAGCAGACGAGCATGAGCAAATTAGTTCTCGGAACAACACCGTCGAACTTTGGTTTCTCAGCACACACATGTCAGGGTTTTTGGATCGCCGCCTTAAGCGTTGCCATTTGTTTCATTGTCAGAGGTGACAATTTATCATTCGCGATGAAACCGATTGACACCGTTCGGCATCCGACTGTACGATGGCGCTGGCGACTCTGCGGTTTCTTTGGCAAACCGAGCTCCGAAAACTTTTCGTCTGAGCGACCCCTTTTGACCTTGACCTTGACCTTGCGGGGGACATCTTTGCAGATATCAGAGCAGCTGCTCTGGGGAGCCCTTTGGCGATAGCTACCTTGAAAAGCTTTTTTTTCGCGGTTTATCATCTTAATGAAGGCGATCTCAGGGTCTATACGAAAACATCTACCTGAGGGCTCTCTGAGAGATCTCACTGGATGCGTCGTCGAAGTCAGTGACTGATTCAGAGACTAATGCTTTTATCTTATTCTGACTGGATAACCATTTTCTCGAAGAGAAAGTGGCTCGCCCCAACTTTTTATCCAAGGAAGGAAGTCCATACGAATCCTCCACTTGGCGACCAACATCACAGCTTGTGAATGTGTAGACCGGCAGCACTACAACTGCAGTGCCAGGGATGGGCTCAAGCTAAGGTGATGCAGTTTGAGTTGCATCAGACTCTTTATATGTTTTATTGGTTTGAATCATTTTGAATCCCGCAGTTAGCTAATAAGTACTATAAGCCGAACTTACCGGAGACTATTATTATCAACCTGATAACCATCTGCATATCCTATACTATTAGTCCACCGGAAGTTCATCTATCACTAAGGACCAGAGAAGGGGAGACGGGGCCCCGTCCTGTGGACACTCTTTGACCTCTCGCATGCGGACAGTGGAGTCAAACCCTTTAGATGCTAATGCCTTTGTTAGTGACTGATAGCTGTTGTCGAAGGCATTTCCTTCACCTCGAATACCTACTCAATCTTGCTGACTATATGATGTAGAGCGACTTCTATCGATCTACCTTTGATGTAGGCAAATTGTATATAGTACAGGGGTTTGGTATCTTGCAATCTGCATGGGATATGCAAGTGCAACCGTCGTTCTGCGGTCTTAAGCAGAAAGGATGCAATGCTAATTGGTATATACGACTTAGGTTGATTCAAGGGACGGTTTTCTTGCTTGGAAATAAGAACACCCTTTACTCCCAGATAGCGGAACAATTGAAGCTCGCCCTAAGAAGGCTAATTGGTGGACTAATTATAAGCTTTGAAGGGAACGAACGAAGGAGTTCCGCTTGGGGAAATGCAGCACACCCATTAATCTCGTTTGATGACTATAGTCAATTTAAAAGAGCTTAAAAGCCTGCTGTGTTTTTGTGCATTAAATTTATATTTTTATTGAATCTTAACTTTTTTATAAGGGACTAACACTAATGAATTAAGTCTTATACTTTTTTTTTTTACAATTAATAAATTAACAGAGAAAACTTGTTGCTGGGCTGGCTTGTCGTTGCGCTGCAGTCGGCTGTGGCTACAACCTCGAATTAGAGATTTTGCGAGAGGATTTGGATGTGAGGCGAGTTTTGCTTAATGTTTCTTGTTTTTTTTCTGATATCTCTTCTTTTACGAGCTTGATGTTCAGGTTTCTGTAAATGTTCTCGTTCAATAGGTACCACGGTTCCCCATGTTTTTCAGAATCCTGGACTGTGCTCGTTGAATAATATCGATATTGATTAGAGTCGCGTTGACTCATAACTCGGAGCTATAATTCCAGATAGTTTTCAGGATGGAGTTATACAGGATGACTTCATACTCCATGGTAAGGGGAGAGCGAGAGTTTATTAGCCAGAGAAGTTGCTTGCCATACATTTCAGGTGCGTCCTTTTGCTTTCTTTGTGTTTGGGCCAAGTGAGCCGCCTGTCCGGATGGACACAGAGGTACGTCACTTCGTCGGCTTGCGGGATGCGAGTTTTGTTCAGGACCGAAGGAGCAGCTTTGGTTGTTGAGAGTAATACTGTTAATTTATGTGTATGTGCCAATCTGCGAGCAATACCTCCACAACTACTATTATTGCCGTGCAATATTCCGTTGTTCGAATGCAGTGCGAATTTTTGATGTGAGGGTGTTATGCGCAGTAGGCGAATTTTCTTAAACAGCTTTGAAAGGCAGGTAAGTAACCTAATTGGTCTGTATGACGGTGGCTGTGTTTTATCTTTTTCTGGAAAAACAACATTATGAATGATTTCTTAAACTTTTTTTAGGGAAGTAACCAAGTTTTGCGATTGCATTGGAAAGCCGCACACCGTGGCAGTTCGATGATAGTTTTCGGAGTTATTAAATCAAAACCATGTGCTTCTCCTGCTCTGCGATGACTTTTATAATTTCGCTGGGCCGATATTCGATGGGCTGTAATGGTTCTACTAAGTAATCACGTAATGAAGATGGGAGCATAAATGAATTGGCGTGGTTTGGCTGGAACAAATTTTGTCGATGAGCAGCAAATGCAATTGCTCTTTCTTCGTCACTGCGGAGCCAGCTCCCAGTCGCACACCGTAGCGGCATAACAGTTTTGATTGGAGCACTTAGACTTTGATGGGCTCCCCAGAACGGGAACTTTGTGCTGCTGGGAGATAGTTTCCCGATGAACTGACATTGAGGATTTGCTCCTTCCAGCTTAAGCGCCTTGGTCAACTTACGTGTAGCTTTTTCAGCATGTATTAATGTCTGCGTGACTATCTGAAAAGATATTAAGGGATAACCTTGTCAAGGATATGTCTGGAGCAGGACTCAATGTCGTGGATCTCAGATTGAAAAATACTGGGTTAGGTACCAATTGCAATCGAGCTATTTGTGTTGGGTCCTGTGATCCCAGCACCAACCTTTCGATTAGTTTTGATCCGTCTGTGAACCACTGCAGGAAGGATCATTACAAGGGTTGCCATCATCCAATTCTCTACGGTATGGAATAAGAGTCATAAATTTCACCCCGTAGAAGTGTTCCGTGGTCTTAAGATCCGTTCTGTTGCAGATCCATAAGTCAGGGATTGTTTTTACTAGACTAGCTTGGCCAATGTCTGCTGCTAGCAACCCATTTGTGAGCTTAATTGTCCGAATGCTCAAAGATGTGCAAATGCAGTGGGTTCAGCCTGAAGACTCTTTACAGTGCTGCATTAAAACATGTACGCATGAGCGTGAGCGAGGACCTTTGGCCACCAGGCAGGGGCAGCGTATGTGACTAACCCCACGTTTTACCGAAGAGCCTACGGCATGATTTACACCCTGATATTTGACCTCACTGGACAGCTCGATGTAGAGCTGTCTGGTTTTTATATGTTGTACCGTTTCGTTGAGGGAACAATAATTGCCTAGATGTAATAACGGCAGTACTTTCAAGGGGCCCAACGATACCAAGCATGCCAGTTTTGTGGAAGGCAGCTTCGACGTCCAGAAAGGAGCACAAATCTATTTCTTTTGCCTCGAATGCCTTTTCAATCTTGCTGACTACCTCTGTCGATTTCCCTTTGATGTAGGTGAATTGTATATAGTATAGAGGTTTGGTATCTTGCAATATGCATGGGATATGCAAGTCCAACAGTCGTTCTGCGGTCTTAGGCAGAAATGATGTAAGGCTTATTGTTCTATACGGGACGGGTTTCTTGCTTGGAAATAAGAACCACATTTACTTCCCTCCAATATAGCGGATTGTACTCCCAATTGAAGAACTAAGCATACCTTCTAGGCTTTGTTGCAGCAGGGCCAGTAAAATCAGAACGCCTCCCGAGGGCTTGAAGGGAGCGAATGATAATTGCCTAGATGGTCCACCTGACCTTGTCAAGGTGAAATGCACTTGAAGCACTAGCTCTTTATGGAACTTTATGGAAGTGTCTGCCCATTTTTGCAGTACGTGCGCCAGGTATCGTGTTTGGTGCGTCTAATGTTCTTATTAGACTCAGTGAGCGCGTATTTGTAGGTGTCCCACATGTCTCTATTTGACTCCAGGGAACCTCACATTTCGCCTGATGGGATCTTAGGCTGGAGTAATATTGCCAATTTCAAAGTGCATAATACACCATTCACACATACATACAATTATTTTGCGTTACTCTGCAAAGCAACTACTTAAGTAGCACTTAAGCATATGTTCAGTCAAGATCCGCTATTATCTTGCCTTTCTTTATTTGCCTTAACATTCGATTTCGTTTTTATGATCGCTGCAGCGCAGCATGCTAGATAGTTCGTTCGTTTCGATAGTAGCGTGCATTTGGTTCCCCTTGTCCACCTGCATTTCGCTTAACATAATTCTTTTCGCATATACCAGCATGTACCAATTAGGGTCCGCATGCCTTATTCAATAAACATTAAATAGACAATATTCGGTCGTAAGCAGACACTAATTCGAGTCTGTCTGCTTTAAAATATCATTGTAAAAAATATTACATAAGTTAACACATTAAAAACAGTGCTCAAGAAATATTCGTTTAATGAATTTTGAATTTATTTTAAGCTATTGAAAAAGCTCATTAGCGCAACATTTTGGTGTCCCCGAAGTGAATTTATTTATCGTTAATAAAAGGTGTAACAACGATCACCAGCTTTACATTATTCGTGCGGTGAAGATACATCGTACATACATGCAGCTGCCGTTGCCCTTTTGCACTTCTTCGCTTGGTGTGCCGAACCTTGCCGTTATCGTTTCGTGCGTACATAAATAGTATTAGCGATCGCCGCTGCTTCGCATAGCTGTTCTAGCACATAACTTTTGAACACTCGTCAACGCTTGCTTGTATTGGCTACAGCGAATAACGCTTCGAGTGCAGTGCCCTCCGCAAACAGGGTGACTTTTCGCAAGCGCAACGCAATTTCGGTTTTTGATAGTTTGAAGACGCTGCAAAATGTGTTTGGTAATGCGTTTTTTTGGCTCTTTTGATGAGTGCGGTCTAAGTGTTAGATTGAACCAAATCGAGCGACTTCAGTCTACAAGTCGAGTCGTATCAAAAACTCATACAAGCCTAGAAGAACTGGAGTTAGATGAAATTATTAGCTAATTGCGTGAAGATATTGACGAGTTAGCAGTCTCTCTAGAAACGGCAATTCAAAGCGAATTAGCAAGACGCAATGCTCAAATGCTACCGTGTTCAACATTTCGCGACCCCATTGTTATGCCGGTACATGTAGTCAAACCAAAGGCAACGCCGGCGTTGCCCGTTTTGCAGTTGCCTATGTTTAGTGGTGGATATACTAAATGGGCCGCCTTTTATTCTATGTGTACAATAGTCATAGAAAATCATCATTCGGTCGTTGGAAATATCAATATCTTGACTTATTATAAAAACGATTTAATAACACTGAAATACTAGGGGTCAAGAGGGTGGCAGGTGGATCGATCATGGCTTTAAGGGAGTTGTCCGACCAATTCAACGCCCACATACGCACATTGAAAAGTTCGAGCAATAAGGAGCAGATCGCTGAATGCATAGTCGTGCAGATTATTCTGCAAAAGCTGGACTCAACGTCACAAGCCAAGCGGGAAGAGAAGCTAGAGGATTTATCGTTTGTCAACCTGAGACCATCGTGGGAGCATAGATTATTATTATATTATAAATAAGAGCATGTTTAAGGTACATAAAATATAAATATATACGATTGCGAAAAAAATATTAGCACCACCATGACACTTTTTCTAATTGATCAAAAATATAACATTTATGTAGCAATATTTTCAAAAATTGATAATTTTTATATCGCTTAGAATTCCTCCTATACGAAAAAATTATAGCTGCTCATGTAATGGTTATAAATTCTCATATTTTAGCATTTTTAAGAGAAAAGAGATACTTCGACAAAAAGCATTTATTTAAGAGATTTGACTTTGATTTTATTATTTCAATCATCAAATCTAAAATAAATCCAAAATTTTCAATGCAATGGATCTTGGAAAGCACTGCAGTGCGGAAAAGCGCGAAATAGTCAAAAAATTGATATTGGATGGAAAATCTGAAAAAAAAGTTGTGCGATTGTTTGTGTTTTTAAATAAAATGATACAAAACGCCTTAAATTACAAAAAAATCGCTGAAACACGTGAATGAAAACGAGCTCTTACCCAGCTTTATGTAAAAAAATTGATCCTCGCGAGTACATAGGAGCCTTTTAAGGCTGCTACTGTGCCAAATTAAGAGCTTAACATAGCTGCGGCAGTGAAAACAGCTCCCACATGTATCAAACAACATAATTCAAAAGCCTGCAGCCCAAGGAAGGTCCTCCGTTTAAACGCGACACATATTGCCAAGCACTGCAAATAAACATCTAAACTGACCAGCCCAGAAATGGAGGAATATTTTATGAACAGATGAGTGTAAAGTTAGTTTTTATGGTGGAAAAGGATCTGAAAGTTTTATTAATGGAAGAAAGAGTTCTGAGGAGAACACGTGGTATAGGCTTTTATATTGCAGACATAATACACGAAAAGAGTTGTGCAATGTAGGCAGAAATACGGGGTAATAGTTTATAGTATGTCAGTAGTAGGGAACTGTATGTTCTGTGACAGGAAGTTGCTGTCAATTTAATTACGTGATGTGAATAATTAATGATTTATGACCCTACGTGACCCTAATTAATATGCAGGCACCTGACCCTTTTTGAAGGAGGGGTGTGCGGGGACCGATCGTTAATATGCAGGTACGTGATCCTTTTTTAGGGAGGGACAAGTGAGGGAACCAATCGTCATGGGCCTTTGTGACCTTTTGATGAGGGGGGAGCTGAGGAAAGTGGCCGTTACATTTTAGTAACTGTCCCTTTTCTGAAGTAGCGTGGGTGCCCGATCATTAAAATTCAGATTTTAAGTGGGATGGGTTATGAGATCACGTGCGCACAAGTGCACACATCGACTTGTTCATCTACTTTTTCGGTGGTGGGAAAAGGGACCGATCATTAAAAACTGGTTTAATAAGAGGCCGCTCATTAAAATTCAGATTTTAATTGGGAGAGGGTTATGAGAGCACGTGCGCACAAGTGCACGCATCGACTTGTTTGTTTACTTTTTCAGGGGTGGCTTGAGAGCTCGATCAGGCACGTGCGCATTTAATTTGCTCTCCCTTTTCTGAAGAGTGTGAACAGACCGTTTTTCTACACGGCGAAGGAACACAAGTGCGGCGCACACTTGTAAACAGGTTTTGTTAGAGAAAAAGGTTCGATCGTAAATTTCACGCCTATAGACACCTACTGACAAGGGTAAACAGCTCTATTCTGGGTGCGTGTGCCAAGGGTAAAGGACTAATCATGTATTCAGGTAATGTATGGATGGGCTTCTGTAATTGTTTTCTCCTAATTATTCTAGTTTTATGACTTGTGGTTTACGTGTCAATTTTTAGTATCAGACTCATCGAATGCCCCAGATTTCACTGATTTTTAGGATATCTTCTTTCATCTTCACATTATTTTGATTGTTTTATGACTTTGGGCGTGAGATTTTTCTTCAAAAAGTCTACACGCTTGTATTGTAGATGCACCGGATCATACCCTATGTCCTCTTAAACCTGTTTGTCCCTATCTCTAATATTTATCAATTGAATGAAGTAATAGAAAAATCAGTCCCTGAGCTATAAAGGCTCCTTTCCTTCATTGAACCCGCATCAGTAGTTCCTGAACTATCGTCTATCCAAAACCTCAAATCGTCAAAGTTGAAAAAAAAATCGTTTTGTTTAAAAATGGCTTTCAACAAGTGCAACAACAACAACAACAACAACAACTCCAACGCTGACTGCGACCAAACGTTCAATTATATTAGTTATAATAAGAACGTGGGTCGCAACAGCATTCCGAATTACTTCGATAATGTTGTGTTTAGAAGCAACAACATCGCCAACGGACCCATCACCACCCCCAACGGACCCATCGCCACCCCCAACGGACCCATCGCCACCCCCAACGGATCCATCACCACCCCCAACGGACCCATCGCCACCCCCAACGGACCCATCGCCACCCCCAACGGACCTGCTGCCACCTCCAACGGACCATTCGCCACCCCCAACGGACCCATCGCCACCCCCAACGGACCTGCTGCCACGTCCAACGGACCATTCGCCACTCCCAACGGATCTGTCACCACCCACACCAGAGGAGATAAGCCGGTGATAATCTCGAACGTTCTCCTCAGGGGGCCTACCGCCAACGCTAGCGGCCCTTTCGCCACCCCCCACGGATCTGTCACCACCCACACCAGAGGAGATAAGCCGGTGATAATCTCGAACGTTCTCCTCAGGGGGCCTACCGCAAACCATAGCGGCCCTATCACCACCCCCAACGGACCCATCGCCACCTACAACTACAACAACTATAACGGCAAAATCAACTCCAACACTTTCAACGCCCACTTCGACTACGCCACCGGATCTACAATCGCCAATCCCACCTTCAACGCCCACTTCGACTACGCCACCGGATCTAACGCCTTCAACCCCAGCTTCACCACCCACTACAACTACTCCACTGGATCTAGCATCGGCAACCCAATTTCAACCACCAGCTACAATAAAAATGCTATGCCAACACCCAAGCATGCTATTTATTGTTCTGCGTGTGATGTGTACATGCTACAAGCGAAATGGAGCACGCACTTCAGGTCAAATGCTCACAAGATCCGTGTTTTCACACCAGTGAATGAGCAGGTAAAGCTGATCGCAAGCGGTTTCAAGAACCGCATATGCACATATTCTTTCGAGAACAGAAAGGATGGACTTCTTCTGCCGGAAGAATTTATGTGCGATGCATCAGCGGCTCTACTCCCTCTCCTCAAAAATATTTTACATATGCATACTTCTGTGAAGGCTAATTTCGAGCTCTTCGCAGAGTATGTAAAATATGTTGATGAGGAGGTGATAAGATCTGTGAAGTCGCATCAAACAGAAATGGGTGTTGTAACGCAGTCAACCAGCCTTGAGGATGCATTCATAGATCACTCTGCGAGTATTAAGGCGAAAATGGATGAATTCCAGGAGAAGGATAGTGGCTGGAGCCTGGCAAAAATTCTTCGCATGGAGCTTAATGTGAATAAATATACTCCATTAAAAGTATCGAGTTGGATCGCTTTACCAAAAGCGCTTAAGGCGAAAAAAGCGTTGGTAAACGTGAAAAATTCCGATGAGTTTTGCTTCAAGTGGGCGTTAATTTCCGCTTTTAAAACACCGCAAGGCAATGCGAATAGAAGCAGCAGCTATACCATTGACGATATTAACGCCACCGTCATCCAATTAAGCGAGCATTTAACGCTTAATTTTGAAAACATGGAGTTTCCTCTCCCTTTGAAACAACTCAAAGTGTTTGAAGAGCAAAACCCGACCATAAGCATAAATGTTTTCGGATTCGACGAGGAGATTGGAGCAGTTATTGGGCCGTTATATTTAACGAATGAGGAGAAACAATCCCACGTGAGCCTAATGCTGTTGGAGATGGAAGGTCGGGCCCATTTTGTATGGATAAGAAATTTATCAAGGTATGTAGTCAAATATAAATAAACATATGCATATATTTAGAAAAAATACTTATGAAATACGTTGATTTATATTTTCAGACTTGTACGCACACAATTAACAAGCCACACAGAAGAGCTCCTGTTCTGTGGCACGTGCCTAAACTATTCCCACCGCATAAAACTACACGAGGAGCATAAAGAGCAGTGTGGAAAGATGGTATCGACCTTGCCAACGGTGGAAAAGGCAAGTCTAAGTTTTAAAAATTTTAATCGTAGTTTAGATGTACCCTTCGTAGTCTATGCAGATTTCGAGTGCATGTTAAAGCCCTTAAACTGTAGAGTTAGTGAGAATGTAGTGGCAACACATGAACATGTTCCCATTGCATTCTCGTATTTCATCAAATGCGCCTTTAATTCCAATTTAGACAAATTTGTTATGGAGACAGGTGAAAATGCAGGTGAAAATTTCGTTAAATCTCTAATAAAAGATGTGAACGAAATTTACACCTCATACCTGAGTACAGTTAGACCCATAACAATGAGTTCTGAAGAGGAAAATGGTTTTAGAATGGCTTTTAACTGCCATATTTGTAAAAAGGCGTTAGGAGCTGATCGCGTTAGAGATCATTGCCATTTAACTGGTAAATTTAGAGGCGCAGCGCATAATGCCTGCAACATTAATTTCCAAATTGCACCTTTTGTCCCTGTATTTTTCCATAACTTCTCTAAGTATGATTCACATTTATTCGTTACAGAATTAAACAAAGTCGATGGTGAAATCAAGGTGCTGCCACTGAATAAGGAATTGTACATATCCCTTTCTAAATATACACACATTGCCACCCACGATAAAAATCTTGAAATTAGATTTCTCGATACATATCGTTTCATGGCAACAAGTTTAGATGCGCTAAGCGCAAACTTAAGTGTTGAAAGGTTTGAAAGTGTCAGACGTTTCTTCCCACTTGATGACCAATTCAACCTGGTTCATAGAAAGGGGGTGTTCCCGTACGAATATTTAGACTCAGAGAGTCGTTTAAGTGAGAGCTCTCTACCTTCGAGAGAAAATTTCTTTAATAGCCTCACAAACTCCGAATGTACAGAAGAGGATTATGCACATGCTCAACATGTCTGGACAGTTTTTGGTTGTCAAACCTTAAAAGATTACATGGAATTGTATCTTAAAACTGATGTGCTTTTGTTAGCAGACATTTTCCAAAATTTCAGAGAAATTTGTCAGAAAATTTACTCTCTTGATTCGGCTCATTATTATACAACTCCTGGTCTGTCTTGGGATGCTATGCTCAAGACAACAGAAATTGAGCTGGAGCTGCTAACTGACATTGATATGTATAGATTTATTCAGAGCGGTATTCGTGGTGGGCTTGTACAGTGCTGTAAAAGGTACTCAAAAGCCAATCATAAATATCTCTCTGAATACGATGCCAGCAAACCGTCTGAATACTTAATGTATTTAGATGCAAACAATCTATACGGTTGGGCCATGTCGCAATGTCTCCCTTATACAGGTTTTCAGTGGTTGACCGAAGATGAAATTTCATCATTAGATGTAATAAATATTGGAGAAACCTCAGAATATGGTTATATTCTTGAGGTTGATTTAATGTATCCATCAAACCTACACGATTTACATAATGATCTTCCGTTTTGTCCGCTTAACCAAAGGGCCACACCGGCAGCAAAAGTCAACAAACTAATTGCTGACCTGAGGTCCAAAGTGAAATACCCCATACACTACAGAAATTTGCAGCAGTGCTTGATAAACGGACTAGAGCTGACAAAGATCCATCGTGTGTTAAGATTCAAACAGTCGGCTTGGCTGAAAAAATACATTGATCTTAACACACATCATAGAACAATGGCACAGAACAATTTCGAGAAAGATTTCTTCAAGCTATTGAACAATGCCGTTTATGGGAAAACGATGGAAAACGTTGAAAAACGGAAAAATGTCAAGCTAGTCACGTCTTGGGAAACAGTGAGCTGCAATCGGTTGGGAGCACGAGCGCTGATTGCAAAGGCTAGTTTTCATAGCTCTGCACAATTTGCTGAAGACATGTATGCCATACAAATGAAGCGACTTCATAATACTTATGATAAGCCGATGTATTTAGGGTTCACAGTCTTAGAATTATCAAAGTGAAAAATGTATGATTTCCACTATGATTACATGAAGCCCAAATTCCAAGAGGCAGTCGAATTAAATTATATGGATACAGACTCATTTATTTATTCCATTCAAACAAATGATTTCTTTGCGGATATAAGCAAAGATGTGGATATGAAGTTTGATACTTCGGAATACCCCGAAGATTTAGCGGTTAAATACGGGATAAAAAGGTGCAATAAAAAGGTGTTAGGAATGATGAAAGACGAAAACTGCGGCAAAAGTATGGTCGAGTTTGTAGGTTTAAGGGCAAAGATGTACAGCTTATCGCTTGAAGGCGGAGGGTGCATTAAAAAATCTAAAGGAGTCAAAAAATCTGCGTTAGATAAATTAAATTTAAATAGTTATAAGGAATGTTTATTTGAAAATAAGAAATTATGTGATAGTATGCTAATGTTTAGAACTAAGTTCCATAATTTATATACGCATAGAGTTAAGAAAACCACTTTAAGTGGATTAGATGATAAGAGAAAAATAAGAGAAGATGGCATCCAAACATATGCTTGGGGTCATTATAGAATAAGTTCATAAGCTAATTGTGATTTGTAGATATATAAGAAAAAAAAAAATTATATATATATATAAATAAATAAATAAATAAATAAACATGAATAAATAAATACACATTTTATGAATTTCATTTGAATGTCTTTTATTGAAAATTAATTGGTATAATATTGCTGTGTGTGTGTGTATGTGTGTGTGTGTGTGTGTGTGTGTGTGTGTGTGTGTTTGAGTGTAATGGTTTCAGGAGTTCGTCGTTGATGATCTGTCGCCATTTAGAGCACCTCGTTCTTGTGTATCCAAGAGTTGTGTTCATTAGGGAACCCCAACCATTTAACAAAAACTCGATCGTTTTTTCGTTTTATTATCTTTTCAACTAGATAAGTATTTGGATAACGTGTTTTCCTTAGCTCTTCTTTATAGAAACCCCCTGAAGGGGTGCACCCTGATAGTCTTCTAATATGTATGTAGTTGGGTTTGTCATTTGTATTCGTTTTATTTTAAAAATTTCCGTTGTCCAGTTGGGAGTATATCCCTTTTCAAATGTATGTTTATGCTTGCTTATACGAACATAGTCACCCACATGAAATTTTGCCCCGTGAAAAATTTTAATATGATTGTAAACAGTGTTTAACAGATTATCTTCATTTAATGAGGTCACTTTTATCGGTTCCATTTTAATAGTTCTATGATGTTTTCGATTATACTCATCAATCAATTTATTATACATTTTAATCCAATGATATGTTCCTTTGAAACTAAACTCTCGCCACATCATTTCCTTGAGGGTTCTATTAAAACGTTCAACAATAGACGCTTTTAACCCACTATATGTCGAATAGTGGTTGATGTTATTTTTTTCACATAATGTTTTGAAAGTAGTATTAAAGAACTCTTTCCCATCGTCGGTTTGTAAATTCTTAGGAATTCGTCCAAATTTAAAAATACTTGATAAAGCGCTAGTAACGTCTTTAGCTGATTTAGATTTCAATGCAACTCCCCATGCATATTTAGAGAATGTGTCGATAACCGTCAATAGAAATTTATAGCCTTTATTCGATGACGAGTACTTTCCCATTTCTACCAAATCTGCTTGCCAAAGGTCGTCGATTCCTTTTATAACAACACGTCGACGCCTAAAGTTTTTACGGGCTGGTGCATGTAATTCATTAATTAAATCTCTTTTAGTCATGTTTTCCCATTGATTTATTTTTTCCATATATATATTTTCTGTTCTTAATGTCAACTTCACTTGGTGCGTATGTTAATAATGAGACTTTCAATATTGATTTTTTTTTTTATATTTATTTTTTACGTTTTTTTTTATTTTAGATGTTTATAAGCGTGTGCAAGCCTTGTGTCGCTTCGTTGATTCTCGATTGTAGAAAATTTGTGTTAACCGTGTCTTTTTCGTCCATTGCGTTACTGATGTTTTTAATTCGCCTGTTTTCTGCATCAACATATTGCTTATTATCCACATGCAAGTCCAACAACTGGAGATCATATTTCCTGTTGTGTCACTCATTAGAGAAGTGACCGAACTTGTCGACGACCATTAAGTCTTTACCTTATACCTCACAAGTGCATGCATTATTTATAGTTCTCCCCTAAACTGCGTGTTGTTTAAAATATGTAAATATATGGGTTTTTAATGTCTCCATTGCAGATAGCATCTTTCGATTTTCAGTGCTAATTAGACGACGTAATGTTTCAATTTCTATGTTCACGTATTCTTTAAGTGATTTATCTGTGTTTTGAATTTCACTTTTATTCTCAGTCTTTATATTCTGGAAACTAGATGCTATCTCGCCTATCAGTTTCTCGTTCGATGTAATTTGCTCCATTAAGAGTTTATCTTTCTTTCTCATCGTTTGCTTTATTTTACGTTCCATAAATATTTTTGTGCATACATCATTGTCTTCTAGGGGTTCACCTACATTTTTAAGTCTTTTGTTTGAAAAAATAATATTACTTTCATTATCTATCAATATGCCAGGAATAGATTTCTTCATAGTATAATTTTGGTTTGTAATGTTGCTGGAGGAAAAATGTCCGAACTTGTCAAGCGACATTTTGATATTGTTGCTAAAATCATTGAACGTATCATTTTTATTTAAAAAATTATTTTTGCTTCTCGCAGCTCTTCAATTATGGAAACTATTTCATTGTTATGATTACTATGACCAGCTGATTGTGATGCAACTAGAAGTCTCAGTCTATTAACGATCTCATTCGGATCATCCCAGTATACATAATTTGGTTTACTTGTATTAAGTGTCATTAGACCGCCCCCTTCATGAATAGATTTTGTACGGCGGTTAGGTGTAGACATCGCACTAGGCGCGTTCATTGATGGAAACAGTTTTTTTATGATTGTGAGATATTTTTTAGAGCGATTACCCTTAAGAGCATCATTATGTAAGTGATTTCTTCTATGAGCATTGGTTTTTATTAAAATTTTCTGATATGATTCCAAATCCATTTCGTCATAGCCTTGGGGGTTTTTACGGTAGATTAAAGAATATAATCCCGGTGTTAGTTTCCACTTTTCACCGGTTTCTAATATTAGTTCATTATCATCTACAATTATTTTAGTTGCTCCCAATTTTATTTCTCCGCTTTTCTTGTAGGGGCCAAAGGCTTTATCAAGCTCGCCCTTTCGCTCTAGCTCACTCAGATTTAAATTATAACTCGCATTGCTTGTTACAGTATGCTGATTATTGCTTTCATTAGTTGACACAAAAGGTTGAGAATAGAATTGATCTTCTGTGATTTCCTCATCATATGTATCATGAGATACATTACTATAGTTTTGATCTACTTTAATTTCTTGTTTTGTATAATCTTCATTTTCTTCTTTCTTCGTCTTTAAAGGCTGATTGGGTAGTATATTTCCAGTGATGAGTTTTTTAAGAGGTTGCGTAATTGGTTTAAATGTCTCTTCTAATTGATATTCATTTTCTTCTCTCCCTAATTTTATGCTTTGAAATTTTCGTTTTAATGCGTTTCTTGTCTTTGTTAATTCCTTCAGAATATGTTCCTTCATTTTCTTAAATACGAAACCAGTGGTTTATTTGTTGTTTATTGCTGTTTATTTGCTGTTTATTGTTGTTTATTTGCTGTTTATTTGTTGTTTAGTGTTGTTTATTGTTGTTTATTTGCTGTTTATTGTTGTTTAATGTTGTTTATTTGTTGTTTATTTGTTGTTTATTGTTGTTTATTTGTTGTTTATTTGTTGTTTATTGTTGTTTATTTGTTGTTTATTGTTGTTTATTTGTTGTTTATTTGTTGTTTATTGTTGTTTATTTGCTGTTTATTGTTGTTTAATGTTGTTTATTTGTTGTTTATTTGTTGTTTATTTGTTGTTTATTGTTGTTTATTTGTTGTTTATTTGTTGTTTATTGTTGTTTATTGTTGTTTATTGTTGTTTATTTGCTGTTTATTTGTTGTTTAGTGTTGTTTATTGTTGTTTATTTGCTGTTTATTGTTGTTTAATGTTGTTTATTTGTTGTTTATTTGTTGTTTATTTGTTGTTTATTGTTGTTTAGTGTTGTTTATTTGCTGTTTATTTGTTGTTTAGTGTTGTTTGTTGTTGTTTATTTGCTGTTTATTGTTGTTTAATGTTGTTTATTTGTTGTTTATTTGTTGTTTATTGTTGTTTATTTGCTGTTTATTTGTTGTTTATTTGTTGTTTATTGTTGTTTTTTGTTGTTTATTTATTGTTTATTGCTGTTTATCAAGCTGTTGTTCATCTCAGACTGATTAAATATAAAAGATATTAAAAGTTATATAGTCCCATGCATTAAAAAATACAAAAATTCTAGTTGAATTTTAATTTTTATAAATCTTTATTAAATATTCTTTGATTCAATAGTAGAAACCTTAAACACAAGTGCCTCACAGTTAAAAGTATCGAACCGTTGTTCTCGTTTATAATTGTATTTAATTTTATCTCCTAAATATTTGATTAGCTCTAAAGGTGGTGGTAAATTCCCGAAGCTATCAAAATATCGACTTTCCTTCTCTGTTTTATAAAAAGCTACCCAATGTGTCCCACCTCCTGTCGAAGAGTCTAAATTAATGATGCCACACTCCCTTTTACGAACACGTTTTGGAAGTGAGTCTCTCATAAATACACCTCTGAAATTAGGAATATGCTTGCGTGCAAAGTTCATAATATCAATGTTTGAAAGTGGTTTATTAGGTAGCTGCGCTAGAAGTTTTTTTGAAGAGTTGATATACCGTATCCCTTTTGGTATGGCTTGAGATACAGACCATTGCCTAAAGCAATTGCTTCTATTTTTTTATTATGTCGCTTATTCTCCTCTAGCTGTTTTCTGGCGGTATTAGCACTGTTAATAGTTTTAACAATAGCTGAACCACCGGACGCAAGCCCTCCTAAGGCACCGATTGCTGTTAAAATCGGTACAAGCGGCAAGAACCCGCCCACTTTAGGCACACTTATTATTCTCGGGATTATTACATCTTTTTTCTTATCTCCAATTGAGTTGTCTATGACTTTCTTAGCTATTTGGATTGCCGAGTGAATATCATAAGGTTTCTTCTTTTTTAACATATTTGAAGCCATTCTAACTACATGCATAAATTTTTTCTTTTTTTCACATGGTTTTGGCTTCTTTTTCCTCTGTTTCAGTCCCATGCCCAATTTTTTCTTTTTTCATATTGCGTTGATTTCTTTTTCCTTTGATTGAGGCCCATGCCGAATTTTTTCTTTTGCTTTCATTGCGTTAGTTACGAGATATGCTGCGGCTTTTTCTCCAAAACTGCTGTCAGATGCTTTAACTCGCTCCCACGCTCTTTCCGCTAGAACCAGATCAGCTATATGACGTTTCCTTAATTCTTTGTGGTTTGAGTATGCTATATCATGCTCTCTGCAGGCGGCGTCCAATGGATTTATTCCCTTATCGCCGCGCTCCAAACGTGACTGGAGTTTTGTTCCTGGGCCACAAAACTGATAGCCTGGCAAGTGTAATTCTACTGGCAGTGAGTTTATTATTTTATTAATGATACCTCCTCCGTGGTAGACGTTAATTTTATTACTAAATGGTTTATAAAAGTGCATTACCATTTTATTAGCTCATTATTCTTCAAAGAGCTGTTAATGAGTGACGTGCTTATGAAAAAACCTTAACTAATATGGTTTAATAAAGCAAAAAACGAACATTGAAGTGAGAAATTTCGATTTAAAAAATAATGAAAACCAAACGATCAGGCACAGTAGCCTTTTACCCAGTTCAATTAGAGCCCTAATTGTTGGACCTTCTAACTGTGGGAAAACAAATGTAATGATTAGTTTGATCGAGAGTCCCAATGGACTAAAATTTGAAAATATTTATTTGTATTCAAAGTCGTTATTTCAACCTAAATACGAATATCTAAAAAAACTTGTAGGCCCGATCAAAGGCATGGGCTATTTTACATATTCTGAAAATGAAAGTGTAATAGCACCAGACAAGGCCAAAAAGAACTCGATAATGATATTTGATGATGTAGCGTGTGAAAAACAAAATAATATTCGTGCGTACTTTTGCATGGGGCGACATAGCAACATCGATGCGTTTTATTTATGCCAAACATACACACGTATTCCGAAACATCTTGTGCGTGATAATGCAAACCTAATTCTAATGTTTAAACAAGATGCCCTAAATATGAAGCACGTCTATCAGGATCATGTAGGCGTTGATATGAATTTCGATTGTTTTAAGAAAATTTGTCAATTATGTTGGAAAGAAAGATATGGCTTTCTATTAATTTGTAAAGATGACCCCATAGATAACGGACGGTATAGACGAGGATTTGCAGACTTCATTCGAATTTGAAATATAACGACAAGAACGTTCATTGAAACTTCACTTACACGCAACTTGTCAAAATGTCAACAACACTTACGTTAACAGGTTGCAGTTCAACTTTATCGGCAAACTACTTTCCGCCTATTATACTACATACGGATTATGAATGTGCTCTTATCGATTTTCACATGTATAACTCGATTCCAAATGTGGATCATGATAATAATTTATTCCATATTGGAGAACATGTATTCGAGATTCCCGTGGGATCCTACGAGCTAAATGACATAAGTAATGTTATATTAGAGAAAATGAAGGAAGTAGAACCCAAAAAAATAAATCATCCACTTATCGAGAGCAACAACAACACACTTCAGGTCATGATTTCAACTAAGGAACATTCCATATATTTTGACAGAGAGCGTACTATTGGCAAATTATTTGGATTTTATAAAAGGGAGCTAAAGTCAAATTCCGTACATACCTCAGATCAACCTGTCGATATATTGAAAGTGAATACAATTCGCTTGGAGTGTAATATTGTAAGCGGATCATATGTGAACGAAGAATCAAGTCATGCGTTGCATGAATTTACTCTCAACGTACCACCAGGCTATAAAATGAGCGAGAAACCTATCAACCTGATTTATTTGCCAGTGAACACGAGAGAGATTCAGTCATTAATTTTACGGATTGTTGATCAAGACGGAAATTTAGTTAATTTACGTGAAGAGAGCGTTACAGTTCGCTTACATTTAAGACCACGACAATGATTATTTACAATAAATATGCGTGTAATAACCCCACCTCAAACATTCCGAGTTCTAACACAGAGGAAACAAGATCAGTAAGGAGAACTCTTACACCTGCAAACAGATTATTTTTAAAGTCTTTGGGTCTTACAATCAGAACGCAATGAGCGATATCTTGAATGTTCGAGAGAAGCCCTATTCCGACGAGAGCATAATAAAAAAAGAATATCATAGTTACTCACCCTACCTTCAATCATTTAAGACTAATGATGAAGTTCGAATTATAATCCAAAATCAGGATCTTTATGTATTACCGAGCGAGAGTTTTATTAATATTGAGGGCTCGATTTGTTTGGCTGACAACACACCTACTAACGCTGGTAAATTAAAAAACAATTGTATGGGTTATTTGTTTGATGAAATTCGATATGAATTGAATGGCATTGAAATCGATCGCACACGATTTGTTGGTACAACGACCACCTTAAAAAACTACATTTCAATCAACAAGAGCGAGAGTCACATGCTTAGTAACTCTGGATGGTTTAATGGATCTGATAAACAGCTAGCAAACGGTGGATATTTTAATTTCTCCGTTCCTCTTAAATTCTTACTTGGATTTGGAGAAGACTATAATAAAGTCTTGTTAAATTGTAAACATGAGCTTATACTACTCATGACTAAAAGCATGGAAGATGTATTTTATTCGAAAATTGGAGATGTTGAATTTAAACTGAATATTTCCAATATAACATGGAAAATACCACATGTAGCACTTAGCGATGAAAAGAAATTGGCAATGTTCAGTTTGACTAAAAACGGTGGTTCGTTACCAATAGCATTTCGTAGCTGGGACTGCTATCTTAATCCCGCACTAGCGGAGGGCTCCCATCATATATGGAATGTTAAGCTTGCAGCCAACAGGGAGCGCCCCCGTTTTGCGATAATAGCATTTACACTAAATGGAGCACTAATTCAAAATCACTTGAGAAACATAAAAGTGTACTTGAATTCTGAAACGTATCCATATGATGACATGAATGTTAATTTTGGACGAGAACGTTTCGCTAGCCTCTACGACATGTATGCAAATTTCCAACAAAGCTATTATATGAAAGAGTCTCGGCCGCTGCTTTCACCTAGCGAGTTTAAGGAAAAGGCGCCGATTATTGTTATTGATCTTTCGCATCAGAATGAGGCTGTTAAAACGGGACCAATTGATGTGAGAGTTTCTATCGAACTGGAGAATGCAAGTTCTAGGAACACAAAAGTATATTGTTTGCTTATGCATGATCGATTAGTTGAATATTCTCCGTTGACTGGATTAGTTCAGCGCATCGTCTAGTATAAGCATCAAAAACAAACTTCTAAAAATGGATCTGGAGCGAGTTGCTATTGATGTTCAAGGATTTTATGCATCATTTGAATGCACCATATTATACCTATTATAGTTATTAAGAAAATAAATAAATAAATAAAAACAACTCATTTAAAAAAATATAAAATTTATGCATTTTTATTTTCCATAAATTTCGAAATTTGAAGATTCCATAATTACAAAAAGTTTGAATAAATTATTAAGTGCGCATTGGTTTGAAGATTTTTTATGTATTCTGCAATTTGTGAAATAGTTTGGGAAGTGTATTAAACTTTCTTCAAGCTCCAAATCAATTATGTTTGAAGATAAATATTTCATTAAAAATTGTTTCTTAGCATCGCCCCTTACAATGATTGAGGCGAAACTGTTTAATGGCGTTAATATATCCTCCAGCCCTAAATATGAAATATCTCCATCCGACCAATCCAAACCATCTACATATTCTTGGGCTATTAAATTAGTCTTTTGATTTACTTCATCCAGCTCCTTTATATTGTAGGGTGGTTTGAAGTGATAGAAATTTGGAATAACCGAACCACCCTGCATGAATGCTAGTTCCTTAACGAAAACCTGATTATCGTTTCCAAATACATATTGGAAATCAACCAAAACGCAAGAGTTTCTATCTACCTTCAACATCTTGCCTCAACTTTATGTAACATACTGAAAAGATTTAATGAGAGTCGGTGCCTTAAAAGGTGCGCGTACGTTAATTTAGAGTTAGTTTGATTCAGATGTCAACCAACATGACCACGCAACAGTTAAAAAAAGCGAGAAAGTGTAGGAAGCCTCAAGATCATGAATTAATTTTCGGATTTGAATATTATGTAGATCTTAAGCTAAAAGTAAAGTGTGGATTTTCAACTACAAGAGCATTTACACCCATGATCTGGATGCAACAACATAAACGAAATTTCATTGGCCTAGAAAAGGAGGAGTGGATTCGATTGTTAACGCACAAGGAATATATCCAGTTAAGGCTTGAACAGTTTGAGTTCTTAATGCCTGATACAATAGTTGACCACCCCCTACTTGATACAGTAAAGTGTCATTTTAGGTATAGAAAACCGGAAAATCAATGTATTTTAGTATTAAATCAATATGGTAATAAAATTGAGTTTGATGGCGAATCCTGGCGATCGTTTATACGATTGGGTATATTTTTTACATCTTTCTTATGTTGGAATACATTATTGAAAAATCAAATTACAAGTATATATTATAACCATATTATTCCCAAATGTGCAATGACTCAAAAAAACGATATACGGTTCACCGATTTAAATGTAACCTATAGAAATGACGAAGAAATAGATTTAACTCGTTTATGCTTTGAAATTTCTAAAAAGATGGGACGAGAAATAGAAAGAGATGCAAACAACTATAGAGAAATATTTTTAAAAAAGAGTCAGCTGTATAAGTAGGCTCCCAGTATCAAGGCTGCATTCAGTTCTAATTTTATCTTGAAGAAGTACAGTACAGAAATGGGATTAATTTCAAAATTTGGCTACATCTCCATTGTAAAGAAAATTGATGATTTTCTAGCCGAATTTGATGGGATGATTTTTCCTGAGCATCAACGGTTGTTGGCGGAATACCGAGAATATTTCACCAAATACGAAAAATCTCACATTAGAACATCGCAATACGGAGAACATTTAACAATATGTCCCTGGTCCTCAGATCAGACAATAAGTGGATGTGACACCTGCGCCTGTCACTTTTATATTATACGAATACAAAAACTAGAACGCCTTATATCACAGTACACTAAATTAAGTAATAGAATGATACATAAAACTATTTAATCCTAAGCTAGAAAAAATAATTTAAATAAATTGTAGTATAAACAAACCAATAAATAAATTGACAAAAAATCTGTAAAATGAAAACATGTTGTCTTTCTTTTATCCCATACATTAGAATTTACGATCGAACCTTTTTCTCTAACAAAACCTGTTTACAAGTGTGCGCCGCACTTGTGTTCCTTCGCCGTGTAGAAAAACGGTCTGTTCACACTCTTCAGAAAAGGGAGAGCAAATTAAATGCGCACGTGCCTGATCGAGCTCTCAAGCCACCCCTGAAAAAGTAAACAAACAAGTCGATGCGTGCACTTGTGCGCACGTGATCTCATAACCCTCTCCCAATTAAAATCTGAATTTTAATGAGCGGCCTCTTATTAAACCAGTTTTTAATGATCGGTCCCTTTTCCCACCACCGAAAAAGTAGATGAACAAGTCGATGTGTGCACTTGTGCGCACGTGATCTCATAACCCATCCCACTTAAAATCTGAATTTTAATGATCGGGCACCCACGCTACTTCAGAAAAGGGACAGTTACTAAAATGTAACGGCCACTTTCCTCAGCTCCCCCCTCATCAAAAGGTCACAAAGGCCCATGACGATTGGTTCCCTCACTTGTCCCTCCCTAAAAAAGGATCACGTACCTGCATATTAACGATCGGTCCCCGCACACCCCTCCTTCAAAAGGGTCAGGTGCCTGCATATTAATTAGGGTCACGTAGGGTCATAAATCATTAATTATTCACATCACGTAATTAAATTGACAGCAACTTCCTGTCACAGAACATACAGTTCCCTACTACTTATGTCTAAAGGGAAGATAAGTTCAAGCGACCTAAAAGAAACGAGAAATCAATGTCGCCAGTAGGACAACAACACCGAGGATTGTCCTACGGTTGGTTAGAGACGGAAGATTAAGGAGTAAAAGTCTGCTGGAATACGATGGCAGACGATGATTGGAATTCCAGTTTAAACCAGGTAAAGCAAAGAGCAGAAATTGCTTTTGCACCTTTTTTGTGGAGAGGAATGATAAACGATTCTTTCCAAAGAGATGGAAAAACAGCAGATTCAAGGGATAGATTAAAAAGCTTTAGCAATGGGAAAGAAGGGAAGCACTACACTCTTTGAGTGGACAACTAGGAATGTTGTCGGGCACAGAAGAGTAAGAAGTTTTTAAAGATTTAATAGCAGAAAGAAGGGAGGTATGGGTAATGGTAGGCATAAAGATAGAATTAGAAGGAACAATGTGGTAAGGATAAGACATATTAACAGAGGAGGCAGAGGAATAGGTTGACTGAAAAAAGTTAGCAAAGAGATCAGATGCAACAGAATCATTGTTTGCTTTTTCTATCCCTAGAAAAAACGAGGAAGGCAAACATGAAGATTCTCCCTTCGAATTTACAAAACTGTAAAATTGCTTAGGGTCTTCATTAAATGGATTTTTGCAACGGGCAATATAATTTTCATAGCACAGAGAATTATGAATAAAAATGTTTGAATTGGCTATGGAATTCTTCGAAACGTCAGAAATTAAACCAGGATTTTTAAACTTTTTAAAACATTTAGATTTAATGTTTTTTAAGTTTGATAGTCTGGGAGTAAATCAGGGAGGTTTTATATCAACCGCGTAATAAAGAATGGACCAATCGGTTGCATAGATAAGTTTATTAAGCAAGGCAAAGTTTCCTTTGCGAAAGCAACGGCGGGGCTTATGAGGCGTTGTCGAATGTAAATTTTGAGTTTTGCAAGCGAACAGTGTCACTTTAAGAGTAGGATGATAAGTATCCTCAGGGACCGAAAGAAAGGATGACCTAGAGATATCAGCGATACGATCATCGTTTACAAAGACAAGATCAAGTGTTCTATTCAATTGATTTGAGATGGACTTGATCTGTAACAACGAGAGATCAAGCATACCATCTAAAAAGTCATGGCTGAAGGCACAAGATAGTATAAGGATGAAATTAATGACCAAGAAATGTTTGGTATATTAACATCACCCAACACAACAAATAAGTCATAATCGCGCACATGAGAAGATACATCGTTAATACATGCCAAATGCTGCATATAAACCTCAATATTAGAAGAAGGAGGGATATATGGAGTTAGTAGGCGCAGTAAAACGGAAAAGTTCCGACTGGAGTGAGGTTTTAACTGCAATTAATACCCCACCACCTCGACGAGTCGGTCTATCCTGTCTATAAACTGTAAAGTTATTTGAAAACACTTCGCAGTCAGATATGGTAGAATTTAACCAAGTTTCTGAAAAAGCGGTAATTTCAGATAAAAAGAAGGTGCCAACTATAACAAGATTTTTCAGTTTGGATATAAGGCCTCTGACATTCTTGTATGAAATGGAAAAATTATCGGAATGTGGCTTCAGTTTTTTTCATGAAATGCCACTTGATTCTTGAACTGGTAAAACCTGGAGGGTGACAGGTGAAGGCTGATTTATCTTTTTAGGCTTAAAGTCATGAACAATCATGTGAGGTGGCCAAAATTTTGGATCACAAATGATTGTAAACGCATCATGAGGGACATTAATTTTAAATGAAAATATTTCCCGAGGAATGAAGAAATTGAATTTGCTAATTGTTGCGCTAGCAGAAGATTTACTAGCGATATAAGCTGCCAATGACTGACGAGTTGTGTCTGAGGAAAGCCTGGACAGAAAGACTTGCTTGCGAGGCGGAAAAACTGTTAAAGTCGGATCAGGCGGTGTAGAAACAGTAGCATGATTGCTGCTTGAAGCTTGGGCTAAATTACGCGAGGGTCTATCTCTGCGATTAGGAACTGCAAGTGCAGTATTAGGCTTATTGATCAGAACCGCTTCGATAATTGGGTCAATGAGCAGTTCTTTAGGAACCAGAGGGGTAATCGGATAATCGCTTGGAGAAGGCGATAAAGACAAGGGGCGTATCCAAAACTATCGAATCGGAAGCGGAAAATTTATCGCTAATACGCCCAGTGAGACCTACACATCGCATGCATCATATTTTCACACAACCAGAAATTAACAAATTGCGGTTTGTGCAGAATTATCAGCCTGCTTGACTGTGCAAGTTTTTTTTGCAGCACGACATATTGACTACAGGGATCAAACAAAATTTACTTTTGGTGCGAGAGCGCAAAGCAGACGAACAACGGCACACGAAATTAGAGCAAGTAAACGCTCAAAGGAAAGAATCTTTTACACAAACAATTCTTGTGTGGAACAAAAGCAATAACAGAAAATTGCGTAAGCGTGATGCAAAAGAACACACAAACAATGCCCATAGAAGCGCCGAATATGTAAAAAGATAACCAAAATAGGCACTAACAGCAACACAGCATTGACACCGTGTTAGTTAAATTGATTTAATAAATAAAAACTTACAATGCACAACAGAAAGCACTTTGCACAGAAAAATTAACGCTTTTTAAATAAGAGATCTCTCTCTGTCATGTCATTTACAATTGCTCTCGTTTTGGAAACTTGACCGCTGCTCTACGTCTTAGGGAAGCTATGCATTATGCTTGAATTGCCTAAAGAAGGGTTATCGGTTGAGATCGTGCAGCTCTGGATGTTGTTGGACATGTTGTAGTACTATATTGGGTTTGTGCAATGTCCGTCAAACTAATGATTACCTAAGAAATTTCAGAAAAAATTTAATTTCTTATCATTTATATTGAGTTTTGTCACACCAAAAACAAGTGATCGAATGTGCTCGGCTTCAATTCCCGCTCTTGATGCAAAGGCTGGTCTTAATTCTTCTAATAATTCAAACTTTTTCCAGTTCATAACAATTTTTTAAAATTATATTCCATTTGCTCTCTGTTAGAATTTTTCGTATAATTCTTATAAAATGTCTTAAGTTGAACACTCGAGTTTAAATGGTTGGTGGCGCTGCTGTCTAACGCGGGGTCTGCTCGTTAATTGTGCGGTAGGCCCCGGTTCAAGGCCGCGCGGAGGCAAATTTTTTTTTTTTTTCATACTTGTTTATATTTTTTTTGTGCACCCATAATGGTAGGTTACGTGTTTTCGTTGTTATTACACCGTGAACGAGTAATCCGCTATCGGTTACACCCGACTGCAACGTTCTCACTTGTTCTAATTTGTCGCCATCTCCATCCAGCTCTCTTGTTGCCCAGTACCTCAGCAGATTTGCGGTCCAGTTAGCCACTGCTATGGTGCTTGTTAAAAATCGCTCAGGCACATTAATACCGTGTCATGCCTTATTGGACTCTGGCTCTCAACTCCATTTGATAACTTCTCGCTTCGCTCAGCAGCTTCAATTACGAAAGCACAAATCATCACTAATTGTCTCTGGTCTTTGAGATTCTCGTTTTGCCACAGAAGGCAACACGGTCTCTATCACGGTTCAGTCCCACGTCTCAGAGTATTCAACATGCCTCACTGCTGTAGTGGCGCCCAATATAACTGATAGTCAACTGAATTTCGCAATTAATAACACAAATTGTAGCATTCCCGCCAACATAAGACTTGCAGATGAATTGTTCTTCAAGCCACAACGCGTTTAGTTGCTGCTTGGAGCTAGCTTATTTTATAAGCTTCTCTGTGTTGGTCAGATAAAGTTTCTTCCAGGGCTGCAATGTAGACTTGGTTGGGTAGTGTCAAGAGGTGGGCCGCAGTTAGGTGGCTCTACGTTGATTGCGAAACAGAATACAGCCGATTTGAAATCAAGCTCTGAAACCCGCATAGAGGAAAGAGTGCGATGATTTTGGGAGATAAAAGGCTGCTTGGACATTAAATTCACAAGCTCGAAGGAAGAGAATGCCTGTGAAGAACATTTTGTTGGGACATTCTCCAGATTGCATAGTGGTTAGTACTCAGTGCATTTACCCGTTAAGCGAAGTTTGGAGGTATTGGGGAACTCGTATCAACAAGCTTTTCGTCGTTTCCAGACACTAGAAAGGAAACTAAAAAATCGACCTGATCTCAAGGTCCAATATTCTGAATTTTTAAAAATTCCCTCGGCTTGTGCTCATGCATTTGACAGACCTAGAAGTGCATGGTTTCTGCGACGCCATTATCGAGGCGTATGTGCTTGTATTTTTATAATTTCCAGACGGCATCTGTCTATTAGTCAGCTGCTATGATCCAAGTAACGGGTGGCTCCGCTTAAAACAATTATCAAACTCTTTAATGGAAAATTATACTGTTGGTCAGATTCGCCCGAATGCCTTTCGTAGATAAAGACTGAACCATCGAAAATTAATGTATTTGTAGCCAATCGAGTTTTTGCTGTTCAAGGGTTAACCCAAGGCATGGAATGGCGCTACGTTCCTACTTCTTTCAATCCGGCGGACATAATCTCCAGAGGATCAACCACAAATGAACTGTATCGCTCGCAACTCTGGTTTAATGGCCCACAGTTTCTTTGTGAAAACATATCGGACTGACCGGCTTCTTGTTTGCCAGAGAAACAAAGAAAGAGGAGATAGAATTAAGGAAAAGCGTCCTTCTTGTTTCATCTCCCTTCGTCGATATATCTGTCAATTGTAAATACGCCAACATTTTTGAAACAATGAAGCGTCTGTTATTAAGATAAGGAAAAAGGCAATACAAACCAAAATATGAATAAAAGTGAAGCAGTATGTGAAGAAGAACTGAGATCTCAATGTTCTTCGATCTTTTCCCACCCTACCTGTATAATATTAACAATCCTACCCTAAACATGCCTGTGGTGTTAGATGCCAAAAAATAATATAATCCAAAATTAACTCCAATAATATTTCAGGTGTTTACAATGTTCACTTATCGTAGAAATTAAGTACTATTTTATAATAAGTATATAAGTATTATTTTCTGTCTGATCTTTCAGGTTCCAGCTTAACACGATTATGCGCAAGCGCAATAGCTTACAGAGGATAAGTATGTATGTTTCTCTGCTGACTTTACAGTGTGACTGTGCTTACACATTTAACCTAACAGATACATGCCTGTACGTATGCTTACATCGGCTGTGCCGTACTTACAAGTCGTCGAGTCCATCGATGTCAGCAGGCCTGTTGACGTTGATGTTGATAAAGATGCTTTTATGTATAAAAGTGTGTAGGTTATTGGTATGTTAAATGTTGTTAGCAGCGCACAAACTAAAGCAAATCGAAATTAAGAATAAGTATAAACTAATTTAAAAAAAGATAATAATAATTCAAAAACTCCATTTACTTGACGATACTAATTTTTATTCCTCACGATCTCGTAGCAATGCACAGGTTGTTCGTGCTATTAATACGACCGATATGTTATGCCTCGCAGCTACATTAACCCTTATTGGCACATGGGTGTCATTTCGTCAAGCACTGCCGAGATCTCCTGTCAAGGCCTAGTCCTCCTGATGGCTGATATCAGCGTTAGGGGCTCATAACTGGCCTTAGGCCAGTATGAGTGTTGGCCACGTGCTATCCTCTGTGCCGGCAGCAATCACCACTTTCACGCAGATAATATCCGACGGGTAGTAGTGATGCCAAAATTGCAACGGGCTTATGGGTACACGTCGAAGAATCACTGCGATATAGACACATTAAAATACAGTTTCGACCGTATACCCTCTACATAGCTTGTGTTAAGGTTAGAGCGGATACAAAAAAAAATATATATATATATATATCCAAATTGGGATAAAATATATATCAGAGCATCCTTTTGCGCGTTCTGCGAAGCTTTTCCAAATTTGTATTTAGTTGGATGCGGTTAAATCGCAATGTGACATTTAGATTTTTTTTTATTTATTTTTTTTTTAAAGACTTTTATGCTACACACGACTCAAAAAATTTTAATCGTGCTCTACACTTGAAGATATTTCACTTCTGCTCGTGCCCACTGTAGAAATTGGATGAGACATAAGCTTATCAATGCAATGCGTGGGAGAGGCTTGAAGCATGTGTATAAAGCTTTCCAAAGCAGACCTACATAAAAGCTTCCCAAAGCATAATGCATAAAAGCTCTCTAATGCACCACCTGATCACGTCATGTGTTCTATTGCATAAGAGCTTATGTGGATGCTAATGGCAGTCATGCCGGAAATAATGCGTATAGTGCGCGTCTTTTTATTTCAAATTTAGATCTAAACAAAACCACAGGTTTGATCTTTGGCGACGAGACGAAGATAAAAGCTGGAAAAAGGGTGGAAATTCCTTTATACTTCCCAGATGTCTTTTGTGTGGAACTTTCCTAGCTCTTCTCCTTTCATATCTTCGAGTAGACAGATTGACCCAATTTTTGTTTTACTCGAGCTTTAATGCCGATCGGCGCTAATTTTGCACTAACATTGGCCACTAAATTACTTAAAACAAAATTTCTTTTAATTACGACGTGGCCTATTTCAAAGAAACGAGGTCTGGCTCTTAAATTATATGTTCGCTGATTTTTTTCAATATCAGAACGTATCTTTAAAAACTCATCGGTTCTAGCTTATGATCCGGCACCTTCACTAAGTAAATGTAAATTCTTCTGTAGTTTGTAATCATGACCATGGGTGATCATATGCTGACCAAAAACTACAAAGTAGGGAGACAATCCAACCGATTGATGAATCGAATTTCTTAGTGCACAATTTATGCTGCTGAGGAATGTGTCCCAATCTCGTTGGTCAGATCGCACATATGTACGTAGTGCAGCATTAAAGGAACGATTTAGTAAATCTGTGGTCAACGCCAAATTTAGACATAAAGGAAGCGAATTCGTGGCTTTTAAATTGAGTTCTATTGTCGCTAACAATTATTTTTGGAACACCAAAACAGGCAAAGATTTCTTTCAAAAATTCAATCGCTTCACTGGAATTAAACGTTTTTACTGACTTGAGAAAAGTAAATTTAGAGAAGTGGTCTAGAATGATAAATATGCCGATATTTCCTTTTTTGCGGGGAAAAGGCCCAATAAAATCAATGAATAACCTTTGGAATGGCCTTTCACTCGTAACCTGACTATCCATTGGAGGTCTAAGAGTACATGTTGGATATTTTGAAGTCTGACATAATTCGCATTTTCCTACATAAGTTCGGACATCAGTGACCATTTTCGGCCAATAAAAACTACGTTGAATCCGCTCCAAACTTTTAGCTATCCCACAGTTGATGGCTGATCGTGACACGAGCTAATTACACCTTCAGCATTTTCTGCGCTGTCTGGAAAACAAGTCCGGTGATAAATATAATCATCGATTACTTGAAAGTCTGGTTATTTGGACACTTTAATCTTTTCTCTTAAGCTAAAATATTCTGGTGATCGAAAGGCTTCGGATTGTAAATCTATTTCGGGAAAAGTTTCGACATCAACGGCAGTGACCTCCGCTTCCTCTTCAAAACAGCGTGAGAGGGCATCAGGCACCACGTTTTCACTCCCTTTTCGATGCTCAGTTTCAAAACCAAATCCCTGCAGTTTTATCGCCCATAGTGCTAGCCTACCACTGAGATCTGACTGACTCATCAGATGATGGTCATCAGAGATGGTTGTTGAATACTGAGCAATGAATCTCTGTTACCACTCCGTCATTCCCAAAAATCTTCTCAGCTGCTTCTGAGATTTAGGGACCGGAAATTCCGCAACATTATCCAGATTAATTCGCAAGGTGCCTTCACCCACTACATAGCCAAGATAGTCTACCTTTTTGAGGCAGAATTTACTTTTCTTAATGTTAAGTGTCAGTCCTGCTTTGCGCAGTTGGGTAGCAACTTCAGCCAGATGCAGCAGATGCTCCTCAAAACTCTTTGACAATACTAACAAGTCATCAAGATATACTAGACTTTAATAGATATGGAATAACTTGGTCCATCAGTCGACACATCGTTTGGGGGGTATTTGTTAATCCAAACGGCATTCTTCTAAATTGATATAGCGGACGATTTGGGACTGTGCATGCTGTTTTAGGTAGTGTTAAATAATCTAAGCCAATTTGCCAAAAGGCATTCTTGAGATCTATTTTCGAGATACAATACACCGGGACTGCATTTAATTTTCGTGCATCTAAACAAAATCTAACCTTGCCTGGTTTAACTATTAAGGTAACGGGAGACGACCATGGCGACGATGGCGCTTCTTCGATAACCCCTAACTCTATCTTGCAATCGATCTCTTTGCATAAGAATTTCTCTTTTGCTGGAGACAATGGATAGAAGCGCTGCTTAATGGGTTTTGAATTCGATGTGTCAATCGAGTAGTCTATCAAGGTTGTTTCGTTAAGTCCATCTCTTTCGACGGAAGGAAAGAAATCAAATTATGGACTGAAACTTAAATTTTTGAATGGAAGTCAAGCTTAACGTTTCGACTCCTTCATCCGGATCTACTAGAATTTCATGCACGTGGTAGGAAAGGGAAATAGAAATACCGAATTTTTCCCAAAAGTCCATTCCACATATGACATTTTGCCTAAATGACGGTACTATTAACATGTTTATATCTTCTTTTACTGAATTAAGTGGTAGTGGTATTGTAATCGCACCTGCGATACTTAATTGCTCCAAAAATGTCGAATCCGCTCTATAGACCGTTTCCTAGGATAGGCAGATTTCTTAAAACGATCTATTTCTGCATTATGTAATTGATATGTTTTAAACGTATATGTAATTGTCTAAAGGAAGTATATTTTGGTAAATGTGGTATGTCCGGTGATATTTTAAAAATAGCTGGGCTTTCAATATTTAATTCCGATACTAATGATGGACATCCGCTCTCGGAAGTCGACGAACATCCGCTGCCGAGTTTTCCGAAATCGGCTTACATTTTGTACAGGTGGGTGTGTTTATAGCCCCACAGCCTTAATAAAACACTCGATGAGCCTTTAAGCAATCATGATATCTATAATCTAGCTCATCGCAATTCCAGCATATTTGATTTTTCTGCTGAGCGTATTGCGCAGATTTCCTCGATATTCTGAGATTCTAAATCGCAACGCTCTTCAACCTCTTCGTCAATGAGAACTTCGTTAACAACACTTTTTATATTATTGGAACGAGAAAATAGCTTTGATCGTAGATTATTAATAAACTCTTCATGCTTATGACATTGTCTTCGCAGAATTGCTAGCTCATGTTGTAATTCAGACCTTAAGTTATGTCTGACTTCTATGGTTAAATCGCTCTCTGGCTTAGACTCTCTTAACGCATCAACTATGCCTAGCACTGAGTCTAGATACTCATCGAAGGAATCATTGTTACACTATGACGCCGCATAGCATTCTTAATATCTCGATCTGTACGCTGATCTTGATATCTCTCCCCAAAAAGATTGCATAAGCCAATTCATATTATCTGAGGCCCGATGGACATGCCAATAGAAGGTTAAAGCAGAGCCCGAAAACAAAAGAATTGGAATTTAAACCACAGTTCAAAGTTTCCATTAAGACACTGCGTAGTTAAACAATTAACCTATAAAGAAAATCTTCAATATTAATATCCTTCGCTGGGCCACTAAATTTCAGATGCCAGTTCGAAATTACACTGGATATCCTATCTGGTCGATCGACTGTGAAGTCGCTTACAATTACTTGACTAGCAGAATGTCTCATCCTATGAAAGCTATCGCGCACATTGTTTGAGCGTGGACGCTCATTCGGTATCTCATTGTCCAATTCAAGCACTGAGTCATTGGTCGATATAGCGACTAAGTCCTCAACGTGTAATGGTTTAAATGGTCAATTAAAGTTTTCAGCGCAAATCGTTTGTGACAAATGTTTCACCTGCGCTGTAAAAGCGATAAAAGCTTTGTTAGGCTACGTTAAACAATTCAGGCTTAAGTGAAAGCTTTATGCGCTTTTTATCCGAGACAGCTGATTAGAACTCTAGCCAGTGTAAGCTCTCTCACAAGAACTCTGTAATTTGCATTACAAATCTTATCATCGCAGCTCACTTCATTATTTCCAATAAAAGCTTTTGCATTATCCCTATAAAAAGAAGGCGTGCACCTGCAGCCACTCTCTTTTCATACTCACATTGCTTACGCACCATTGCGTTCCGGTCGAACCCTAAAGTGCTGCAACCTCGTGTATCTAATCAAGATCAGACACCATCAATTGAGTCTGGATATAGATCCGCCCTAATCTGCTTGCATCCACACCGTAAGTGGTCAGAAAACCTGCTACAGCGCTGTGCAACAGCACCAGAAAAGGTAGGCTCCCAAAAATATATATTTTTTGGGTTGGCAAAAAAATAATTTATAAATTTTGTATACAGCCCACTCGAGATATTGCCCAACCTCTTGCATCCATAACGCTCAGATTCTGCTGCCCAAGTGCGTAGACTGAGAATTGAATCGTTGGTTGCGGAATCGATTTATGGACTAAGAATATCCCTGCTTTTTGGCCGTCGATCTTACGCCGGCTGAGTAGAAGAGCACCCCCTCGCTGCATCATCTCTAGAAGCAAGTGAAGCAGTTCTAGTAACAACATGACCAGAACAAACAGAGCTGAGCTTAGGCTCTGTGTTTCGATGGAAGTTTCCATTCATGTTAGATCACCATCATTGAAAACAAATCCAGGAATAAAGTTATATTTCTAGTTTTTCATAGTGCTAGTGCTCAAATTTTTTTTTTCTTCATTTTTTTTATTACTTAAAAAAAAAACAATAATAAGAGGAGAAACAACAACAAAATCAAAAGTGATTTAAATTTGCTATTAACTTAAATAAATCCTATGCATAATTGGGACCACTACTGAAGTTGCAGAATTCAAATGACGAGAGATAAGTTCAAAATTTGAATGGGAGCAGAAATCATATGAAGCAACATGAAGAGCGCTGGAAGGCCTTTCAACTTTGGAGATGTTTGCATGTAAGTCAATTCCAACTTCTTACTATTCTCTTTATTTTTATTTGATTTTGCTGATGTTCATATGCTTAGGCGGACTTGTCTGTATGTATGTGCAGGTCAGCTGTGAGCTTATTGAATTCAGTAACACTGTAATTTCAATTGTTCTTTCAATTATGCACTGAAAATTTGTTTGATAAATCTTTAAAATATTATTTAAAAAAAACAATAATAATAATAATAATATAACCAACAATAATAATAAAATCAAATAGTAAAACAACATTATCACTTGCGTGAGCCAATCAGCTATCTCCACAAGCGCATTACACGCTTGTGCGTTCAGCAAAGCTTTTGAAAAAACCCATCAGCTGGTTCAATCGCTGATAAAGTTTATCCACATTTTAGAGTGGTTGTTGATTACCACAGTAAGAATAGAAATTGTTAGTCATAACTTAAGAGAACTAAAGATGTACTTTCGTAAGGATGATTATAGAAAAATATATATATTTTTTTGTTACGAATGATTTTGAAATTATGAATAACTAGTATTTATAAATCTTGGGACACGGGGAATTAGCATATAGCAGTATTGTTTAATGGGATTTTTCTAATCTAATTAGAAAGATCTTAGGTTGGGTATTGGGTATAGACACTATGAGTCAATTACCATCTACGACTCAGCCCTTAACAGCGATGCCGAGCTCAAAGAAACGATAATTGAATACAATACCCGAATAACTTATATTTTCATGTAGTTTGTTTTGGACGGGATAATCGTTTTGAGCCCCTTTTATATTGAACAGCAGAGTCTATTTACTGCTTTTAGTTTCCTAAAGGTTATATATCGCAGTTGAAAGAAGTAGCAACAACCCACCCCACCGCCGAAAGAGCTAAGGCCTTATAGTTTCCCGCCCGCGATTCCTTCAACTCTTCACTCCTGCTGGATATGACGATTGCGGCATTCTTTGGCACCCCGAGTCAAGAGGTTTATGTAATTGAAGATCGATTTGAAGTATTCAAATTCTTAAACATAAAATTGTTTAGAAGTTGGTTGTCACACTCTTCGAATTGTATATTGCGTTGTAATCATTTGGTGTAATTGTTGCGCATATCTGCTTTTGGATGCTTGAATGTGAATTTTCAACTACCTGCCAAGTAAGATAAAATTTTTAGAAACCCAAAAGTATAGCAACAAAATAAAAATAATAAAAAGGAACAATAAACATCAGCTCACTTTTATACAATTCGTCGCTCATTTGTATTTCGATTTTTGTTAGTAGATCTGTTTACATTAGTCTGCTTAGTCAGCCTACAAATACTAGTAATACCTAAGCTGGGATACTTATGCATTAGACTCAGATCGAATACACAGCCACTTAGCGCTATTTTAGTCTTTTGTTACAATATTTCCGTGGATTATAGTAAGCAAATCAAACTAATAGAATAAAAAAGTAAGTTCACATGTTCTGCATCTAGTGAGATGTCCTACTAGTTTACTCTGGATTAGACAGATATTGTTGCCTTTGCGATTCTGTACCGAAATTGTATCAGGAGGTTGAAAGATAGCAGACAGATAAGACCCATATCCTTTGTAGTTACAATAACCCAAATTAACCGTTTTACTTTTGGATGATTGTTTATTTCGCTGGTATTAGCTTTAGGGGTATATCAATTGCTATATAAATGTCCCAATTGTTCGCAAGTAGTGGAAGTGCCAGCTGTAAAGAGAGTTGTAGGGAATTGTTCACCTCGTCCAAGCCGAGACAATCGGTCACGGGCTGCACAGATTAATCACCATCCGATTACACGGAATTTGACAAGAAATTTAACTGATGCAGCTCGTCGAAATGAAAGTGTCCCCCTATTAAACTTAGACAGCAGCAACAGCACTAACCCCCTCAGACAAATGTCAATTACCAGGTTATACAAAATATGATTGAGCAAACAATTACATAAGTCCTGTCCAATCTGAACTTGAATTCTAATGCTAACCATACACCCTGGTCCGATCCAGCCGCAGTTATCGAGTACCATCTATTAGCAGCGCAGTAATAACGCCAGGAAAAATAGCCGACCGATTGCAAAAATGGAATGTGCAGTTTGATGGTTCAGACAACGGCTTGACTGTAGAAGAGTTCGTGTATAGAGTAACGAAACACTCGACAGCAATTTCACTGCCCTTTGCAAAAACCTACACGTTCTTTTTGTTGGTATGACCAGAGATTGGTTCTGGAGGTATCACAAACAAGTGGACCAAATAATTTGGGCAGTTTTTTGTTTGTCCTTTAGACAGCAATACAAGGATTACAGGTCCGAGTATCGAAAAAAGGAACAGATACGTTCGAGAAAGCAAAAACCAGGTGAGAGTTTTAGCTCATTCTACGAGGCGGTGACTACGCTAATAAATAGAGGGTCAATAAATATCAAGGAAGAAGAATTGTTAGAAATTCTGACAAATAATTTATTACCAGACATTCGTCATCAACTTTTGTATCAGCCTGTGCACACTGTAAGTCATCTACGACGACTAGTGCAAATGTAGGAATCGATTCGTCCAGAATATAGCCATCGGTCCGAAGCCACATCGAAACAAAAAGGTTATCAGCGTCAGGTAAACTTATTGGAGGAGAATAATTCTGATGAGCTAGAAGAAGCTGTCTCTGACCATGAAGTTGCTGTTGTTCGCAAGTCACTAACAAAGCTTTGTTGTTGGAACTGCGATGCAGAAGGCTATTATTGGGAAAATTGCCTGGCAGAAAGACGCATTTTTTGCTATGGGTGTGGTGCACTTAACGTGTAATGCATTAATTAGAAGAGGCCTCTGTATCCTTTGACTACAGTTCAGCAGCAACAGCTCGATGTAGTTAAGCAACTATTCCCAAATTCAGCATCACATAGAAATTGATAAAAGAAGGTCAGTCAAACAGCGATTTTATCCTGTCAGTCCGGCAGTAGAAAAATTACTGTTCGCTGAAATTGATCGGATGTTAGCTCTCGATGTGATAGAACCCTCTATAAGCGCTTGGAGTTCGCCAATGCGGCGTGTATTAAAACCAAACAAAGTTAGATTGTGTTTAGATGCCAGAAAGTTAAATGCTGCAACCAAAACGGATGCATATCCGCTGCCTAGCATTGACGGCATCTTTGCTCGTCTGCCAAAAGCAAACATTATATCCAAACTGGATTTGAAGGATTCTTATTGGCAGATCGATCTATCGGAAGAAGCAAAGCCATTAACTGCATTCACCGTGCCAGGGAGGCCATTGTACCAATTTAAAGTCATGCCCTTTGGATTGTGTAATGACCCCTCGACCATGTGCCGCTTAATGGATAGTATCATTCCACCGGATTTAAGACATTGTGTTTTTGGGTATCTGGACGATCTTTGTATCGTTTCCAAAGATTTCCATTCAGAAAGCCAACTTGACGCTCAATATTGCTAAAAGTCATTTCTGTGTGACTAGTGTAAATTATCTAGGTTACGTAATTGGAAGTGGGGGGATATGTACAGACCCAGGAAAAATCACTTGTATCCTCAATTGGCCTTCGCCAAAGAATCTAAAGCAAGTGCGAGGATTTGTAGGTGTCTGCGGATGATACAGAAGGTTGATATCCAATTTCTCTGATCTTACCTGTCCAATAACAGAGTTGCTCTCCACAAAGAAAAAGTTCTGTTGGTCGGATGAGGCACAGAAGGCTATTAACGAGCTAAAGATCAAGTTAACAACAGCACCAACATTACAAAATCCATATTTTGAAAAAAAATTCTAACTGCATTGATGCTAGCGATTTTGGGATTGGGGCGGTGTTGACTAAACTATCAGAGAACGTTGAAGAAAAACCAATTGCCTCTATGTCGAAAAAACTGAGCAGTGCTCAGAAAAACTATAGCGTGACCGAACGCGAATGTTTAGCTGTCATTCTAGCGATAGAAAAGTTCCGATGTTATCTGGAATTTCAAGAGTTCGAAGTTGTCACGGACTATTCCAGTTTAGTATGGCTCATGAGGCAAGAAAATGTGACCGGTAGGCTAGCCCGTTGGATTTTTCGACTCCAGCAGTTTAATTTTCCAATTTCGCATCGAAAAGGCAAAGAGCATGTTGTGCCAGACGCGGTATCCCGTATTAACGAAAATGAGATTTGCTCAATAGAAGTAGGACCAGTTGTTGATCTTAATTCACAAGCATTTCGGTGTGAATAGTATATTTTATTGAAAGCAACATTTTTAGAGATTCCAGCTAAATTTCCAGATATCAAAACTGTGGAACCATATATCATATATCATATATATTCGTGCTTCAGGAAATTTAGAGCAAGAGGAGTATTCGTGGAAACTGTGGGTACCCGAACCGCTCAGAGCAGATGTTGTAAAGCAAGCTCACGATTTTGTTATCTCAGCGCATGGTGGAATACAGAAAATTATAGAGCGACTACGTCGAAATTTGTTTTGGCCTGGTTTAGCGACTGATGTGAGAACGTACATTCGCCAATGTGAGGTATGTAAAGCCACAAAAGTTCCCAATCTGACGCTTCGTGCTCCCATGGGGACTCATATCCCATCGTACAGACCATTTCAGCGATTATATATTGACATATTAGGTCCTTATCCGCCCAGAAAAAATTGCCATATCGGATTGCTAATAGTATTAGACCATTTTAGCAAATACCATTAGTTGCATCCCTTGAAAAAATTTACTTCAGCGGCCATTCAAGAGTATCTGCTTAGAACTATCTTTCACGGATTCGGTGTTCCTGAGACAATCGTAAGCGATAATGGAACACAATTCAAGGCAAACGATTTGATGCAATCCTAACCGAATTAGGTATTAAACATGTTTACATTGCGTTGTATTCGACTCAAAGTAACGCTGCTGAACGAGTAAATCGATCTTTATTAGCTGCTGTCCGATCTTATTAAAGACATGATCAAACTGAATGGGATTTGCATTTGACAGCTATTTCTCGTTCGTTGAGGTCCGCTAAACACCATTCACAGGGTTGCTCACCGTACAAAGCCTTGTTTGGAATCGACATAGTAACTCATGGCGAGGATTATAGGCTATTAAAAGATTTGGCTTTGTTAGAAGACTCTATTGTGCCATTAGTAAGGTCTGATAAATTGGCGATACTCAAAAAAGATATTGAAGCAAATATACGAAAGGCTTACGAACGAAACAGTAAACAGTATAATCTTCGATCTAGGGAAATTTTATACAAAGAAGGGCAGGAGGTATTCAGGAGAAATTTAGCAATAAGTAAATATACTCAAAACTATAACGCGAAGCTTGCACCACAATTAATGAAATGCCGTATTATGGAAACAATTGGCAATTGTTATTACCTAATAGAAGATCTGCAAGATAGAGAAGTAGGAACCTTTCATTCAAAAGATATTCGGCAATGATTCCTGCTAATCTTCTTCCTAACTTTGATAGATTATCAGGTGGTGTAATGGTTCAAATGGTCAATTAAAGTTTTCAGCGCAAATCGTTTGTGACAAATGTGTCACCTGCGCTATAAAAGCGATAAAAGCTTTGTTAAGCTACGTTAAACAATTCAGGCTTAAGTGAAAGCTTTATGCGCTTTTTATCCGAGACAGCTGATTAGAACTCTAGCCAGTGTAAGCTCTCTCACAAGAACTCTGTAATTTGCATTACAAATCTTATCATCGCAGCTCACTTTATTACTTCCAATAAAAGCTTTTGCATTTAGCCCAATAAAAAGAAGGCGTACACCTGCAGCCACTCTCTTTTCATACTCACGTTGTTTACGCACCACTTCGTGCCGGTCGAACCCTAAAGTGCTGCAACCTCGTGTATCTAACCAAGATCAGACACCATCAATTGAGTCTGGATATAGATCCGCCCTAATCTGCTTGCATCCACACCGTAAGTGGTCAGAAAACCTGCTACAGCGCTGTGCAACAGCACCAGAAAAGGTAGGCTCCCAAAAATATATATTTTTTGGGTTGGCAAAAAAATAATTTATAAATTTTTTATACAGCCCACTCGAGATATTGCCCAACCTCTTGCATCCATAACGCTCAGATTCTGCTGCCCAAGTGCGTAGACTGAGAATTGAATCATTGGTTGCGGAATCGATTTATGGACTAAGAATATCCCTGCTTTTTGGCCGTCGATCTTACGCCGGCTGAGTAGAAGAGCACCCCCTCGCTGCATCATCTCTAGAAGCAAGTGAAGCAGTTCTAGTAACAACATGACCAGAACAAACAGAGCTGAGCTTAGGCTCTGAGTTTCGATGGAAGTTTCCATTCATGTTAGATCACCATCATTGAAAACAAATCCAGGAATAAAGTTATATTTCTAGTTTTTCATAGTGCTAGTGCTCAAATTTTTTTTTCTTCATTTTTTTTTTTACTTAAAAAAACTTAAAAAACAATAATAAGAGGAGAAACAACAACAAAATCAAAAGTGATCTAAATTTGCTTTTAACTTAAATAAATCCTATGCATAATTGGGACCACTACTGAAGTTGCAGAATTCAAATGACGAGAGATAAGTTCAAAATTTGAATGGGAGCAGAGATCATATGAAGCAACATGAAGAGCGCTGGAAGGCCTTTCAACTTTGGAGATGTTTGCATGTAAGTCAATTCCAACTTCTTACTATTCTCTTTATTTTTATTTGATTTTGCTGATGTTCATATGCTTAGGCGGACTTGTCTGTATGTATGTGCAGGTCAGCTGTGAGCTTATTGAATTCAGTAACACTGTAATTTCAATTGTTCTTTCAATTATGCACTGAAAATTTGTTTGATAAATCTTTAAAATATTATTTAAAAAAAACAATAATAATAATAATAATATAACCAACAATAATAATAAAATCAAATAGTAAAACAACATTATCACTTGCGTGAGCCAATCAGCTATCTCCACAAGCGCATTACACGCTTGTGCGTTCAGCAAAGCTTTTGAAAAAACCCATCAGCTGGTTCAATCGCTGATAAAGTTTATCCACATTTTAGAGTGGTTGTTGATTACCACAGTAAGAATATAAATTGTTAGTCATAACTTAAGAGAACTAAAGATGTACTGTCGTAAGGATGATTATAGAAAAATATATATATATATTTTTTTTACGAATGATTTTGAAAATATAAATAACTAGTATTTATAAATCTTAGGTCACAGGGAATTAGCAGTATGGCAGTATTGTTTAATGGGATTTTTCTTATCTAATTAGAAAGATCTTACGTTGGGTATTGGGTATAGACACTACGAGTCAATTACCATCTACAAATCAGCCCTTAACAGCGATTCCGTGCTTAAAGAAACGATAATAGAACACAATAACCGATTAACTTATATTTTCATATAGTTTGTTTTGGACGGGATAATCGTTTTGAGCCCCTTTTATATTGAATAGCAGAGTCCATTTACTGCTTTAAGTTTCAGTAGGGATCCTTAAATAAGGTATGTATCGCAGTTGAAAGAAGTAGCAACAACCCACCCCACCGCCGAAAGAGCTAAGGCATTATAGGTTCCCGCCCGCGATTCCTTCAACTCTTCACTCCTGCTGGATATGACGATTGCGGAATTTTTTTGGCACCCCGAGTCAAGAGGTTTATGTAATTGAAGATCGATTTGAAGAATTCAAATTCTTAAACATAAAATTGTTTAGAAGTTGGTTGTCACACTCGTCGAATTGTATATTGCGTTGTAATCATTTGGCTTAATTGTTGCGCATATCTGCTTTTGGATGCTTGAATGTGAATTTTCAACTACCTGCCAAGTAAGATAACATTTTTAGAAACCCAAAAGTATAGCAACAAAATAAAAATAATAAAAAGGAACAATAAACATCAGCTCACTTTTATACAATTCGTGCTCATTTGTATTTCGATTTTTGTTAGTAGATCTGTTTACATTAGTCTGCTTAGTCAGCCTACAAATACTAGTAATACCTAAGCTGGGATACTTATGCATTAGACTCAGATCGAATACACAGCCACTTAGCGCTATTTTAGTCTTTTGTTACAATATTTCCGTGGATTATAGTAAGCAAATCAAACTAATAGAATAAAAAAGTAAGTTCACATGTTCTGCATCTAGTGAGATGTCCTACTAGTTTACTCTGGATTAGACAGATATTGTTGCCTTTGCGATTCTGTACCGAAATTGTATCAGGATGTTGAAAGATAGCAGACAGATAAGACCCATATCCTTTGTAGTTACAATAACCCAAATTAACCGTTTTACTTTTGGATGATTGTTTATTTCGCTGGTATTAGCTTTAGGGGTATATCAATTGCTATATAAATGTCCCAATTGTTCGCAAGTAGTGGAAGTGCCAGCTGTAAAGAGAGTTGTAGGGAATTGTTCACCTCGTCCAAGCCGAGACAATCGGTCACGGGCTGCACAGATTAATCACCATCCGATTACACGGAATTTGACAAGAAATTTAACTGATGCAGCTCGTCGAAATGAAAGTGTCCCCCTATTAAACTTAGACAGCAGCAACAGCACTAACCCCCTCAGACAAATGTCAATTACCAGGTTATACAAAATATGATTGAGCAAACAATTACATAAGTCCTGTCCAATCTGAACTTGAATTCTAATGCTAACCATACACCCTGGTCCGATCCAGCCGCAGTTATCGAGTACCATCTATTAGCAGCGCAGTAATAACGCCAGGAAAAATAGCCGACCGAATGCAAAAATGGAATGTGCAGTTTGATGGTTCAGACAACGGCTTGACTGTAGAAGAGTTCGTGTATAGAGTAACGAAACACTCGACAGCAATTTCACTGCCCTTTGCAAAAACCTACACGTTCTTTTTGTTGGTATGACCAGAGATTGGTTCTGGAGGTATCACAAACAAGTGGACCAAATAATTTGGGCAGTTTTTTGTTTGTCCTTTAGACAGCAATACAAGGATTACAGGTCCGAGTATCGAAAAAAGGAACAGATACGTTCGAGAAAGCAAAAACCAGGTGAGAGTTTTAGCTCATTCTACGAGGCGGTGACTACGCTAATAAATAGAGGGTCAATAAATATCAAGGAAGAAGAATTGTTAGAAATTCTGACAAATAATTTATTACCAGACATTCGTCATCAACTTTTGTATCAGCCTGTGCACACTGTAAGTCATCTACGACGACTAGTGCAAATGTAGGAATCGATTCGTCCAGAATATAGCCATCGGTCCGAAGCCACATCGAAACAAAAAGGTTATCAGCGTCAGGTAAACTTATTGGAGGAGAATAATTCTGATGAGCTAGAAGAAGCTGTCTCTGACCATGAAGTTGCTGTTGTTCGCAAGTCACTAACAAAGCTTTGTTGTTGGAACTGCGATGCAGAAGGCTATTATTGGGAAAATTGCCTGGCAGAAAGACGCATTTTTTGCTATGGGTGTGGTGCACTTAACGTGTAATGCATTAATTAGAAGAGGCCTCTGTATCCTTTGACTACAGTTCAGCAGCAACAGCTCGATGTAGTTAAGCAACTATTCCCAAATTCAGCATCACATAGAAATTGATAAAAGAAGGTCAGTCAAACAGCGATTTTATCCTGTCAGTCCGGCAGTAGAAAAATTACTGTTCGCTGAAATTGATCGGATGTTAGCTCTCGATGTGATAGAACCCTCTATAAGCGCTTGGAGTTCGCCAATGCGGCGTGTATTAAAACCAAACAAAGTTAGATTGTGTTTAGATGCCAGAAAGTTAAATGCTGCAACCAAAACGGATGCATATCCGCTGCCTAGCATTGACGGCATCTTTGCTCGTCTGCCAAAAGCAAACATTATATCCAAACTGGATTTGAAGGATTCTTATTGGCAGATCGATCTATCGGAAGAAGCAAAGCCATTAACTGCATTCACCGTGCCAGGGAGGCCATTGTACCAATTTAAAGTCATGCCCTTTGGATTGTGTAATGACCCTCGACCATGTGCCGCTTAATGGATAGTATCATTCCACCGGATTTAAGACATTGTGTTTTTGGGTATCTGGACGATCTTTGTATCGTTTCCAAAGATTTCCATTCAGAAAGCCAACTTGACGCTCAATATTGCTAAAAGTCTTTTCTGTGTGACTAGTGTAAATTATCTAGGTTACGTAATTGGAAGTGGGGGGATATGTACAGACCCAGGAAAAATCACTTGTATCCTCAATTGGCCTTCGCCAAAGAATCTAAAGCAAGTGCGAGGATTTGTAGGTGTCTGCGGATGATACAGAAGGTTGATATCCAATTTCTCTGATCTTACCTGTCCAATAACAGAGTTGCTCTCCACAAAGAAAAAGTTCTGTTGGTCGGATGAGGCACAGAAGGCTATTAACGAGCTAAAGATCAAGTTAACAACAGCACCAACATTACAAAATCCATATTTTGAAAAAAAATTCTAACTGCATTGTGATGCTAGCGATTTTGGGATTGGGGCGGTGTTGACTCAACTATCAGAGAACGTTGAAGAAAAACCAATTGCCTCTATGTCGAAAAAACTGAGCAGTGCCCAGAAAAACTATAGCGTGACCGAACGCGAATGTTTAGCTGTCATTCTAGCGATAGAAAAGTTCCGATGTTATCTGGAATTTCAAGAGTTCGAAGTTGTTACGGACTATTCCAGTTTAGTATGGCTCATGAGGCAAGAAAATGTGACCGGTAGGCTAGCCCGTTGGATTTTTCGACTCCAGCAGTTTAATTTTCCAATTTCGCATCGAAAAGGCAAAGAACATGTTGTGCCAGACGCGTTATCCCGTATTAACGAAAATGAGATTTGCTCAATAGAAGTAGGACCAGTTGTTGATCTTAATTCACAAGCATTTCGGTGTGAATAGTATATTTTATTGAAAGCAACATTTTTAGAGATTCCAGCTAAATTTCCAGATATCAAAACTGTGGAACCATATATCATATATCATATATATTCGTGCTTCAGGAAATTTAGAGCAAGAGGAGTATTCGTGGAAACTGTGGGTACCCGAACCGCTCAGAGCAGATGTTGTAAAGCAAGCTCACGATTTTGTTATCTCAGCGCATGGTGGAATACAGAAAATTATAGAGCGACTACGTCGAAATTTGTTTTGGCCTGGTTTAGCGACTGATGTGAGAACGTACATTCGCCAATGTGAGGTATGTAAAGCCACAAAAGTTCCCAATCTGACGCTTCGTGCTCCCATGGGGACTCATATCCCATCGTACAGACCATTTCAGCGATTATATATTGACATATTAGGTCCTTATCCGCCCAGAAAAAATGGCCATATCGGATTGCTAATAGTATTAGACCATTTTAGCAAATACCATTAGTTGCATCCCTTGAAAAAATTTACTTCAGCGGCCATTCAAGAGTATCTGCTTAGAACTATCTTTCACGGATTCGGTGTACCTGAGACAATCGTAAGCGATAATGGAAAACAATTCAAGGCAAACGATTTGATGCATTCCTAACCGAATTAGGTATTAAACATGTTTACACTGCGTTGTATTCGCCTCAAATTAACGCTGCTGAACGAGTAAATCGATCTTTATTAGCTGCTGTCCGATCTTATTTAAGACATGATCAAACAGAATGGGATTTGCATTTGTCAGCTATTTCTCGTTCGTTGAGCTCCGCTAAACACCATTCACAGGGTTGCTCATCGTACAAAGCCTTGTTTGGGATCGACATGGTAACTCACGTCGAGGATTATAGGCTATTAAAAGATTTGGCTTTGTTAGAAGACTCTATTGTGCCATTAGTAAGGTCTGATAAATTGGCGATACTCAAAAAAGATATTCAAGCAAATATACGAAAGGCTTACGAACGAAACAGTAAACAGTATAATCTTCGATCTAGGGAAATTTTATACAAAGAAGGGCAGGAGGTATTCAGGAGAAATTTAGCAATAAAATAAAACTATAACGCGAAGCTTGCGCCACAATTCATTAAATGCCGTATTAAGAAAACAATTGGCAATTGTTATTACCTAATAGATGATCTGCAAGATAGAGAAGTAGGAACCTTTCATTCAAAAGATATTCGGCAATGATTCCTGCTAATCTTCTTCCCAACTTTGATAGATTATCAGGTGGTGTAATGGTTCAAATGGTCAATTAAAGTTTTCAGCGCAAATCGTTTGTGACAAATGTGTCACCTGCGCTGTAAAAGCGATAAAAGCTTTGTTAAGCTACGTTAAACAATTCAGGCTTAAGTGAAAGCTTTATGCGCTTTTTATCCGAGACAGCTGATTAGAACTCTAGCCAGTGTAAGCTCTCTCACAAGAACTCTGTAATTTGTATTACAAACCCTATCAACGCAGCTCACTTCATTACTTCCAATAAAAGCTTTTGCATTTAGCCCTATAAAAAGAAGGCGTGCACCTGCAGCCACTCTCTTTTCATACTCACGTTGTTTACGCACCACTTCGTGCCGGTCGAACCCTAAAGTGCTGCAACCTCGTGTATCTAACCAAGATCAGACACCATCAATTGAGTCTGGATATAGATCCGCCCTAATCTGCATCCACACCGTAAGTGGTCAGAAAACCTGCTACAGCGCTGTGCAACAGCACCAAAAAAGGTAGGCTCCCAAAAATATATATTTTTTGGGTTGGCAAAAAAATAATTTGTAAATTTTTTATACAGCCCACTCGAGATATTGCCCAACCTCTTGCATCCATAACGCTCAGATTCTGCTGCCCAAGTGCGTAGACTGAGAATTGAATCATTGGTTGCGGAATCGATTTATGGACTAAGAATATCCCTGCTTTTTGGCCGTCGATCTTACGCCGGCTGAGTAGAAGAGCACCCCCTCGCTGCATCATCTCTAGAAGCAAGTGAAGCAGTTCTAGTAACAACATGACCAGAACAAACAGAGCTGAGCTTAGGCTCTTTGTTTCGATGGAAGTTTCCATTCATGTTAGATCACCATCATTGAAAACAAATCCAGGAATAAAGTTATATTTCTAGTTTTTCATAGTGCTAGTGCTCAAATTTTTTTTTTCTTCATTTTTTTTATCACTTAAATAAACTTAAAAAACAATAATAAGAGGAGAAACAACAACAAAATCAAAAGTGATTTAAATTTGCTATTAACTTAAATAAATCCTATGCATAATTGGGACCACTACTGAAGTTGCAGAATTCAAATGACGAGAGATAAGTTCAAAATTTGAATGGGAGCAGAAATCATATGAAGCAATATGAAGAGCGCTGGAAGGCCTTTCAACTTTGGAGATGTTTGCATGTAAGTCAATTCCAACTCCTTACTATTCTCTTTATTTTTATTTGATTTTGCTGATGTTCATATGCTTAGGCGGACTTGTCTGTATGTATGTGCAGGTCAGCTGTGAGCTTATTGAATTCAGTAACACTGTAATTTCAATTGTTCTTTCAATTATGCACTGAAAATTTGTTTGATAAATCTTTAAAATATTATTTAAAAAAAATAATAATAATAATAATAATATAACCAACAATAATAATAAAATCAAATAGTAAAACAACATTATCACTTGCGTGAGCCATCCAGCTGTCTCAAAGCTTTTGAAAAAACCCATCAGCTGGTTCAATCGCTGATAAAGTTTATCCACATTTTAGAGTGGTTGTTGATTACCACAGTAAGAATATAAATTGTTAGTCATAACTTAAGAGAACTAAAGATGTACTGTCGTAAGGATGATTAAAGAAAAATATATATATTTTTTTTACGAATGATTTTGAAAATATGAATAACTAGTATTTATAAATCTTAGGACACGGGGAATTAGCATATAGCAGTATTGTTTAATGGGATTTTTCTAATCTAATTGGAAAGATGTTAGGTTGGGTATTGGGTATAGACACTATGAGTCAATTACCATCTACGACTCAGCCCTTAACAGCGATGCCGAGCTCAAAGAAACGATAATAGAATACAATACCCGATTAACTTATATTTTCATGTAGTTTGTTTTGGACGGGAAAATCGTTTTGAGCCCCTTTTATATTGAATAGCAGAGTCCATTTACTGCTTTAAGTTTCAGTAGGGATCCTTAAATAAGGTATGTATCGCAGTTGAAAGAAGTAGCAACAACCCACCCCACCGCCGAAAGAGCTAAGGCATTATAGGTTCCCGCCCGCGATTTCTTCAACTCTTCACTCCTGCTGGATATGACGATTGCGGCATTCTTTGGCACCCCGAGTCAAGAGGTTTATGTAATTGAAGATCGATTTGAAGTATTCAAATTCTTAAACATAAAATTGTTTAGAAGTTGGTTGTCACACTCGTCGAATTGTATATTGCGTTGTAATTATTTGGCTTAATTGTTGCGCATATCTGCTTTTGGATGCTTGAATGTGAATTTTCAACTACCTGCCAAGTAAGATAAAATTTTTAGAAACCCAAAAGTATAGCAACAAAATAAAAATAATAAAAAGGAACAATAAACATCAGCTCACTTTTATACAATTCGTGCTCATTTGTATTTCGATTTTTGTTAGTAGATCTGTTTACATTAGTCTGCTTAGTCAGCCTACAAATACTAGTAATACCTAAGCTGGGATACTTATGCATTAGACTCAGATCGAATACACAGCCACTTAGCGCTATTTTAGTCTTTTGTTACAATATTTCCGTGGATTATAGTAAGCAAATCAAACTAATAGAATAAAAAAGTAAGTTCACATGTTCTGCATCTAGTGAGATGTCCTACTAGTTTACTCTGGATTAGACAGATATTGTTGCCTTTGCGATTCTGTACCGAAATTGTATCAGGATGTTGAAAGATAGCAGACAGATAAGACCCATATCCTTTGTAGTTACAATAACCCAAATTAACCGTTTTACTTTTGGATGATTGCTTATTTCGCTGGTATTAGCTTTAGGGGTATATCAATTGCTATATAAATGTCCCAATTGTTCGCAAGTAGTGGAAGTGCCGGCTGTAAAGAGAGTTGTAGGGAATTGTTCACCTCGTCCAAGCCGAGACAATCGGTCACGGGCTGCACAGATTAATCACCATCCGATTACACGGAATTTGACAAGAAATTTAACTGATGCAGCTCGTCGAAATGAAAGTGTCCCCCTATTAAACTTAGACAGCAGCAACAGCACTAACCCCCTCAGATAAATGTCAATTACCAGGTTATACAAAATATGATTGAGCAAACAATTACATAAGTCCTGTCCAATCTGAACTTGAATTCTAATGCTAACCATACACCCTGGTCCGATCCAGCCGCAGTTATCGAGTACCATCTATTAGCAGCGCAGTAATAACGCCAGGAAAAATAGCCGACCGAATGCAAAAATGAAATGTGCAGTTTGATGGTTCAGACAACGGCTTGACTGTAGAAGAGTTCGTGTATAGAGTAACGAAACACTCGACAGCAATTTCACTGCCCTTTGCAAAAACCTACACGTTCTTTTTGTTGGTAAGGCCAGAAATTAGTTCTGGAGGTATCACAAACAAGTGGACCAAATAATTTGGGCAGATTTTTGTGTGTCCTTTAGACAGCAATACAAGGATTACAGGTCCGAGTATCGAAAAAAGGAACAGATACTTTCGAGAAAGCAAAAACCAGGTGAGAGTTTTAGCTCATTCTACGAGGCGGTGACTACGCCAATAGATAGAGGGTCTTTAAATATCAAGGAAGAAGAATTGTTAGAAATTCTGACATATAATTTATTACCAGACATTCGTCATCAACTTTTGTATCAGCCTGTGCACACTGTAAGTCATCTACGACGACTAGTGCAAATGCAGGAATCGATTCGTCCAGAATATTGCCATCGATCCGAAGCCACATCGAAACAAAAAGGTTATCAGCGTCAGGTAAACTTATTGGAGTAGAATAATTCTGATGAGCTAGAAGAAGCTGTCTCTGACCATGAAGTTGCTGTTGTTCGCAAGTCACTAACAAAGCTTTGTTGTTGGAACTGCGATGCAGAAGGCCATTATTGGGAAAATTGCCTGGCAGAAAGACGCATTTTTTGCTATGGGTGTGGTGCACTTATCGTGTAATGCATTAATTAGAAGAGGCCTCTGTATCCTTTGACTACAGTTCAGCAGCAACAGCTCGATGTAGTTAGCAACTATTCCCAAATTGCTTGAATGGTTTAGGTCGTACAGGAGTAATTCAGCATCACATAGAAATTGATAAAAGAAGGTCAGTCAAACAGCGATTTTATCCTGTCAGTCCGGCAGTAGAAAAATTACTGTTCGCTGAAATTGATCGGATGTTAGCTCTCGATGTGATAGAACCCTCTACAAGCGCTTGGAGTTCGCCAATGCGGCGTGTATTAAAACCAAACAAAGTTAGATTGTGTTTAGATGCCAGAAAGTTAAATGCTGCAACCAAAACGGATGCATATCCGCTGCCTAGCATTGACGGCATCTTTGCTCGTCTGCCAAAAGCAAACATTATATCCAAACTGGATTTGAAGGATTCTTATTGGCAGATCGATCTATCGGAAGAAGCAAAGCCATTAACTGCATTCACCGTGCCAGGGAGGCCATTGTACCAATTTAAAGTCATGCCCTTTGGATTGTGTAGTGACCCCTCGACCATGTGCCGCTTAATGGATAGTATCATTCCACCGGATTTAAGACACTGTGTTTTTGGGTATCTGTACGATCTTTGTATCGTTTCCGAAGATTTCTATTCCCACTTAGCCGTTCTTGTTCGAAGAATTTAGGAAAGCCAACTTGACGCTCAATAATGCTAAAAGTCATTTCTGTGTAACTAGTGTAAATTATCTAGGTTACGTAATTGGAAGTAGGGGATTTGTACAGACCCAGGAAAAATCACTTGTATCCTCAATTGGCCTTCGCCAAAGAATCTAAAGCAAGTGCGAGGATTTGTAGGTGTCTGCGGATGATACAGAAGGTTGATATCCAATTTCTCTGATCTTACCTGTCCAATAACAGAGTTGCTCTCCACAAAGAAAAAGTTCTGTTGGTCGGATGAGGCACAGAAGGCTATTAACGAGCTAAAGATCAAGTTAACAACAGCACCAACATTACAAAATCCATATTTTGAAAAAAAATTCTAACTGCATTGTGATGCTAGCGATTTTGGGATTGGGGCGGTGTTGACTCAACTATCAGAGAACGTTGAAGAAAAACCAATTGCCTCTATGTCGAAAAAACTGAGCAGTGCTCAGAAAAACTATAGCGTGACCGAACGCGAATGTTTAGCTGTCATTCTAGCGATAGAAAAGTTCCGATGTTATCTGGAATTTCAAGAGTTCGAAGTTGTTACGGACTATTCCAGTTTAGTATGGCTCATGAGGCAAGAAAATGTGACCGGTAGGCTAGCCCGTTGGATTTTTCGACTCCAGCAGTTTAATTTTCCAATTTCGCATCGAAGAGGCAAAGAACATGTTGTGCCAGACGCGTTATCCCGTATTAACGAAAATGAGATTTGCTCAATAGAAGTAGGACCAGTTGTTGATCTTAATTCACAAGCATTTAGGTGTGAATAGTATATTTTATTGAAAGCAAAATTTTTAGAGATTCCAGCTAAGTTTCCAGATATCAAAACTGTGGAACCATATATCATATATCATATATATTCGTGCTTCAGGAAATTTAGAGCAAGAGGAGTATTCGTGGAAACTGTGGGTACCCGAACCGCTCAGAGCAGATGTTGTAAAGCAAGCTCACGATTTTGTTATCTCAGCGCATGGTGGAATACAGAAAATTATAGAGCGACTACGCCGAAATTTGTTTTGGCCTGGTTTAGCGACTGATGTGAGAACGTACATTCGCCAATGTGAGGTATGTAAAGCCACAAAAGTTCCCAATCTGACGCTTCGTGCTCCCATGGGGACTCATATCCCATCGTACAGACCATTTCAGCGATTATATATTGACATATTAGGTCCTTATCCGCGCAGAAAAAATGCTTCTATCTGCTTAGAACTATCTTTCACGGATTCGGTGTACCTGAGACAATCGTAAGCGATAATGGAAAACAATTCAAGGCAAACGATTTGATGCATTCCTAACCGAATTAGCTATTAAACACGTTTACACTGCGTTGTATTCGCCTCAAAGCTGAACGAGTAAATCGATATTTATTAGATGCTGTCCGATCTTATTTAAGACATGATCAAACAGAATGGGATTTGCATTTTTCAGCTATTTCTCGTTCGATGAGGTCCGCTAAACACCATTCACAGGGTTGCTCATCGTACAAAGCCTTGTTTGGGATCGACATGGTAATTAACGCGAGGTTTATTGGCTATTAAAAGATTTGGCTTTGAAAGAAGACGCTATTGTGCCATTAGTAAGGTCTGATAAATTGGCGATACTCAAAAAAGATATTTAAGCAAATATACGAAAGGCTTACGAACGAAACAGTAAAAAGTATAATCTTCGATCTAGGGAAATTTTATACAAAGAAGGGCAGGAGGTATTCAGGAGAAATTTAGCAATAAAATAAAACTATAACGCGAAGCTTGCGCCACAATTCATTAAATGCCGTATTAAGAAAACAATTGGCAATTGTTATTACCTAATAGATGATCTGCAAGATAGAGAAGTAGGAACCTTTCATTCAAAAGATATTCGGCAAAGCGATAAAAGCTTTGTTAAGCTACGTTAATCAGGCTTAAGTGAAAGCTTTATGCGCTTTTTATCCGAGACAGCTGATTAGAACTCTAGCCAGAGTAAGCTCTCTCACAAGAACTCTGTAATTTGTATTACAAACCCTATCATCGCAGCTCACTTCATTACTTCCAATAAAAGTTCTTGCATTTAGCCCTATAAAAAGAAGGCGTGCACCTGCAGCCACTCTCTTTTCATACTCACGTTGTTTACGCACCACTTCGTGCCGGTCGAACCCTAAAGTGCTGCAACCTCGTGTATCTAACCAAGATCAGACACCATCAATTGAGTCTGGATATAGATCCGCCCTAATCTGCTTGCATCCACACCGTAAGTGGTCAGAAAACCTGCTACAGCGCTATGCAACAGCACCAAAAAAGGCAGGCTCCCAAACAAAAATATTTTTTTTCGCAAAAAAAAAAATTGCCCAATCCTGGCATCCATACCGCTCAGATTCTGCTGCCCAAGTGCGTAGACTGAGAATTGAATCATTGGTTGCGGAATCGATTTATGGACTAAGAAAATCCCTTTTTGGCCGTCGATCTTTCGCCGGCTAAGTAGAAGAGCACATGTCTGCATGTATGTGCAAGTCAGCTGTGAGCTTATTGAATTCAGTAACACTGTAGTTTAAATTGTTCTTTCAATTATGCACTGAAATTTTGTTTTAAAAATAATAATAATAATAATAATAATAATATAACCAATAATAATAATAAAATCAAATAGTAAAACAACATTATCACTTGCGTGAGCGAATCAGCTGTCTCCACAAGCGCATTACACGCTTGCGCGTTCAGCAAAGCTTTTGAAAAACCAATCAGCTGGTTCAGTCGCTGATAAGGTTTATCCACATTTTAGAGAGGTTGTTGATTACCACATTAAAATGGTAAATGGTATTGTTGGTCATAACTAAAGAGAGCTAAAGATGTACTGTCGTAAGGATGATTATTGAAAATATATTTATTTTGTTATGAATGATTTTGAAATTATGTATAACTATTATAAACTTGTCTGTTTTTAAACAAATTCGATGTCGGATGGTTGTAGATTTTAACGTTTTTCTTTATTTCTTTTAATTTCACAATGTCTCGTTTTGTCCCGCCATCTTAAGATTAAAAACTTAGAGCTCCCGTCTCTAGCGCTTGGGCGATTAACTATCGCTGACGGGCTTTGCCCGATTTACTATCGCATACAACACTAGAATTATCGAACTGGAAATACTAAATACTTAGCCGTTTACATTCG
>JAWNLD010000631.1:0-28158 GCA_035041545.1 Drosophila colorata | reverse complement strand
GCGGGGTCTGTGCGCCTGTGCAGAACTCTGAATTCGAAATTTGCCTCTTCTGGCCACACTTTGATAATTTCCTTGTTGCCGTCCCGCCAAAAAAACGTGTTGTCGCCTCCTTCTTTAGTTCTGCTTGTCATCTCCACGGCAGTCCCCACCGTCTGTCTACCTGGTAACTCTGGTATTTGGCCCTGCCAACTCACGCTAATCGTCATGCGATGAACAGGGCTGCTCCCCTCGAAAAGTTTCCCCACCAGGGTCGCGTTTGTCACCGATAATTACATGGCGCGATAGTCAAATGCAACAAAATCACAATTACACGTCATCGGCATACATTAGCACACGGGAGTGTGAAAGTACCGGGGGAAGGTCATTAATGAAAAGAGTAAAGATAAGCGGACCAAGATGACTACCCGGGGAACCCCAGATATCACGCTGATATACGCTTTGGGATCTATTTCTCAGATACTATGAAATCCAGCTAATAAGATTTACTGGGAAGCCAAGAAGGCATAATTTGTGGAGTAGCAAGGAGTGGTATACTGAGTCAAAAGCCTTGCTGAAATCAGTCTAAATAACATAAGTCCGCATTTTATTTTTGAAGCTATCAATTACCAGAGAAGAGATCTCTAAAAGGTAAGTGGTTACAGATCTACGTTGCATAAACCCATGCTGGGAAGGTGAAATAATAGAGCTTCATAAATGTTGCAGCTGTGATGTTATAATTCTCTCAAAAGTTTTTGGAATTGCGAACAATTTGGAGATACCTCTATTATTATATTTTCGACATCAGTCTTTTGCCTTTTATGTGAAGAGGAATGATCACAGATTCCTTCCAAATAGCATGGACAGATAAGTTGTCAACAGACAACTTAAAAAGTTTTAGGATAGGTTTTCAAAGTGGTTTTGCACAGTATCTGAACACACGAACAAAATCCGGAGCAGGTGAACCCATTGGTTTTTCGTAATGATAGGACACAAAAAGCAGTTTGGGGACTGTAACTGATGAGGATAACAGATCGACGATGCCCTGATCAGTGTTTGCACTCGCGTTTTCAACCGTTACATTGGAAGGCAAAATAGACAGCTTTCGTTTAGAATTAACAAATCTAAACAAGTAAGGTGACTCTAATCGGGTGTCCCCGACTAGGAGATACCTTGAACCCAGCGGCAAGCTGTCGTTATATACATTTAAAGCTCTTTGCATTTTTGTTTTTTAAGTTCGTGTATACCATGCGCAGATCAAGGCAATTTTAAATTATCGGTAACCCGCTCCGTTTTCTTACTATCGATATTTATAGATTTTTTTGACCCGGTTTTTTGAGCAAATCTCAGAAACTATAAGAGCTAGCCCCACAAAATTTGATTTAATGTGTACTCGTAAAGCATTCGAATTTTGGATACCTCCTCACTTCGTCGACCATTAACAGAAAAAACATTTTTAATTGTAAGTACAGCCACAATTCTTACTATTTAGGCTGCTCGCCAACATATTAAGGTACTATAGTACAAAAAGAGTGCATTAAAACAAGTTTCGTCCAAATCGACTAAGAATGTATGTATATGTACATTCATATGCGTGAGCTCTTTTTCGAATTCTAATGCGATTGTCTGTGCATGCGCGAATTTTTTATCTCAGTTTTTGACAGAGTCATTTAAAATGCTGCTGTAGCTCGGTGGTAAAAATGTTGCCTGGCGCGCTATCAAACGCGAGTTCAAATCTCGCTGAGTCAAAGGAGTTCTTTCGAATTGCTTATTTTTCTTTTTCTTTTCTTTGTAACTTAACACACTGTTTCAAGTCCAACTTAATGCTGGACATCGACGATTGAAATATTCTAAAGCAACCAAATAGGAAAAATCTCAAAAAGCTTTCGCAGATTAACTGCAACCAAGATTTGAAAGATACAGTTGCCTATTTTGTGAAAATTTTGCGAGAAATTTCAAACCATTGAAATGGGTAAAAAGGGTATAATGGTTTTGTGCAAATGTATGTAACAGGCAGAAGGAGGCATCTCCGACCCCATAAAGTATAAATATTATTGATCAGGATCAACAGTCGAGTCGATATAGCCATGTCCATCTGCCTGTCCGTCCGTCTGTATGAACGCGTCGATCTCGGAAACTATAAGAGCTAGAGACTTGAAATTTTCAGCCCGTCCATGGCACGCGCAGATACAATTTATTTCAAATGATCGATAACCCACACCATTTTCCTAAAATCGATAAAAATCAACAATAACTTCTCTCTTCATCATCAAAATCGGTTAAATTTGACAATGCAATGGGCAGCTAGTGCTGCAATAATATCTAGGGAATAAAGTTTGTGTGTTTAAGTTCGTGTATACCATACGCAGATCAAGGCTATTTTAAATTATCGCCCGCCCCGTTTTCTTACTATCGATATTTATCTGTTTTTGGTTTAATGTGTTCTCATAAAGAACTCGCAGATTATGAATTTTTCGGATTTTGGATACCTTCCCCCATCTTCCCCCATTACCAGAAAAATAATTTGTAGTTGCAAGTACAGCCACAATTTTTACTATTTAGGCTGATCGTCAACAAATAAAACAAGTAAGATGGCTCTAGTCGAGTGTCCCCGACTAGGAGATATCCTGAACACAGCGGCGAGCTATCGTTACATAAATTTAAAGCTCTTTGCATTTATACACACATTCACAAAGTCACACACACACAAACGCACGCAGCAAGCTTCGAACTTTACACATCGGCTGCCCTGGGCCCCACTATGGAAAATTATTTCTTGAATAACTTAAACGAAGAGTATGATCGTTCATATAAATGCTCTATAGTACAATAAGAATGCATTAATACAAATTTCATCCAAATCGGTTAAGAAACACAGATGTTATTACAGAAAATGTATTTGTATAATGGCAAAGCACGTGGTGGCAAACACCAAGCGCCAAGCGCAGACGTTTTCGGCACTTTTCGGCTAAAGACTTGTTCAAGGCACTCGCAGATCAAAATTATTTCAAATGATTTTGAACAACCACCGTTTTCCTAAAATCGATAAAAACGTGCAACAACCCCGAACTTTTTAAGCTTATTTCGTAAATTATGAGACCTAGAAACACAACTTTTTATACTCTTTCACGAAGTGAGAATGGTATATTGGGTTTGTGCAATGTCCGTCATGCTATCCGTCTGTCCGTAAGAACGCAATTTTTTCGCCGGTATTGACTAGAGACTTGCAATTTTGAATATATACTCGTGTATACCCTCGTCAGATAAAGTGTTACGGGTTTCTGGATGCGCCCACTGGGGGCGTGGCAATTCAATTAAATCTATATATCTCCCTCACTTTTAAAACTAGATGCATTACATGTATACCGACAGATTGCTGATGACCTCCTCTTAAGATCGTAATCAAACTTTTTTAGCTACGCCCACTACCGCGCCCACAATGTCTCTGTATGCTCTGTATGCACCAATGGTAAACACAAACGATCAACAATTAAGGTTGATTATAATAATATAATTATTGGTCAATTATATTTGTGAGTCGTTCTGCCAATCTTGTGAAACTTATTCTCATGATGATCGGAAAACGCCGATCATTCCTATTCGATATATCGATATTGTTACATGTAACTGCCGCTGATGTTTCCCCCTATGTAACCATGTTACGGCTTTTCAGCCTGACGATTTCGTAGGGCCCAGTGTAAGGGGGTTCCAAAGGTTGTTTCACTGCACATGTGAGCAAGTGTCCATATCCTTAATGCGGAACATCTTTCCCTTCACGTGGTGGGCCGTAGGTGACGGACGTATCTGGCGCATGTGTTCACGAAATTTTATAAGGAACGTCAGTGGATCCGTGGCCGTGTCAAGGTCATCGAAAAATTCATTTTTAAAACTTAGGGTCGTACCATATAACATTTCCGCTCCGAGGACTGTAAATCTTCTTTAAAACTAGTACACAAACCCAAAAGTACGGTAGGTAGTAATTATCTCCAAGGAGAGCCAACGTTGCATATGAGAGGTGCCTTGAATGATCTATGCCATCGTTCAACAAGTCCATTAGATTGCGGATGGTAAGCAGTTGTATGAATATGCTTAGCGCCGATTAGCTTAGAGAGCTTATTAAAAAACAACGATTCGAATTGGGTGCCCTGATTCGTGGTTATAGTCTTGGGAGCACCAAAACGAGCAATGTAGTGCCTAAAAAATGTACTTGCTACTGTTTCACCTGTCATGTCACATAACGGTATCGCTTCCGATCGATCGATCATTGTTAAACAATAGCGAAATCTGTTGCATAACGGCATCACAACAATATCCAAATGAATGTGATCGAATCTATTGTCTGGAACAGTGAATTATTCAAGAGCCAGCTTGTTGTGTTTGTTGATCTTAGCGAGATTACACGGTAAACAATTTCTGCATCACAGGGTAATTTCTTTGTATGTAGCCGGCCAGACATATTTTAAATGCGACAGACCGTGGACTGGTGCAAAAATTTGGTGCCGTAATTTTTGGAGAATGTATGGGCGTAAATATCCATTTGACAAATCGCAGTAGGGAGCGATATTGTTTTGAAACATGGTAGACTGTAGGTTGAGTGATGTTCCACCTGTAAGTAGTTGTTGCACCTCAGTATCGGTTGCTTGTTCTTCCTCTATATGAGACAAATTGACAGCGGTCGGCATTGTTATTGCGTTTAATGTAGATAAGGCATCCGCGACAAAATTTTCTTCCCCCTTTACATGAGCAATTGCTGTTAAAAATTGTGAAATGTAATTTAGGTGGCGCAGCTGTATAGGGGACGCTTTGACGTAAATAAGCGGCTTATGGTCAGTCTTGATGATGAAAACACGGCCCTCCAAAAGATGTTTAAATTGCTTGACGGACTCATAAATGACAAATAATTCTCGGACATAGGTGCTGTAGTTCTTTTCCGCATTTTTTAGTTTTGAAGAAAAAAACCTAAGCGCTACCATGCAAGATCCGAAGCGTCGCATACCAGAGCAAGCTTTGAATGCTGCGAGGGAAATGTCAGCATCGTCGCATTAACTACGCTGCGCTTACAAGATTCAAAAGCTTCACAAAATTCCGAGGTCCACTCAATTTGGCGCTTGTCGTTTTTTTAAAGTTCTTACTTTAGCTTCGTGAGTGGCGCCTGTGTGTGAAAACAGTTTGGCAAGCAGCTCCTGTAATAATTTACGTTGCCTAGGATGGTAGTCACAGATGGTATTCGGTAATGCATAGTTCTTAATGGCGTCTACGCGATCTGAAGGGGGTTTTATGCCGTGATTATTGATGAGATAACTCAAAAAGCGCACCTCAGTTTGGCACTTGCTGACGTTTATGCAAAGACCATGTTTGCGTAGAACATTGAAGATAATGCGAAGAGGTTTTTTTTTTTAATATGTCGTCAATATAGCAGAAAACGAAATCGAGCACACGAAAAATGTTATCCATAAATCTTTGGAACGTCTGAGTGGCGTTTTTAAGCCCAAAAGGCATGTAAACGAACTCGATAAGACCAAAAGGTGTGCATACTGCAGTCTTTTTGATATCATGTTCGGCCATAGTTATTTGGTAATACGCCTTAACCAAGTCCAGCGTCGAGAAATGCATTTTCCCATGTAACTGCTCTACAAAGTCATGGATGTGCGCTATTGGATAGCTATCCGGTACAGATAATGCATTGAGTTTGCGGTAGTCTCCGCACGCACGCCACGCACGTCTTTCATTGCTACCATGTGTAACAGACTTGCCCAGTGGCTTCTGGACGGACGACATATGTCTTGCTCAATCAAAAAATTAACTTCAGCCTTTGCTGCCGCTGGTTTATGTCATTGTTTTGTTTATTAACCCGGTTTCGTTATGTCATTAACTCGTGTAGGATACCTTTAAAATTGTTGGCATCTTGTACTGTAGATACCAAAACTTGATTCGAGAAGGCATTTGTTTGTTTTGACTACGGTCAATTTTAAATGTCTTAAAAAATCAGCGCAAATTATTGCTCTTTCGATGAATGGCCAGTTGAATTTACGATGTAAACGTAAGTCTATTGTGGTTACATAATTACCATATGTATTTATAATTGATTTATTTGCAGCATATAAAACTAAATTGCTCTCTCGTGTCGTCTGTTTAAACACAGTACGTGGTATGACAGAGACCACGGATCCAGAATCAATCAGGAATCGAGTGTGGTATATGAGATCGTTGGTGTGTAGTTGGCTCTCTGTTATTCAAGCAGGAGAGTTGATGTGCGCGCTGGTCCCCCAGCGAATTGGACGACAGCCTTAAAAGTTTAACGATACATATGTTTGATACCGAGGGCAGGTTGGGCAGCCCTTACGCGCTTTGTCTCCAAATTTGCCATGATAAAAACCAAACGATTTATACTGATTACCTGCCTGTTGACCACGCTTCACTATCTCGAGTGATCGTGATGACAGGTTGGTTACCGAGCGGTTACCAATTTGTAAGTGCTTTAACTCATTTTGGAGGCAGTCAACCTTCTCGCACAGTTGGCACTGACATCGTCCTTTGCTGTTGTTGTGCATCCACGGAGAAAGTAGACGGAGAGCTGCCAGCCTCTATCATTTTGTCAGGGATTTGAGCCAGCTTGTTAAGATCTGGCTCATCCCAAACTGAGAGCATTGGCCGAATAAATTGTATCTCTGCAAGAAACAAAGAATGAATTAGCTGATAGTTTTCTTATCCTGGAAACAAACGGCGCATATGTGCAACAATATCAGACGGTTTTAGTTGAGTTTCGCCACCCTGCAGCAATCGACGAAGTTTGGATGACGATGATTCAGCGTATTTTTGTAATAACCGTGCCTTAAGCGACTCATATTTATTGTACATAGGAGGATTTGTTACCAAATCTTCAACGTTAAGAATCCTCTCCTAATTGAACAACGATAAAATAGTCAACGTCTTCCAGCACTTCATTTAAACGAAACAGCCGCTCGATTTGGGCAAGTGCAGATTGCTGCGTGCGAATTCGGGCACCACATTGTGTGTGCGGCCCACTGAAGCGCGAGAGTGGCTTAACGATACATTCTGTTGTATATGTTGACATTGTGGTTGATGGATGTTAGAATTCAATGATTCCAGTTGCTGTTGTAGCGCCGAATTGTGTTCTTATACTCTATCTCCATGGCCACTCTCTGGCTTGTCTCAGCTAATGCGTCGTCAGCCATAAAATTCAATTTGCGTCTGCTAAACGATCGTAAATTATAACATGCGTTTTGCATTCATTTCCGAAATTATTTGTGCATGTGTGTGTTTGTTCTTCTTAAAAAAGTCGGGGGCACCAATGGTAAATACAAATTATCAACAATTAAGGTTGATTATAATAATATATTTATTGGTCAATTCTATTTTTGAGTCGTTCTTCCAATCATGTGAAACTTATTCTTGATCGGAATACGCCGATCATTCCTATTCGATATATCGATATTGTTACATGTAACTGCCGCAGATGTTTCCGATAGAAGGTGGCTGGCGTTGCCACAAGTGCAACATTGCTAGCGCCATCTATTGCATATTTTCGGTAATTATTTTTGTTTGGCTGTCACTGCTTACAGAGGCTGACTGCTTACAGACTCTGACTGCTACACTATTTCAAATTGTTAGAATTTGCATGCGGTTTGAACTTGTCGTACATGTAACTTGAGCTGAGTTTTGTCACAACGCGATCAACTAGTAGTGCAGTGGTGCAGTATAAAATGCAGCTAAAATTATTATTTTTAATTATTCGCATTCTCTGTCAAGTATACATACACACATAAATATACATATATTTGGTAAAAGTCTTTAACATTAACACAAACTGAACTGTTATCCCACATAACAGAACTTAAAATAAATATTTTAACATAAGTAGTGTTTATCATATGCACCAACCGCAGCGGTTTATGTATGCACTTTTCGGCGCTAGCCACAGACTTCAGTTATACTCGTTTAGCTTCAATTGGAATTCTATGTTTATTCTTATTGGATAGGTTTGGTTATTAGATAACTGAACATGAATTTCGTCAAAAACGAAATGGTTGGTGTCGATGATGACTAACACGCTGTTAAGGTGACAGTTGTGCGCAGAGGCAAACATTTTTTTTTGGTATTTTATACTTGTATATTATTATTATTATGAATACACATAGTGCAATGTACATGTTTTAGTTGTTTTTACACTGTGAACGAGTAATCCGCTGTCGGTTACACCCGACTGCAACGTTCTCATTTGTTATATTTATATATACTATAGCAGTTGAACAATCTATTGCATTAAGATTTCTCAAAATCGGTTAAGAAACACAGAAGTTATTAAAGAAAATGTATTTGTATATTGGTTAGCCACGTGGTGGCAAGCGCCAAGCGCAGACGCTTTCTGCATACGTGTGCACACAATCATACATACATATGCACATTCATATGCGTGAGTTCTTTTTCGAATTCTAATGCGATTGGTTGTGGTCGCTTGTCGTTTTGCTTAAATACTAATATTTTCGACAGCGCCTAAAAGTAGGCAATATGTTTTTTCTATTTCTACTACTATGAGATAGATTCAAGAGTACTACTGGCCATACTACTACTCATTTCTAGTTGTGTATATTAATTAATTTATCTTATTCTCAAAAAAAAAAATTCAATAAATAAATAGTCATAATTTTTTTTCTGGTATTATGTTCTATGAAATTGTTAAGTAGTTCGTTATTAAATTTTATTGTCAATTGTGTGCTTAGAAGAATTACTGGCGACATCTAAGGGGCAGTGTGAGAATGTGTATGTATGTGTATGTGTATAAAAAGAAAATACATAAATGCACCAAAAAATGGAATTTCTAAAAAGTCAGACAGCCCTTGGCGTATGTGAAAAAACTGAGGAAAAGAAATTTCTGGAAAACGATATTTCTTCGCTCTGTCGCTTAACACCAGTCTGTCTTTCTCCTCGTGTTTCTTCTAGATACTAGTTGTGCAGTTTCAGCTCCGTCAATTTGTTTAAACGGTATAAAATTCAATTAAATGAACCTATTTGTGAAGTGCCACAAAACCATTTAATTTTTTTTGGTCATCAATTTATTTTTTTTGGTAGTCTGCTAATTTCTTGAATAGCCCATTTTTGGTGCCACTCTATGTGCCGAGCTGACTTGCGGCTACAACCGGGAGATAAGGATCCAAAAGAAATAAAAAATATAAAAATAAACCCTAATTATTTTTATGGTGCCTATCCCAAACAGGGTAAATATTTTAAATTAAATTGTAAGTCTGGGAGCAAATGCCAACTGATCAGCGGGTAGTGTTAATTTTTCGTACGCTGCGATGCCACACCAATAAAATCTTGGCCTATTGCAGCGAATCGGCGTGAGCGAGTCTATTGGGATGACCTCAGTTAAAACCGGCGCGACAACTTTTATCTTGCGACAATAAGCCGTGACTCGGGATATGGAAAATTCAACGGCGTTTCGCTAATTGTGTGTTGGAAGAGAATATAACCTCTTGGGTAGCACCGGCTTTTTTTCTTGTTTGTGTTCTTGGCCTGCTGCCTGATTATTATATGTTCGTTCTAGAGATGTTGGTGTTCAATTATGTATATAATTGTTTAATTGTTGTACCTTGTTGGCCTGTGTTAACTATGTTGTTTGCAAGTTTGGGATAGAAAATCAAATGCGAAAGAGACACATTGGTATACCCTGCTCAGCAATCGACATATGATCATTTTGTAAGACCAAATGGGTTAAAGATGCAGTTTAAATAATAATTTAAATTTCAAGTTTGTTTTGTTTATATGTTGCTGTGCATAAAAAACTTCGTTACGAAGAATCATAGCTGTGAACTTTGGCCAAGTAGCTCAAGCTCCATAAACTTTCTTAAGCCCACACACATACACCGGCAGTGAAAGATCACACTACTCAACAAAACATTGAAATTTCTTTTTCGCATCATGCCATTTATTTAAAAAAATGATCATTAATTATATTGCATTATATAAGTATATTTTTTATTTAACAAAAATACCTACATTTATATTGACATATAATCATCCATATATATCCATTGAACTATGTATACCTAACTATATATATTTATAATCTATACGTTTAAATATACAATTAGTACTATTATATCTTTAACAACGCATTTTGCTCGTACCTTTCTCCCGTTTATTTTGCTATGTTAGTTTATTTTTGTTATTATTGAAAGTTTTCAGAATTTGAACATGATTATTTTCAAATGGAATTAATTTTTAATAAAATGGTTCGTTTGCCACTTATGTGCTAGTGTGTTAAAATTTTTGGAACCATGCAGCGCTCGAAAAGGAAGGTTAAGTAGACTATGGTCTACTTTTAGGGATCCTGCTTTCTTCATGTTAGGCCTTAGGGGATCATGGTTGGGTGGGCGTTAGTATCTCTATGTGCAACCAAACAAAAGTAGTCGGCTTATTAGGATCTCACCTATCTCTCCGTTTTATTTTCAGCTTGCGTCTGCAGTGTCCCTTTTGCTAAAGCTGTACGCGCCTTTACTCTCCTATATGTACGCGATATTATTAATTACTTTACAGTAAGAAAAGGAAGCAACCTAGCAGAGCGGTAATACACACAACCCTCTCTCATTTTCCGACCAAAATGCGGCCGTAGAGCACTCGCGTTCCCGGTTCGAATTGTTACACGACCATCAGCTTCAGCAAAACGAATCAAATTTGTTCGTTACTCGTTACAGTAAAAATTATTTTTAGCGCCCAACGTGCGGCCTAACTTGTGGTTTACCCTCTTAACATCGGGGCTTACTTTATTAAGGTCACAAGTCAAGACAGTATTAGCGGTGTTGTAAGCTGATTAGCCAACAAAACAGCATCAGACTAAATTGAATATGACGCAACAACGCCTATCCTGGACTTAGAACAATTTCAAAGTCGAAACACCTTTGAGCAGTACAATCAATTGCAGCAAACGCTCAGGATTTTAATATCTTAATTTCCGTATCCTTATCCCTAGTCCCAATTCATATTTGTCCCAGTTTTGTATGCTTAGATGCTGGAAGCTTAATTGTTTTAAGATAACTTTAAGCCGCATCACATAAGTATGCAGGCAATGTGATTTTGAGAGTATTACCGGAACTAAACTAGCCTCAAAATAGCTGTACTGCCGCATACTTCTAACACAAGATCATTTTACATTTGGGGAGTAAATATGAAGTGAGTGAAGTTCCGTTGGAACAGGTGTTCGTGGATAATTAAGCTACAGCCTGCCACTAAACAGAAGCTCAACTGTGTTACTCCTCAAAGTATGCTGCATATTTCGTCTAAGGCATATTACGCTATTGTGGATGCTATTTGTTGCTGGATAAACTAAAAAATGTATTAGTAAGTCTTTAGTGGCCGCGCAACCAGTATCCGAATCAGCTAAACAGCCTATCTCTCTTTTATATTTTTCACTTACATATACAAAAATTGATACTGCAGATTATTGCCGGAGGAACATGGCACTCTCTTGGTGGTCCGTTTCTTCTTGCTATGTGCTGTTCTGGAACAATAATTTCTGCGTTAAAGTGCTTGTTTTTGTGTCTGTGAATGATTATATTTCCTCTTTAATTACCTTTTCTGTTATTTCCGGAGTTAGCAGTCAATAAACATGGGCGTGACCTTGTTAGTTGGCTCCTTTACGACCGAATGTATTAGATTTTGGAAACGGTATTAGGTAGTCGCAGGAACTAAACTAGCTTCAAAATAGCTTGTTGCCGCTCTATCTAAAACTAGTAGACGACATCCCGTTTTTTATATTTCCTTTTCGGTGAGTTACAACTAATAAATGTCTGCTAACTGTACTTGGAAAAGTGCTGCATGGTTTCCAAAACTTGAGATATTTTGTTTATTACGATTATTTGTTTTTGCTTGCTATTTTCGTGATTAGCTTATGTTAAAATAAAAAAAAAATAAAAATAAAAAAAATGGGTAAAGCTAGGTTACTTTTTTTGTTGTATTAAATAATTGGTCATTTATTATTATTACAATGCCTCTTAATAGAAGTAGGGATAGCGCCTATCAAAGGCCGAATACCGACACTTTTTGTTGTGTGTGCACAAATGTTTCCTTAATCCTGTGTGAAACCTGGCGACTTAATTGCGACCTTGAAAAACAATAAATAAAACTAATTTAAAAAAAAAAAGTTGTTAACAACTAGTTGTAACCATTTTTTCTATCACTCGTGCTTTAGTACTAGAGCGGGAAATAGGAAACTCTGTCCCGTCTGTAAAACGGCTTTAAGTAAGTCGACTCAAAACTTAGGTGAAGAGCTAGCAGCCGCACAGGCTTCTGGATCGCAATCGCGATCAGCTTCAATGACCAGATCGAAAACCAAAGTACAGTACAGGATATGCTCAAAGTGCAAGTGCCGAGGTAGAACGCCGAGAGGTGCCGATAATTAGCCAACAAGACGTGACAACTCCACAAGTATACCTGCAACAAACTATTGCGGAGGCAGTAGCAGTGGCTATAGCCCAGCACACACAAATTTTGACCAAGGTAATAGAAGATGGATTTAAAAAATTTTCCACTCAGTCAGTAGATCCTATGGCAACTGGCGATCACGTGCAATCAGGCACCAGACATTCATCTCCTGTAAGGCACCAGTCATTCGAACAATTATTTAGATTGCCAAATAGGGAAGAACCAGAAGCTACAACAAATCCTAGAGCTAACCCAAGCCACCATTACACTCCAGGCCATTCGCAACACAGTTGCAATATCTGACCTGACCGGTTGAGTTTATAGCGAATTGGAAAACTAGATTCTTTGGACATTCGTCCCTAGTTGTACACGATTTCATCTACCGAATAAATGCGCTGACGGTTCAAACTTTGGAGGGGAATTTTGAGGTGTTGTTTCGCTATGCCAGCAAACTATTTGAGGGCAGTGCGAGTGAATGGTACTGGAGATACCACTAAAGTGTGTCCCACGTCCATTTGTCCGAGCTATCTTTAGCATTAAAAGCACAATACAAGGACGGGCGAACAGACCTAGAGATCCGAACGGCCATGGCACAGCGAAAACAAAAACCTAATGAGCCCTATGATATTTTTTACGAGGCCATTGTTACACTAGCCGATAAGTTGCTTCAGCCTATGATGGAGCTCGGACTACTAGAAGTCGTTAAGGCAAATTTACTAGCTGAATTACAGCATGAAAATTTGTATGTGTCGGTAAAAAGTTTGGGGCATTTGCGACACATAGTACGCTCGCGAGAAAGATTTATACAGGGAGTACCTAACTCAACTCTGTCAGTACAGCGCCCTGTATATCGTCGTCAAGTTAGTAAAGTGGCAACACAGCCCGAAACGGACGCAGAAGGAGAAAACGAGTTTGTAGTTGAAGCGATGACCCTTCTGAGTTGGAATTGTGGCAGCCATGGTCACAGATACCAGGATTGTATAGCTGAGCGTAAGGTGTTTTGTTACGGATGTGGCAGGAGTGATACCTAAAGACCAATATGTAGAAATTGTGGCAGTCCCAAAAACGAGAGGACTCGTGCACCGGCCATAGCGACGAACACAGAGTAACTACAGCTACCTCTAGTTCCTCTATAAACAACATTCCTTTGACCGAACCGCAAAAACACCTTTGCAAAAAAGGGATTGGGAAAAACTGGTATGGCTTCCCATGACATTGAGGTGACCGAGTCCCGTCCGATTAAACAACGCCATTATGCCGTGTCACATGCAGTAGAAAAGCTAATGTATAAAGAATTAGACCGAATGTTAGCTATTGGCATATTGAAGAATCCAATAGCCCTTGGTCTTCACCTGATGTGTTAGTGCAAAAGCCTGGAAAAATACGCCTGTTGTAGGAAGGCGAATAATGTAACAATTAAAATGCGTATCCTATGCCCTTAACTGATGGTATTTAAGCAGACTACCAACAGCAGAGTTCATAACCAGCATTGACTTAAAAGTTGATTTTTGGCAAATACGTCCAACAGGAAGAGCTAGAGAAAAAACAGTGGCCGATGTATCAGTTTACCGTAATGCCGTTTGGCCTTTCCAACGCTCCGCAGACGATGTCCAAGCTTATGGATAAAGTAATACCTCCAAATCTTCGGAACGAGATATTTATCTATCTGGACGATTTGTTAATTATCTCGAAGTCGTTTGAGAAGCATATGTCTGTATTAAAAACTCTAGCTGAGAGGCTATCCCAAGCCGGCCTCACTATTAATATGGAGAAAAGCAAGTTCTGCCTTAACGAGGTTAAATACCTAGGACACGTCATTGGTTATGGGACAATTAAAACAGACCCAGAGAAAGTAGCAGTCATTCGCGAATTCCCAGTACCACAATCAATGAAACAAGTAAAAAGGTTTTTAGGGACTACTGCGTGGTACCACAAGTTTATAAGAAACTATGCAGGAATCGCTACGCCTATTTCTGATACATTATGGTAGCGAAAAAGTTTGTTTGGACAGAAGAGGCGCAAAAGGCATTTGAGTGTTTAAAGAATCAGCTATGCCACGCTCCAGTTCTACACAGCCCCGATTTTTCGAACCCCTTTGCTATTAATTGCGATGCTAGCCACACCGGTGTTGGGGGCGTGCTTATGCAAACAGATAGCGATGGTAACGATGTACCTATAGCGTCTATGTCTCGCAAGCTGAACAATTGCCAAAAAAAAAAATATATTCAGATACAGAAAAAGAATGCTTAGCGGCTATTATGTGTGTTTAGAAATTTCGAGCATATGTTGAGGGCTATGAATTCTCCATCCATTCAGATCATGCATCCCTAAAGTGGCTGATGTCACAGTCTGCTTTAAGTTGTAGATTGGCAAGATGGGCATTAAAGCTGCAAGTATTTAGTTTTAAAATATTGCACCGCAAAGGCAGCCAAAATGTCGTACCTGACGCTTTGTCGCGTGTTCATGCTGAGGATCTGTCTGAACTCAGCACAAATGTCTAATAGACCAAAATGCTAACCAGTTTAAGTTCAGTGAATACGAAAAACTTAAAGAGATTGTTCTTGCCATGTCACCATATCGCCATGCAGAACTTGTCTCAGGCGAACAAATTGCCGACGAAATATGCTGGAAATTGTGGGTACCAAAGGAACTAGTTCCAGAACTTTTAAAACGGAGCCACGATGACCCTCTGGCGTCTCATAGCGGTATTAATAAGACGTTAGAGAAAATCTGTCTTATTACTGTCCAAATTTAGTTACTGACGTCAAATCATTAATAAATAATTGCGCTATTTGCAAATGTAGCAATGTAGTTACACGGCAGTATACGCACCACAAGGCAATGCGTCTAAGCGTGTAAACCGGTCGATAATTGCGGTTATAAAGCCTACCTAAAACCGAACCACACCAATTGGGACGATCATCTCACTCACATATGTTTTGCCTTAAGATCATGCATGCATTCGGCCATAAACAGCAGCCCTTATCGTGTCACGTTTGGTCAACACATGATCACGGATGGTGCAACATATACGCTTTTGCGAAAACTACAGCAATTGGAAGATTTAGCTGGGAGTTTTAATAGAGAAGATTCGTTCAACCTTATTAGAAAAACGGCACAGAAACCGATACAACAGCAGCATCGACGAAATGCGAAGAGTTATAACCTTCGAAGTCGCGAAGTTGAGTTTAAGCCTATAGGCGAAACCTCCAACCAAGCAATTTCGCAAAAGGGTTTAGTGCAAAATTAGCCCCAACTTACGTAAGAGTTAGAATTAAACACAAAACTAGGCAGCAGTTACTATGAGCTGGAAGATACGCACGGAAGATTTATTGGCAACTATCATGCAAAGATATTAAGCAATAAATGCTTAATGACCCAAATGCATGCTCTCCAAGGGGTTATCATCCTTTGTGTTGCCAACCCCAAAGTGTGATTTTGGCAGGGGCGATTGTTGTGGTCGGTTGTCGTTTTTGCCAAATACTAATATTTTCGAACGTGCCCAAAAGTTGGCAATGTGTTTTTTCTATTTCTAATACTAGAGATAAATGTGTAAAGTAATGATTTTACCATATTCGAAGAAGAAGAAAAAATATAATAATAAAATAAATAGTAATAATTTTTTTCTGGTATTATTCCTATGAAATTGTTAAGTAGTTCGTTATTAAATTTTATTGTCAATTGTGTGTTTAAAAGAGTTGCTGGCGCCATCTAAGGGCGTCGATATCGGAAACTATATAAGCTAGACTTTACGGCTATAGACTCGTCCGTGGCACGCGCAGATAAAGGTGATTTCAAAAAATCTACAATAACCATTCAGTTTTTAAGCTTATTTCGTAGATTATTAGACCTAGACTCAAAGTTTGTTTTGAATGAAAATTTATTTATACTATAGTATTTGAAGAATCTATGTCATTAAGATTCATCAAAATCGGTTAAGAAACACAGAAGTTATTAAGGAAAATGTGTGGTAAAATTTGACAAATTTGACAATCCAATTGGCAGCAAGTGCTGCAATAAGATCTAGAGAATACAGTTTGTGTTTTTAAGTTCGTGTATACCATACGCAGATCAAGGCTATTTTAAATTATCGATAGCCCGCTTCATTTTCTTATTATCGATATTTATCGGTCTTTTTATCCGGTTTTTTGAGCATATATCAGAAACTATAAGAGCCAGCGCCACCAAATTTGGTTTAATGTGTTCTCGAAATGATTCGGAGATAATGAATATTTCGGATTTTGGATGCCTTCTCCCATCTTCCCCCATTACCAGATAAATCATTCGTAATTGCAAGTACAGTACAAAAATGTCATCAAAATGAAGTTATTCCAGAAATGTATTTATATAAGGCTAAACCATGTGGTGGCAAGCCCCAAGCGCAGACATTTTCTTCATGCGTGTGTACACATACATACATACATGCAGATGTATACGCACATTCATATGCGTGAGCTCTTTTTCGCTGTGTCTCGCTGTGTCAACGGAGTTTTCTTCGTACTGTATATTTTTTTATAGCCTAACCCATTGAAAATGGGTGAAAAGGGTATAATGGTTTTGTGCAAATGTATGTAACAGGCAGAAGGAAGCATCTCTGACCCCATAAAGTATATATTCTTGATCAGGACGACGAGCCGAGTCGATTTAACCATGTCCGTCTGCCCGTCTGTATGATCGCAGCGATCTCGGAGACTATAAAAGCTATAAAGCTAAACAAAACGACTATAGATTTTCCTCATCCATACGCAGTACAAGTTTATAATTTTTTTCGATATCTTGCTCCAGATTATGAATATTTCGGATTTTTGATACCTCCCCGCATTCGCCCTCCATATTAATATTAATTTCATAACGATCATGCTCTGAGTTTAGAAGTTTTTCAAGAATTCCTTTTCCTTAGTGGGGCCAAGCGCAGTCAATGTGAAGAGCGCACCTTGCTGCGTGCGTTTCTGTGTGTGTGTATGGGTGACGTTATGAATGTGTGTAAGAATACAAAGAGCTTTAAATGTATATAACGACAGATCGCCGCTGGGTTCAGGGTATCCCCCGGGTGTCCCCGACTAAAACTAGCTTACGTCTTTTATTTGTTGTTCCATAAGAAATGGAATATCCATTTGGTATTAAAAAAACTAGCTATGAACAGCAAGTTTTAGTGACCACCTCAAACAGCTTACGCCTGTTTGCGTCAAACTTGTCGTTCTCCTATGCTTATTTGTTGCGAGAATTCGACGCGTTTCAGTGACCTTTTCAAATCGCGTAATGCATGTTCGCGTCCACCTTATCGAATTTCCCGTAACAAAACTACACGTTCGACGTGAAGCTTACAACAAGTTTCGCAGGAAATTCAAACCAAGGTTTGCGCTCGACTTGTAGTTTCCTTCGCTAATTTCGAACCTTACTAGTTCGATGTAGAGAGTTCGTCACGTCCAGTGACCTGTTCAACTACGTGGCACGAGATGCATCCGACTTATCGTTCCCTCTATTGTGCGAACATAATTTTTCGCTGTAAGACTGCGACGCGAAACAAGATATGATTGCATGACGTCAGTAGTAGGGAATTGTATGTTCTGGAACAGGACGTAGCAGTCAATTTAATTACGTGATGTGAATAATTATTGATTTATGACCCTACGTGACCCTACTTAATATCAGGACCCAAGAAGGATCAGGGGTGTGAATGGACCGATCGTTAATATGCAGGTACGTGATTCTGTTTTAGGGAAGGGGAAGTGACGGAGCCAAATTGTCACGGCCCTTTGTGACCTTTTGTGGAGGGGGAAGCCGAGGAAAGTGGCCGTTACATTTTAGTAACTGTCGTTTTTCTGAAGTAGCGTGTTTACTTTTTCAGGGGTGGGTTGAGAGCTCGATCAGGCTCGAGCGCATTTTATTTACTCTCCCTTTTCTAAAGAGTGTGAACAGTCGGTTTTTTTACATGGGGAAGGAACACAAGTGCAGCGCACACTTGTAAAAAGGTTTTGTTAGAGAAAAAGGTTCACCTGCTGACATGGACTAATCATGTATTCAGGTAATGTACGGATGGGCTTCTGTAATTGTTTTCTCCTTATTATTTTAGTCTAATGACTTGTGGTCTACGTGTCAATTTTTAGTATCATCCTCATCGAATACCCAAGAATTCATTCATTTTTCGGATATCTTCTTTCACCTTCACATTATTTTCATCGTTTTATGACTTTTGAGAAGTTTCTTTAAAAAGAATACACGCTTGTGTTGTAGATGTACCGAAGCGTACCCTATGTCCTTTTAAACCTGTGTGTCCCTATCTCTTATATTTATCAATTGATTGACGTAATAGAAAAATCAATATAAAAGCTCCTTACCTTCATTGAACCCGCATCAGTAGTTCATGAACTATCGTCTCTCTAAAAACTCAAGTCCTCAAACTTTAAAAAAATATTTTTGTGTGTGTCTAAATTGGCCTTCAACAAGTACAACAGCAACAACAAATCCAACGCTGAGTCCGACAACATGTTCAATTATATTAGGTATAATAAGAACATGGGTCGCCACAGCACCACAAACTATTTCAACAATGTTGTGTTTAAGAGCAACATCATCGCCAACGGACCCATCGCCACCACCAACGGACCTGCTGCCACCCCCAATGAAAAAACCGCCACACACAACGGATATGTCATCACCCACACCAGAGGGGATAAGCCGGTGATAATTTCGCACGTTCTCCTCAGGGGGCCTATCGCAAACGATAGCGGCCCTATCACCGACCCCAACGGATCTGCCCACACCAGAGGAGAAAACCGGTAATCATTTCAAACGTCTTTTCAGAGGCCTTGCCACCTCCAACGGCTTCAACAACCATATCGGGTACAACAACCACATCGGATACAACAACTACAATGGCTACAAAACCAACACCTTCAACGCCCACTTCGACTACGCCACCGGATCTAACACCTTCAACCCCAGCTTCAACACCCACTCCAACTACGTCACTCGATCTAGCATCGGTAACCCCATTTGCAGCACCAGCTACAATAAAACTGCAATGCCAACAGCCAAGCATGCTATTTATTGTTCTGCGTGTGATGTGTACATGCTACAAGCGAAATGGAGCACGCACTTCAAGTCAAACGCTCATAAGATCCGAGCTTTCACACCAGTGACTGAGCAGGTAAAGCTGATCGCAAGCGGTTTCCAGAACCGCATATGTACACATTCTTTCGAGAACAGAAAGGATGTACTTCTTGTGCCGGAAGAATTTATGTGCGATGCATCAGCGGCTCTACTCCCCCTACTCAAAAATATTTCATATCTGCATACTTCTGTGAAGGCTAATTTCGATCTCTTCGCAGAATATGTAAAATATGTTGATGAGGAGGTAATAAGATCTGTGAAGTCGCATCAAACGGAAATTGGTGTTGTAACGCAGTCAACCAGCCTTGAGGATGCATTCATAGATCACTCTGCGAGTATAAAGGCGAAAATGGATGAATTCCAGGAGAAGGATAGTGGCTGGAGCCTGGCAAAAATTCTTCGCATGGAGCTTAATGTGAATAAATATACTCCATTAAAAGTATCGAGTTGGATCGCTTTACCAAAAGCGCTTAAGGCGAAAAAAGCGTTGGTAAACGTGAAAAATTCCGATGAGTTTTGCTTCAAGTGGGCGTTAATTTCCGCTTTTAAAATACCGCAAGGAGCAATAGAAGCAGCAGCTATACCATCGACGATATTAACGCCACCGTCATCCAATTAAGCGAGCATTTAACGCTTAATTTTGAAAACATGGAGTTTCCTCTCCCTTTGAAACAACTCAAAGTGTTTGAAGAGCAAAACCCGACCATAAGCGTAAATGTTTTCGGATTCGACGAGGAGATTGGAGCAGTGATTGGGCCGTTATATTTAACGAAGGAGGAGAAACAATCCCACGTGAGCCTAATGCTCTTGGAGATGGAAGGTCGGGCCCATTTTGTATGGATAAGAAATTTATCAAGGTATGTAGTCAAATATAAATAAACATATGCATATATTTAGAAAAAATACTTATGAAATACGTTGATTTATATTTTCAGACTTGTACGCACACAATTAACAAGCCACACAGAAGAGCTCCTGTTCTGTGGCACGTGCCTAAACTATTCACACAGCATAAAACTACACGAGGAGCATAAACAGCAGTGTGGAAAGATGGTATCGACCTTGCCAACAACGGAAAAGGCAAGTCTAAGTTTTAAAAATTTTAATCGTAGTTTAGATGTACCCTTCGTAGTCTATGCAGATACGAGTGCATGTTAAAGCCCTTAAACTGTAGAGTTAGTGAGAATGTAGTGGCAACACATGAACATGTTCCCATTGCATTCTCGTATTTCATCAAATGCGCCTTTAATTCCAATTTAGACAAATTTGTTATGGAGACAGGTGAAAATGCAGGCTAAAATTTCGTTAAATCTCTAATAAAAGATGTGAACGAAATTTACACCTCATACCTGAGTACAGTTAGACCCATAACAATGAGTTCTGAAGAGGAAAATGGTTTTAGAATGGCTTTTAACTGCCATATTTGTAAAAAGGCGTTAGGAGATGATCGCGTTAGAGATCATTGCCATTTAACTGGTAAATTTAGAGGCGCAGCGCATAATGCCTGCAACATTAATTTCCAAATTGCACCTTTTGTCCCTGTATTTTTCCATAACTTCTCTAAGTATGATTCTCATTTATTCGTTAGAGAATTAAACAAAGTCGATGGTGAAATCAAGGTGCTGCCACTGAATAAGGAATTGTACATATCCCTTTCTAAATATACACACATTGCCTCCCACGATAAAAATCTTGAAATTAGATTTCTCGATACATATCGTTTCATGGCAACAAGTTTAGATGCGCTAAGCGCAAACTTAAGTGTTGAAAGGTTTGAAAGTGTCAGACGTTTCTTCCCACTTGATGACCAATTCAACCTGGTTCATAGAAAGGGGTGTTCCCGTACGAATATTTAGACTCAGAGAGTCGCTTAAGTGAGAGCTCTCTTCGAGAGAAAATTTCTTTAATAGCCTGTCAAACTCCGAATGTACACAAGAAGATTATACACATGCTCAACATGTCTGGACAGTTTTTGGGTGTCAAACCTTAAAAGATTACATGGAATTGTATCTTAAAACTGATATGCTTTTGTTAGCAGACTTTTTCCAAAATTTCAGAGAAGTTTGTCAGAAAATGTACTTTATTGTACCGGGTCATTATTATACAACTCCTGATCTGTCTTGGGATGCTATGCTCAAGACAACCGAAATTGTGCTGGAGCTGCTAACTCACATTGATATGTATAGGTTTATTCAGAGCGGTATTCGTGGTGGGCTAGTTCAGTGTTGTAAAAGGTACTCAAAAGGCAATCATAAATACTTCTCTGAATACGATGCCAGCAAACCGTCTGAATACTTAATGTATTTAGATGCAAACAACCTATACGAATGGGCCATGTCGCAATATCTGCCTTATACAGGTTTTCAGTGGTTGACCGAAGACGAAATTTCTTCATTAGACGTAATAAATATTGGAGAAACCTCAGAATATGGTTATATTCTTGAGGTTGATTTAATGTATCCATCAAACCTACACGATTTGCATAACGATCTTTCGTTTTATCCGCTTATCCAAAGGGCCACACCGGCAGCAAATGTCAACAAACTCATTGCTGACCTAAGGCCCATACACTATAGAAATTTGCAGCAGTGCTTGATAAACGGACTAGAGTTGTCAAAGATCCATCGTGTGTTAAGATTCAAACTGGCGGCTTGGCTGAAAAAATAAATTGATCTAAACTCACACCATAGAACAATGGCACAGAACAATTTTGAGAAAGATTTATTCAAGTTATTGAACAATGCCGTTTATGTTAAAGCGATGGAAAACGTTGAAAAACGGAAAAATGTCAAGCTAGTCACGTCTTGGGAAACAGTGAGCTGCAATCGGTTGGGAGCACGAGCGCTGATTGCAAAGGCTAGTTTTCATAGCTCTGCACAATTTGCTGAAGACATGTATGCCATACAAATGAAGCGACTTCATAATACTTTTGATAAGCCGATGTATTTACGGTTCACAGTCTTGAATTATGAAAGTGGAAAATGTATGATTTCCACTATGATTACATGAATCCCAAATTCCAAGAGACAGTTATTTTAAATTATATGGATACAGATTCTTTTATTTATTCGATTCAATAAGGATATAAGCAAAGATGTGGATATGAAGTTTGATAGTTCGGAAAATCCCGAAGAGTTTGCGGATAATTACGGGATCAAAAGGTGCAATAAAAAGGTGCTAGGAATGATAAAAGACGAAAACTGCGGCAAACGAATGGTCGAGCTTGTAGGTTTAAAGCAAAGATGTACTCCTTATCGCTTGAAGGCGGAGAGTGCATAAAAAATCTAAAGGAGTATAAAATCTGCGTTAGATAAGTCAAATTTAAATAGTTATGAAGAATATTTATTCGAATATAAGAAATTATGTGATAGCATGCTAGTGCTTAGAAATAAGTTCCATAATTTATATACGCATAGAGTTAAGAAAACCACTTTAAGTGGATTAGATGATAAGAGAAAAATAAGAGAAGATGGCATCCAAACATATGCTTGGGGTCATTAAAGAATAAGTTCATAAGCTAATTATGATTTTTAGATATGTAAGAAAAAAACGTATAAACAACGTTTTTTTTATTTTTTATTTACCTCCAATAAAGAAACATAATTAAATTAAATAACCATCGTCTTATATGTATATATAAATAAGAAAAAGATACATGAATAAATAAATACGCAAATTATGAATTTCATTTTAATGACTTTATTGAAAATTAAGTGGTGCCGGTTCACTTGTTGCGGTGTGGTGTGTGTGTGTGTGTGTGTGTGTTTTGTGTGTGTGTTTGTTGGTGTCATGACTTCGTTGCTGATGATTTGTCCCATTTAGAGCACCTCATTCTTGTTTATCCAAGAGCTGTGTGTTTGGATAACGTGCTTTCTTTGGGTCTTCTTTTAGAATCCCCTTGAATCCCCCTGATAGTCTTCTAATATGTATGTACTTGGGTTTGTCATTTGTATTCGTTTAATTTTAAAAATGTCCGTTGTCCAGTTGTGTCCTTTAGCAGATTATCTTCATTTAATGAGTTCACTTTAATCGGTTCCATTTTAATAGTTCTATGATGTTTTCGAGTATACTCATCAATCAATTTATTATACACTTCAATCCAATGATATGTTCCTTTGAAACTAGACTCTCGCCACATCATTTCCTTGAGAGCTCTATTAAAACGTTCAAGAATATACGCTTTTAACCCACTATATGTCGAGTAATCGTTGATACTATTTTTATATTCGTTCACGAAGTGACACGTATGAACGCAATTCATTCCGACGCTATCGCTACCCTCGTCAGATAAAGTGTTATGGGTTTGGGGGTGCGCCCACTGGAGGCGTGGCAGTTCGGTTAAATCTATATATCTCCCTCACTTTTAAAGCCAGATGCAAAAAATGTATACCGACTGATTGCTGATGACCTCCTCTAAAGATCACACCAAAACTTATTTGCCTACGCCCACTACCGCACAATGTCCAAAACTCGATATGTGCACAACATCAATTAAGCCAGTGCAATATATCAAGCGCTATCTATTGCATACTTTTTGCTAATTATTATTTGGTTTCATTAGAATAGTGTTGGATAACTGTTCAATTAGTTTGTCACCTGGGAAATAAAGTGTTCAGGGACCACTGGTCGGTAAATGGCGCTCAGTTGCCACACTTTTTCGTATTCTTAGAATTTGTAAACGGATGTTTGCGATTGTGTCAAATAACTTGCGTTGAGTTTTGTCACAACTTATTGTAAAAAATGCAGCTTAAATTATTATTTCTAAATTAATTATTCTATTATATCTGTAAACACACTTGGACAAAGTAATATGACAGATGATTATAGGAATAAAATTGAACTATTTTCTTTTTTATTAAACAAATGATTACCTAAGAAATTTCAGAAAAAAGCTAGTTTCTAAACATTTATTTAGAATTTCGTCTCACCAAAAACAAATGATCGATGGTGATCAGGTTCGATTCCCGCTCCTGATGCAAAGGCTGGTCTTGATTCTAATAATTCAAACTTTTTCCAGTTCATAACAATTTCTTAAAATTATTTTCTTTGTGCTTTCTGTTAGAATTTGTCGTATAATTCTTATTAAATACCTTAACTTGAATTTCGTCACACTCGAGTTTAAATGGTTAGTGGCGTTGATTTCTAACGCGGGGTTTACGTGTTAATTGTGCTGTAGACCCGGGATCGAGGCCGCGCGGAGGAAAATTCTTTGTTTGTTTTTAATACTCGTTATTATTTTTGTTATTCACCCGTAATGCTAGGTTACATGTTCTCGTTGTTATTACATCGTGAACGAGTATTCTGCCGTCGGTTACACCCGACTGCAATGTTCTCACTTGTTTTCACATAATGTTTTCAAAGTACTCTTTAAATTCTCTTTGTAAATTCTTAGGAATTCGTCCAAATTTAAAAATACTTGATAAAGCGTTAGTAACTTCTCTAGCTGATTCTGATTTAAATGCAACTCCCCATGCATATTTAGAGAATGTGTCGATAACAGTCATTAGAAATGTATAGCCTTTATTAGATGACGAGTACCTTTCCATTTCTACCAAATATTTCTATATAAATAAATACTTTCAAATTTTAGTCCCTATGATATTCACTCGGCAATCCAAATAGCTAAGAAAGTCACAGACAACTCAATTGGACATATGAAAAATGATGTAATAATCCCGAGAATAATAGTTGTGCCTAAAGTGGCCGGGTTCTTGTCGCTTGTCGCTAGAAAACAGCTAGAGGAGAATAAGCGACATAATAAAACCAGTAAGATGGCTCTAGTCCTGCAGCTTTTCGAACCCAGTCCGTTTGTACGGAGTGTAAATCTGTACTTGTAAATCTGGTAATCGATACTGATTCTTGCGCACCTCTTCCAAAATCTCTCGATTCTCATCCGACTCAAACACTACTGTCTGTATCCCCAGCAAGTGCTCTAAATCCAGCGACAGCTCGGCGACACTGCGACAAAGTGTCAGCGACAACATTGTCAGCCCCTTTCCTGTGCTTGATCTGGAAAACGTGAAAGCATTACTTCGATGTACGGCCTGAACTTTTGGACAGTCAATACCGCGGCAAGACATTCTTCACCTAGTGTTTATCCATCTTAGCGGAGAAGAATGCTATTGGCCTTTCATTGCCGTCGGCATCGATTTGGAACATTACCGCCCCAACTCCGAAATGAGATGCATTGCACTGCACATAAAACCTACGCGAGAAGTCAGCGTGAACCAATACAGGAGCGGACGTAAGCGCCTCCTTCAATTCACGCACGGCTTTCGCGGCTTCATGGCTCAAATGGAATTTCCCTTTCGGAGTCCCTTTTAGAACCTCCGTAAGTGGTGCTGCTATTTCCGCAAAGTTTCTGATGAACCGGAGGCACCATCCCGCGGTTCCCAGAAAACTGCGCACTTCCTTGACGGATCGAGGTTCCGGGATTCGCCGTATTGCTGCTCCGCGGTCAGGGTCGGTTCGTAAGATCCCTTCACCTACTATAAATCCGAGATACTTTAGACTCTTAAAGCAGAACTTGGATTTTTTTAGGCAGAATGTCAAGTTCGCCTCCCGCAGACTTTGTGCCACCAGCCTTAAGTATAATAGGTGCGTAACAAAGTCCGGAGCGATAATCAGAAGATCGTCCAGATAAACGAACACGTTTGACCTGAGCTGCATGGTGATTACCGATAAAGTCTATTTCCTCAACTACGTTCGGTTCCACTACGATCGACTTTCTAGAAGCGTTTGGCTTGTCTGACCCTACAACGTCAGGGGCTAATCCGAAGACACGCCAGAAATCGATTCCAAGATATGCCTGCTGTTCCAAGTACGGGCAGATGTAGAACGTCATGTTCTCATCCCTGTCCTTATACACAACTTTTGTCCGTACTCGGACTATAATGAATCGATCCTCGCCCGAAGCCGTTCGCACGCTGGACACGTATCGTTCTATCGGTACCCCAAACTCGGCTAAAAGCTCGCGAGAGCCACGCCTCTAGAGACTGACTGAGGCCTCAGGGTCCAGCAATACATTTGCCTTCGATGCTGACCTCCGCAAATACTCTCGAATCGAGTTTCTCCCCATTTTTAACGGACTCAACCACTTTTCTTCTCACCGAGCGTCGTCTTGTGAATTGGTCGCGTGCCTTTTTCACTTTGCGAGTGACTAATCGCATCGCGTCAAGCTGCCGTGCTTTGGCCTTCGGCTTGTCGGCAGGATAATCTTCAAGCGAGCTAACATTCGGCTGGCCCTGCCTCGCATATCTTAGATTCGTGCCGTATGCTGCACGAGCACTACGTTGACCCAAACTCGCCTCGATCTCGTTGCATCATTCCCGCAAATGATCTACCGAGTACACGTCCATCGAGTTGATGTAGCGTCGTATGGAGTCTCTCAAGCCTTTCTTTATCAGCTTTATCAGCCTCGACTCGGGGAGTGGAGCTTCTAATCGTGATGCTATTGCCGTCATCGCCTGGATGAAGTCATTAACAGACTCTCCAGGGAGTTGTTGTCGTTGCCTTGGCTCCTGCATCCGATCCACGTCATCCCAGCTACCTCTAAACCTTCTTAATAGAGCCCTACGGAGATCGTCCCAATTAATCACCGGCCGCTGCCTCACATGTAGCCAATATCACTCTCTGGCACGCCCAGTTACCAGCACGTGAAAATTCCTCAAGACCTCGTCCCAAGGACATTGGAATTGCCTCTTAAGGTACTTCAATTTGAAGACAAAATCTTCAAGGGATCCCCGGTCGTTCGATCCGTCAAAGGACACTTCCCATTTGTCTAATTTGACCCAAGGCGGACCTGAGGGTGGTCTGGGAGTTGGTCGCCTGTGGCTTCCGTCTCTGCGATCTTCCCGATCTTTCACGTAGCCTACTGTCCGGCTTCCTAGATTACGCCAATCCCACCATTGTCCTCCACTCACTCCGCTCGAGGTATTCGACCTCTCTGGCTTCGGCGGTGGCCTGGGAGCTGGTGTGGCGCTAGAGTGTCTTTTCGGGACAGCACCCAGATGCGCCGTACCCGATGGCTGACTTGGGCCTATATTGTCCCTGACGGTCTCTGTAGTAAACTGGCTGCGACTTCCAGGCGGTGTGGTGGTTCTGGCCATATCATTGATGGCCTTCATAATTTCCTGGAACCCCAACCTGATCTCCTCCCTGAATGCCTGCGCTATGCCTGATTCCATGGGCTATCTATAGATCTCATGGCCCTGGAAGGGAGCGACATTTATGGCTGACGCTATTTCCGAGTCTATAGTGGCTCGCAGCTCTGCTGGAACATTCCGGTCTTCTGGCGGCAATTATAGTCTGTGAGTTGTGGATTCAACTCGCTTGGGGGGTGGCGTCGGTGGTCTTTCTGAAGTTCTCGCCAATCCTACACCCCTTGTGGCTGTGACTCCATCCTCTCCCCACGAATCTTCTAGCGCAACATTACCTGTTCCTGAGCGCAGCGGATAAGAATGGCTGGCTACAGACCCCGTATTTTCCCTTTCGGTCACAATACTCACTATATTTGAACTCGGCTAACAAAAAACTATTTTCCTACTTAAACGCATAAATAGATAACAAATAACTAGATAACTAATACCAAAACAGTAATTCACAACAATCATACAATGTAAGGGAGAA
>JAWNLD010000629.1:0-44463 GCA_035041545.1 Drosophila colorata | reverse complement strand
GATGGGATGATTTTTCCTGAGCATCAACGGTTGTTGGCGGAATACCGAGAATATTTCACCAAATACGAAAAATCTCACATTAGAACATCGCAATACGGAGAACATTTAACAATATGTCCCTGGTCCTCAGATCAGACAATAACTGGATGTGACACCTGCGCCTGTCACTTTTATATTATACGAATACAAAAACTAGAACGCCTTATATCACAGTACACTAAATTAAGTAATAGAATGATACATAAAACTATTTAATCCTAAGCTAGAAAAAATAATTTAAATAAATTGTAGTATAAACAAACCAATAAATAAATTGACAAAAAATCTGTAAAATGAAAACATGTTGTCTTTCTTTTATCCCATACATTAGAATTTACGATCGAACCTTTTTCTCTAACAAAACCTGTTTACAAGTGTGCGCCGCACTTGTGTTCCTTCGCCGTGTAGAAAAACGGTCTGTTCACACTCTTCAGAAAAGGGAGAGCAAATTAAATGCGCACGTGCCTGATCGAGCTCTCAAGCCACCCCTGAAAAAGTAAACAAACAAGTCGATGCGTGCACTTGTGCGCACGTGATCTCATAACCCTCTCCCAATTAAAATCTGAATTTTAATGAGCGGCGTCTTATTAAACCAGTTTTTAATGATCGGTCCCTTTTCCCACCACCGAAAAAGTAGATGAACAAGTCGATGTGTGCACTTGTGCGCACGTGATCTCATAACCCATCCCACTTAAAATCTGAATTTTAATGATCGGGCACCCACGCTACTTCAGAAAAGGGACAGTTACTAAAATGTAACGGCCACTTTCCTCAGCTCCCCCCTCATCAAAAGGTCACAAAGGCCCATGACGATTGGTTCCCTCACTTGTCCCTCCCTAAAAAAGGATCACGTACCTGCATATTAACGATCGGTCCCCGCACACCCCTCCTTCAAAAAGGGTCAGGTGCCCGCATATTAATTAGGGTCACGTAGGGTCATAAATCATTAATTATTCACATCACGTAATTAAATTGACAGCAACTTCCTGTCACAGAACATACAGTTCCCTACTACTTATGTCAACTCAAGTAACCCACAAGCTTACAAAAGAACTAGCACCTCTGACCGAACAACGGGTCAGAGGCGCCAAAGGGTAAATCACACTACTCAGAGCCAAGAATGTGGGTCTGAGGAATACGCAGCGGCAGCAAGAGGTGCTGAGGCACAAATAGCTAACAGACAGGTACCCCATGCCCAATATCTCTATGATTCTGGGAAATTTAGGTAAAGCCAAGTACTTTTCGACCCTGGATCTTAAGTCTGGCTACCACCAAATCACGCTTGCAGAGCGTGATAGCGAAAAAACCTCCTTTTCGGTAAATGGAGGGAAGTACGAGTTTTGTCGGCTTCCTTTCGGCTTGAGAAACGCCGCTAGCATTTCCAGAGGACAATTGATGACATACTGCGAGAGCAGATCGGCAAGTCATGTTATGTCTATGTCGATGACGTCATCGTCTTCTCAAAAGATGAAGAATCCCATGTCAGACATGTCGACTGGGTGTTAAAAAGCTTGCAGGAGGCAAATATGAGGGTATCTGAGGAGAAATCGCGCTTTTTTAAGAAAAATGTAAGTTTCCTTGGATTTGTTGTCACTAGTGATGGTGCCACAACAGACCCAGAGAAAGTTAAGGCCATTCAGGAGTTCCCAGAGCCCAAGACAGTTTTCGAAGTAAGATCATTCTTGGGACTTGCTAGCTATTATAGATGCTTCATTAGAGATTTTGCATCGATAGCGAAACCCATTTTCGACATCCTAAAGGGGGAAAATGGTTCAGTCAGTAAACATAGATCACGAAAAATTCCGGTCGAATTTTCTGATCAACAACGCAGCGCTTTTCAGAAGCTACGGAACATATTGGCATCCGAGGATGTCATGCTTCGATACCCTGACTTTAAAAAGCCGTTTGATCTAACGACTGACGCTTCAGGACACGGTATTGGAGCAGTACTTTCACAGGAAAATCGCCCAATCACAATGATCTCTAGGACATTGAGAAGCCTAGAGGTTAACTATGCAACGAATGAGAGAGAGCTTCTAGCCATCGTTTGGGCTCTTGGCAAGTTGCGCCATTATTTATACGGCGTAAAAGACATCAACATATTCACAGACCACCAGCCACTGGCATTCGCCGTATCTGAATCCAACCCAAACGCTAAACTCAAGCGATGGAAGGCACGCATTGAGGAGTCCAATGCGCACATTTTCTACAAACCAGGAAAAGAAAATCTAGTTGCTGATGCTCTGTCCAGACAGCAGCTCAATGCATTGAGCCAGCAAGATGCTGGTTTCTGCATCGCGACAGCTCATAGCGAGCTCTCCTTGACATACACCATTGAATCAACTGACAAGCCCTTGAACTGCTTCCAGAACCAGATAATTCTTGAAGAGTAACGTTTTCCAGTAAAGCGTAGCTTCATCCTGTTTGGAAACAAAAGGCGACACTCGCTAAGTTTCGTCTGCAGGGATTCACTTCTCGAAGAATTATGGGAAGTAATCAAGCCTAATGTGGTAAATGCGCTGCACTGCGATTTACACACTTTGGCACTAGTGCAGGATGATTTGGTTCGGAAATTTCCGACTACAAAGCTCTGGCACTGCAGGAATCGGGTCGTAGACATTTTTAGTGTTAGCGAAAGAAGAGAAATTCTCATCACGGAACACAACAGAGCACACAGGGCAGCGCAAGAAAACGTTAAGCAGGTCCTCTCAGAGTATTACTTCCCAAAAATAACAAAGTTAGCCAATGAAATTGTACAGAACTGCAAGACCTGCGCTAGGGCTAAATACGATAGACACCCCAAAAAACAGGAAATTGGCGAGACGCCAATCCCTTCGCTGCAGGGGAAATGTTGCATGTGGACATTTTTTCCACGGACAAGAAATTTTTCCTGACTTGAAATTCGCTGTAGTTCAGCCAATCCCATCTAGGACAATAGAGGATCTGAAGGTGCCGCTGTTACATGAATTTCTTCCCGAGGGTTGAGACAATCTATTGCGACAATGAGCCAGCTTTAAGCTCCCAAACTATCATCTCACTGCTGATGAACAATTATGGAGTCAGCATTGCAAACGCGCCGCCCCTGCATAGCGTTTCTAACGGACAGGTCGAGCGATTTCATAGTACCTTGTTAGAACTCGCCAGATGTCTGAAGATCGATAAAAACATGAGCGATACCGTGGAAATAATTTTGTTGTCCACGGTGGAATACAATAAGACAATCCACTCTGTCACTGATGAACGACCAGTCGATGTTGTCCGTTCCCTCCCAGACGAATCACAATTGAAAATTCAGAACAAGCTCAAGAAGGCACAAGACACGCTAAGAGCTAGGGAAAATGACTCTCGACAGAATAGGGTCTTTGAAGTTGGGGAAATGGTGTTGGAGAAGTCTAATCGCAGGCTCGGAAACAAACTCACACCTTTGTGTGAAGAGCGAGCCGTGGAAGCTGACCTGGGAACCACAGTTCTCATTAAGGGGAGGGTGGTCCACAAGGACAACTTGAGGTAGAGTTTTTCCAGTTTTCCTTTATATCATTAAAATTTTTTCCCTTATCGCGCCATTAGGCATTTTTCTCTTATGTTAAGCTAATAGGATATAAGATTTTACGCCACTTGGCACCTCATTTTAGATAAGTTTTGGTGATGGGTCGTTCAATGTTAAATGAAAAAAGAAAAAAAAAGAGTAATTTCCACTTCACAGGTTTGGGCTTCTGACACTGTTCCTTCTCACGACGGCCTCGGCCCGCATAACCGACTACTCGCAGGCCAAATACATTCCAATCTTCGATGGTCAAGTCCTTGTGTGGGACGAATTTCCTTTTGTTAGACACTCAGCGAACATATCCGAATATGAGCGCATGGTAGACGAGACGGCAAAACTATGTGAGATGTTCCCGCAATCGCATATGAGGAAGCTTTTGAATGTGGATGCAGAGCATCTCAGGGATATGCTGGAAGCCCTAAGCACACACCACAGAATCTCTAGGAGTCTGGATTTTCTGGGTTCAGTCTTAAAAGTGGTAGCAGGCACTCCTGATGCCAGCGACTTAGAAAAAATAAAAATTAATGAAGCTCAGTTAATAAATTCAAACAATAGACAGGTAGAAATAAACACTAGAGTACAGGATCAGATCAATCAACTTACCTACACGGTAAACCAAATTTTGAAGGTCACCAAGGATAGGCAAATCGATTCTGGCCATTTATACGAAACACTTTTGGCCAGGAACAGAATGTTACTGATGGAATTGCAAAACATAATGCTCGCAATTACTCTCGCTAAAGCCAACATTGTTAGTCCAAACATCCTAGACCACGCAGACTTAAAATCCGTTTGGCATGAGGAGCCCACAGATACCCCCATTGCCGACCTAATGTCCGTTGCGTCCGTAAAAGTGCTACAATCCACAAACATTATTTATTTTATAATTTCATTTCCAAAAATTAAGTACACCTGTAGGAAAATTACGCTCTTCCCGGTCTCGCACAAGAGTCACATACTGCGAATGGATAACAACATCGTTGCCGAGTGCAAAGATCAAATGTATGCGCTAAAAAATTGCACAGCCGCAGCGAGAACAACCTTCTATCAATTATCAACAGCCCGCTCGTGCGCCAAAGAGCTCCATACCGGCGGCGTGGCTCATTGCGAAACCCAACCAAGCAATCTGAATGTGGTCACATGGGTTGACGACGGAATCATTATCATCAACGACGTAGCGGCGTTGGTCTGCATTGACAACGGCGCTGAGACCTGGGTGCGTGGTACTCAATTAATCACGTTTAACAATTGGATCACGGTAAACGGAACAAAATACATCAATCGTAACAACGTTCCGAACCGGTTCCCAAACATCGCAGCTTCCCCCCTGTTAAACGTCACGGGTCATCAAGACATTCTTAGTCTCCCCTACCTTCATCGACTGAACGAACGTAACCTGGAGACAATACAGGAAGTCAATATCAACACAACTATAATATTGCTTCTTTCGGGTGTGGCCTGCGGCATGGTTATCTGCATCGGTTTTACCTATTGACGAATCACCAGGAGGAGGATCGCAGCTAGGAGAACGAACGAGGTGATCGCTGAAATAGGATCGGCCGAGGGCGGCCTTAAGTTGAGGGGGGAGTAGTTAACATAACAGTACGGCGTACGGTCCCCGACTCCAACACAGATGCTGACTCAGCTCTGGGTCGGATGTCGTTGCTTTAACGTAACGTTGCGGCCGGGTCTTTGACTCCAGCACAGACGCTAACTCAGCTCTGTGGCCGATTTTCCGATTTCACTTTTTATATTTTTGTTAACTTTAAGTGAATAATAATGTCTTAGCTTTTAGTTCTAATTTGATTTACGCTGCGACCAGTCGTCCAGCGAGTTTTGAGCTCACTCACGCTTCAAACGAAGACATGTTTAATTACATCATAATCAATAAATAAATCAGTTTCAAACATAACACATAATCTTATTAATTTGTACACTTTTTGAAGAAACTTCTCACGCCCAAAGTCATAAAACAATCAAAATAATGTGAAGATGAAAGAAGATATCCTAAAAATCAGTGAAATCTGGGGCATTCGATGAATCTGATACTAAAAATTGACACGTAAACCACAAGTCATAAAACTAGAATAATTAGGAGAAAACAATTACAGTAGCCCATCCATACATTACCTTAATACATGATTAGTCCTTTACCCTTGGCACACGCACCCAGAATAGAGCTGTTTACCCTTGTCAGTAGGTGTCTATGGGCGTGAAATTTACGATCGAACCTTTTTCTCTAACAAAACCTGTTTACAAGTGTGCGCCGCACTTGTGTTCCTTCGCCGTGTAGAAAAACGGTCTGTTCACACTCTTCAGAAAAGGGAGAGCAAATTAAATGCGCACGTGCCTGATCGAGCTCTCAACCCACCCCTGCAAATGTAAGCAAACAAGTCGATGCGTGCACTTGTGCGCACGTGATCTCATAACCCTCTCCCAATTAAAATCTGAATTTTAATGAGCGGCCTCTTATTAAACCAGTTTTTAATGATCGGTCCCTTTTCCCACCCCCGAAAAAGTAGATGAACAAGTCGATGCGTGCACTTGTGCGCACGTGATCTCATAACCCATCCCACTTAAAATCTGAATTTTAATGATCGGGCACCCACGCTACTTCAGAAAAGGGACAGTTACTAAAATGTAACTGCCACTTTCCTCAGCTCCCCCCTCATCAAAAGGTCACAAAGGCCCATGACGATTGGTTCCCTCACTTGTCCCTCCCTAAAAAAGGATCACGTACCTGCATATTAACGATCGGTCCCCTCACACCCCTCCTTCAAAAAGGGTCAGGTGCCTGCATATTAATTAGGGTCACGTAGGGTCATAAATCATTAATTATTCACATCACGTAATTAAATTGACAGCAACTTCCTGTCACAGAACATACAGTTCCCTACTACTGGTATATTCCCTTATGACTATTTAGATACACCACAAAAATTAACTGAAACACAATTACCACCTCGTACAAATTTTTCAACAATTTAAATAATGAAATATGTAATGAAATTGAATATGAACATGCTCAATCTATATGGAAAATATTTAAATGTCAAAATCTATTAGATTATTTATTATTATATTTAAAAGCAGATGTATTATTGCTTTGTGATATTTTTGAAAATTTTCGAAATGTATGTAAAAATATTTATAATTTAGATCCCTGTCAATATTATACAACACCCGGCTTATCTTGGGATGCTATGTTAAAGACAACAAAAATAGAACTAGAGCTCTAGCTGATATCGATATGTATGTAAAGTGCAGAAGTGTCAAGGAGCTAACACTACCCTGTTAGTTAACATTTTGGATAACTGCAGCCTATCGATAAGTCGTCAGAGTCGATAGAGAAGAAGGAAGTCGAAAGTCGTACAGAGAAGTCGTCGGTTGTTGTCGGTAGGAGCAGAAAGTGGAATTAAAAACGTTGTCAGATCGGTCACAACTAACTTTGTATTATGAACCACATTATCTAAATAAACTTAACTATAATAAATATCTTACATGTATAATTTTGTTACGATAAGTATTAGGGGAGGTATTGTTCAATGTAGTAAACGACATTCAATTGCTAATAATAAATATGTTAGCGATTATGATTATACTAAAGAATCAAATTATATAGTATATTTAGATGGTAACAATTTATATGGATATGCAATGTCACATATATACCCTAGAACAATTTTGAGTGCAATTTGAGGGTGCAAGGCATTGAAAATTTTAACTTGAATGATGTAAAAGATAACTCACCAATTGGTTATATTTTAGAAGTAGATTTGGAATATGATCAGACTATACATGATTATCATAATGATTTACCATTTCGTACACAAAATAAAAAAAATATACATATGAAACAAATTAAACTGATAGCAGATTTAACTAATAAGGACAAATACATAATTCATTATAAAACCTTACAACAGTGTATTAAGCACGGGCTTATATTAAAGAAAATTCATAGAATATTACAATTTAATCAATTTGATTGGTTAAAAACATATATTGATTTAAACAATCATCATAGAACCTTAGCTAAAAATGTATTTGAACAAAATTTTTTTAAATTACTTAATAATGCAGTTTATGGTAAGACTATGGAAAATGATGATATGAGAAAAGATATTAAAATAGTTTGTGAATGGGAGAGCAAGGGAAGAAGATTAGGTGCTAGAGCTCTTATAGATAAATTAAATTTTCACAGCTCTATAAAGATTACCGATAATATAATTACAATTCAGATGAAAAAAGCTCAAACTGTTTAAAATAAACCCATCTACATTAGTTTTACTGTCTTAGAATTATCAAAATGGAAAATGTATGATTTTCATTATGACTATATGAAACTTAAATATAAGGAAAACATAAAATTAAATTATATGTATACTGATTCATTTATTTATGATATTAAGACAATTGATTTTTATGATGATATTCGTAATGATATTAGTAAACATTTTGATACGTCAGCACCATCACCATTAATAAATAAAAAAGTTTTGGGAATGACGAAAGATGAATATAATGAAAAGATAATTAAGGAATTTATGGGTTTACAATCGAAAATATATTCAATAAAAATTAATGATAATGAAAAAGAAATTAAGAAAATTAAAGGTGTAAAACAAAGCCCAATATCTAAGTTGACTATTAATGATTTCCGTAAATGTTTATGTGAAAAAACAATCTATTTTGACTCAATGTATATATTTAGTTCCAAAATACATCAATTATATACACAACAAATTTATAAAATTGTACCTAGCTTAGCTTAGATAATAAAATATATATAAAAGATGGGGACATTATAAATTATCAACTTAAATATCTTTATTTTTATATATTACATTAAAAAAAAATAAACAAAACTTAAATCATAACACAGTTGTATTAATTTCTTTTGCTTTTGTTTTTATTTTATTTATTCCATTTTGTCAATAAAAATTTTAAGCATAAATATCCACCATTATATGTAGTAAGGAAAGGATTTGATAATTTTTTTCGATTATAATCAAATATATTTTTCAATTATAATCAAAATCAGGTTCGGATCAGGTAAGGATCAGGTTCGGATCAGGTCAGGATCAGGTTCGGACCAGCTTTATATCAGATATTAATTAAACTCATAAAATAATATAATCAGTTTGAGATTGTATGTTAAACTGATAGTAGACATATATCCAGCATCATTAATAAAAAAAACAACAACAACAATAAATAAATTTAACAAGAAAGGTGCATTGTTGCAAGATCTAATTGATACAAGATTAGTATTAAAAGAGAAATTAAAAAAATATGAGAACAAATGCAAGTGATAGAGTTAATATGTTAGAAGAAACTTTTAAGCCGGTAACACAACCTTTGAATGAAATTATTGAGAAAATTGAATACAATGAATATATATATTACCGGCTTAAAAGTTTCTTCTAACATATTAACTCTATCAATTGCATTTGTTCTCATATTTTTTAATTTCTCTATATATATATATATATATATATCAAATATGAGTGAGTAAATCGTAATGTAATATTAATCATCCCAAGCTACATGACTTACATAAATTTATTCACACACTCATGATAAATTTATTCACACACTCTTATCACACACTCTCACTCTCACTTAAAACCCAGGCCCGGGCCCAGCCCCAAGGTCAACCCACAGCGGAAACTGATTACTCACTACGCTGCTCACTATATAAGCGGCTCGACTTTTATCTCCCTTTCTCTTTCTAACACATTGGATCTATTTTTACTACTCACTCACACTCATTACTTTTTTCAAGCCAAGTTCTGTTCTACAACCCCTATATCCACACTACTAGTATATAAAAATATTCATTCGAACCAAATTTTGTGTCTCCATGTCTCATAATCTACGAAATAAGCTTAAAAATTAGAGGTTGTTGTATATTTTTATCGGTTTTAGGAAAACGGTGTGTGTTATCGATCATTCGAAATAAACTTGATCTGCGCGGTCGACATGGGCAGGGTTTAGTAAATACATGTATGCATTGCATGATAAATAACATTTTAATATCCTTCCTCAATGCAAATATGTTTATAATAATTAATTTTGCTCTGATTGACAACTTGTCGTTCAAAATGATATCTTATATTAATATGCTTAGTTCTAGCAAACTCAACGTAAACAAGAATTAATGCAAGATTATCTTTCTCCCGCCTATAAAGGCATGGCTCATTGTCGCATTCGACAAACCCAATCTTACGCAACACGCTATCAAGCTTGGAGTTCCACTCCCTTCCAGATTGTTGCAATCCATATATCGCCTTCTTCAGCAACAAAACTTGGTTTGATGAACTGCCATCTGCATATCCCTGCGGCAACAGTGTCCGCCAGATCACTGTTGAGGTACGCAGTACAAACATCCATTTGATGTAGGTACAACTGCAATTTTGCCGCCAGTGCCAAGATAAATCGCAAACTCTCTAGTCTGCAAACTGGAGAAAACGTTTAGCTGTAGTTGACGCCATACCGTTGCGAACATCCTTTTGCCACCAATCGTGTCTTAAAGCGCTGTATTTGGCCGTTTACATCTCGCTTCAAGCTGTTTACCCACTTGCAGCCAATTGCTCGTTGATCTTTTTGCAAATCTGCCAACTGCCAGGTTTGATTCGTAATCAAAGCCTCGTACTCCTTTTGCATTGCTTCGCGCCAATGAGAAGCATGCGAACCACGCATCGCCTCCTCAAAGGATGTTGGAATGGGCACGTCGCTCGTGACCATTGCGCTGAGTACGTTGTACTGCTTCCTTGGGCGACCAGGTCTGCCCGTCCTTAGCAGTTTCGGTCTACCAGGTCCTATACGTGTGGATTGCTCTTCCCCACGCCTTTCAACCTCCTCTGCACTTGCAAATTCATCTACGCTACCTTTACTAGTAGCATCCGACTGAGAAGTGACGTCGTCATCGCTGGGGTCCACGTCATCATCATTCTCTTCGTCGCTAACATTTTTAGCTTGATGCCCTTCACTTAACATATCAAATATTACTACATCACCGCTTGCCTGCTCCAAGCAGCGAAGCTCATCAAAGAGAATATCTCGTCGGTCGACAACCATCCTGGTTTCTTCATCGTAGAGTTGATAACCTTTAGCCTGTATAAAGTACCCAACCATTCTGTATTCATTGCCCTTGGGCTGGAACCAAAATCGATGGTTTCGTACCGGTCCACGTTTCCATTTGGGTCATATTGATCAGCGCCTTCGTAGCTGCACGATTACGTAAATACACCGCTGTGTTTACTGCCTCTGCCCACAGAGACTGGCCTAATCCTGACTGCGCCAACAAACATCGAGCCATCTCGACTATTGTACGATTAGCACGTTCCGCAACACCATTTTGTTGAGGACAGTACGCCATGGTCAACTGCCGTGCAATTCCATTAGTTTTCGTAAAACCGTTGAATGTTTTTTTTACATATTCGCACCCGTTGTCACTGCGAATACTTTTAGTCCTTTTTCCTGTTTGGCGCTAAACCAGATTTTTGAATTCCACGAATTTTCGAAAAACCTCGTATTTTCCTTCCAGGAAGTACACAAAAATCCGCCCTGATTGGACATCAATAAATGTCAAAAAATATCTGGCGCCACTAAGCGACTTTGTTTCGAAGGGGCCGCATACATCAATGTGAACTAACTCCAGAAGTTCATGCGCTCAGCTCTCTGATGAACTTGGGAATGGCTGCATGTGAACCTTGCTTACCATGCAAGGGATCTTACATGATACCTTCTGTAACATCTCCATGTTTTCCATTCCACGCACCAATCCTTTGTTTGCAATTTCTTGTATGCTTGCGTAATTTAGATGCCCGTATCTATTATGCCATAGTACGCCATCAGCTTTAACAGCAGCATAACATCTGTTATTTCTACCTTCAAACGTGTACAAACTGCCGACTCGCTTGATCTCGAGTATACATTCGCTACCTTGCAACTTTTGGCCCAAAATGTACGACAACATTGTTTGCTACCGCTTGACTCACAGACATAAAATTGTTTGTCAACTTTGGAACATATAGCACATTGCTTAGTACCAGCGCACACAAATTCGATTTTTGCTTAACTTCGCCCAGGCCGATCATTTCATTATGTGGCTCAAACTTTGAAAACATTTGCTTATTGCAACACATATGACTTGTTGCACCGCTGTTCAAGCACCAGCTTGATCGCTTAAACTGCTTACTTCCATCGTATTCAGTAAACTGCAATTTCGCTGCACGCTCTTCACTGCGCCTTTCTTAAATTCGTCATGCTTACAAATTTGACTGCGACAATTCGCTCTAATGTGTCCTTCTTCGCCACACTTATAGCACAACGTTTGTCAGCTTCTTCTTTGTGGCTGCCTTTGCACTGGTTTTTTGCCGTTGCTTAACTGCAAAAACCTGCGCTGTGTCGCTGTGCTTTTCTGCATTTTCTTTCCTCTCGCCTTCTTCTTTCAGCTTTATGTATAGAATTTCGAACGTTGGCAAACTGTCGCGCGTCTCAATGGCGACAACGAAATTCTCATAAACGTCTGAAAGACTAGAAACCGAAATAATGACCTTGAGCTCGTCAAATATTTCCATGCCTCATGCGACTTTGTGCAATTCGTAATGTATACCAACTGTGATGTCTTTACACTCAGCATGAGCATTCCCAAAGCCTTACGATCCAACGCGTTCTAATTAACACCGTCTCCGACATTTGACACCATTAAATTCCCCGACGCAATTTCCCATAGATCCGCATATTCCAACACGCTTCGCATCTGGATGCTCCAAGAACCATAGTTCTTCTCCTCCAGCTTGTCTATTTGGTACAATGCACTCATTTTACTATTACTGCGACGCAATTTACTTGTTTGCCAGTCTGAACCTTTCCGAGTTCGTAACTCTGGAAAATCCGCATATAAACTTTACTGTTGAAGCGAGTTCCCTGCGTCAGGAAGAGTCTGGATTGAATAAAATCGAAATGAAATCGACCTGTACACAATGAATGTTTATTCACGATTGACATAACACTGTTAGCTAACAGTGTTTGTTCTACAACATACATGCAGAGAATGAATTTATATATATATATATATATGTGTAAATATATGTATGCATTAAATAACATTTTAATAATAAACCCCAAGCTGGTTCAGGGAAAACTTCATATTTGGAATGTTAAGCTAGCTGCTAAGCGAGAACGTCTTCGGCTTGCAATAATAGTCTTCACACTAAATGGACATATAATAACAAACCATTTATCAAATTTGAAAGTGTACTTGGATTCCGATTTTGATAATAACAATAAGTTTATTCTAAAGGAAATTGGATTAACATTTGACAAAGAACACAAATTGAATAATCACTTCATTATACAAGCTCCATATAATTTTATTCACTTACATAAAAAGTTGAGGCTAATTATACCCTGAACCCAAAACTACCGGAAACTACAAAAGCTAGAAACCTAAACCAAACGACTATATATTCTCCTAATCCATACACAGTACAAGTTTATCATTTTTTTTTTCGTTTCATTATTATCGATAAAAAAATATTTAAGACTTGGTTTTCTTAGCATATCTCGGAGACTATAAGATCTAGAGCCATCAAATTTTGGATTTTGGATACTACCCCCATTCGGCCCCCATATCAAGAAAACACAAATCAAATACTACAAACTTGCGCTTTGGTTTGTACACAGATGCTCTTGTTACGTCCTAAGAATTTCATAACGATCCGGTTCTTAGATTACGAGTTATTTTAGAATTAACTTTCCATAATGGGGGCCAAGCGCAGTTGCTTGAGCATATCTCAGAAACTATAAGAGCTAGAGCCACCAAATTTTGTTTAATAATGTAATTGTAATTGGCAATATATAAATGTACTACAGTACACTAAGAATGCATTAAAACAAATTCATCTAAATCGGTTCAGAAGCACAGAAGTGATTGAAGAAAATGTATTTGAATATTGGCAAACCACGTGGTGCAAGCGCCAAGCGCAGACGTTTTCATACATACATATGTACTTATATGCACATTCATATGCGTGAGCTCTTTTTCGAATTCTCAATGCGATTGTTTGTGCATGTGTGTTTCTAAGGTCAGATTTTGACAGAGGCAATTAAAATGATGCTCTAGCTCGGTGGTAAAGATGTTGCCTGGCACGCTTTCAGACGCGAGTTCAAGTCTCGCTGTCCCAACGGAGTTTTTATACCCTGAACCCATTGAAAATGGTTAAAAAGGTTATAATGGTTTTGTGCAAATTAATGTAACAGGCAAAAGAAAGCATCTCCGACCCCATAAAGTATATATAGTCTTGATCAGGCCTTCCGTCCGTCCGTCCATCCGTCCGTCTGTCCGTCCGTCCGTCTGTCTGTATGAACGCGTCGATCTCAGAGACTACAAGGGCTAGAGCGCTGAGCGTGGACTTTTTAGTATATACCATACGCAGATCAAGGTTATTTCAAATTATCGATAACTTGTCCTGTTTTCTTATAATCAGTGTTTGTCGGTTTCTTGTCCTGGTTTTTTTTAGCATAGCTCAAAAACTATAAGAGCTAAATTTGTCTTAATATTTTGGTTTGTACACAGATTTCAATGCTCTTGTTACGACCTGAAAATTTCATAACGATCCTATTCTTAGTTTAGAAGTTATTTAAGAATTAACTCGTTAAGGCTGCTATAGGCTAAGGCTGGTTAAGGCTGCTATATAATAAGAGTGCATTAAAACAAATGTCATCCAATTCGGTTAAGAATCACAGAAGTTATTAAAGAAAATTTGTTTGTATATTGGCAAACCATGTGGTGGCAAGCACCAAGCGCAGGCGTTTTCTGCATGCGTCTCACACATACATCCATACATAAGTATATGCACATTCTTTTTCGAATTCTCAAGCGGTTGGTTGTACGTGTGTGTCTAATCTCAGATTTTGACAGAGGCAATTGAAATGCAACTGTGGCTCGGTGGTAGAGATGTTGCCTGGGCGCTATCAGACGCGCGTTCGAATCTGGCTTGGTTCAACGGAGACTTTTACTGTTTATTTAAATTGTTATTTTATTTTATTTTTAAACTTAACACACTTATTGGTCCAAGTGTAACTTAATGCTGGGACATCGGCGATTTGATGATATTCTGGAGCAACAAAATGGGGAAAAATTGGTTTTCGGTATGCACACTCTCAAAAAGCTTTCGCAGATGAACCAACTTTTAAATGATATACTTAAGATAGCCTAGAAGCGTTATCAATTAGCATGTTCACGCATGTTCACTCAACTCTAGCCCCCACCCTCACTCCCATAAAACATCCTGTTCTAGCCTAGCCTAAAAGTTATCACATGCTCACTCATGTTTACTCATTCCTCACCGTTGGACTCACCCACATACAAAATGTAAACTTAAGGGACACCCTTTGTAACACCTTTTGCCCTGATTTGAAAATGTTATTCCCCTCTCTTATAATCCTTTGTGGAACTCTACGTGACTAAGGCAGATCGCGCATGCCACCAATCTAAACAAAAAGGGAGCATAAATTAACTATCCTCCACAATGTCATCAGCATTTACAGGAGTCCCCTTACCCCCTCTCACATAATCCCCGTGGAACCCTGCGTGACTAAAGCAGATTGCGCATGCCAACACATGCCAACACATGCCAACGCATGCCACTATTATAAACAAAAAGGGTGCAAAAATTAACTCCCACACACCAAATTATGTAACCCTTTCCCTCACACCCCTCCTTTATGATCTCTTTTTCCCTTATCACACCTCTCATGTAACGCTCTGTGCAACCATTCATGAATAAGTACCACCGATTTATGATCCCTTCTACTTCACAACCCCAATTTATGACCCCCTTGCGCAACTATGCATACAAATTAACCCTTATTTACGATCCTCAACCCACCACACCACTTTTCACAATTTATGAGTGACTAATTGCATCATTTACGATCCGTAACCCCTCCATGTGCAACCATGCGTGACTAATTATCCCTAACTTACGAAAAGTAAAAGATAATAAGGTAAATATTGCACAATTAAGATGCATCAGGCGAACCTGCACACCGCTAGAGGATATTCGGCCACCATGTGCAACACATCAACCTGGCTCTCCTCCAAGAATCATTGTTAATTAGTGCCCATGTAAGTTGTTGTTGGGTGTAGCGCCTCACGCAGCTATCCTTCTCGACAAAACGTGAGGCACTTCCCTCTTACAAACCTTTTCTCCAGGGACTAAGTTTCACCAACCATTGAGGTGGCTACGGCAGTAGGAGCAAAGGAAATTGTAGTGACATTGGCATATTTGCCTGGAGACACCGAGGACGCACCGCCGACGTAGGTTTAGCGGCTTGTCGACTTCTGTCGACGGACGAACAAACAGCTAGTCATTGGCTGTGACGCCAATGTCCAATACACTATCTGTGGTAGTAGTGATGTCAACAAAAAAGGTGAGTGCATTCTGGAATTTCTTTTGTGTAGTAGTAGTATCAAATAGAGTGTGGAAACCCACTTTTATAAACGCAATCAGGGAAGAGGTACTAGACCTAATTCTGGTTAGCAGTTCTCTGCCCGATTTCATTAAAAATTGGATAGTTGCCGATAAGAGCACTCTTTCAGATCACCAGCACATTAGATTTGATCTCCCAGGCCAAGCGGAACTCCTTTTCATTTCTTTAATACAAAGAAAATAAATTGAGACTTATACAAAGCACCAACTTTTCGCCAGATGTAACTCAAAGTGGGAGATAGAATTGGCATCAAGACAACTTCAAGATGTGCTTTTAACCTCCTACTGTGATAGTGCAGACCCCATCAGTTGAAACGTGAGGTTCCCTGGTGAAGCGAAGGTCTGGCGAATCAAAGGAAGGAAGTCAGACGGCTCTTTAACAGGGCCTTGTTAAACAAAGACACGTGGGACGCATACGGATGCGCGCTCACTGAGTTTAATAAAAACATTCGACGCGCCAAACCCGATATCTGGCGCAGATACTGCAAAAGTGTGCAGTCACATTCAGGAGCAGCGAGATCGCAAAAGGTATTAGTCAGATGGGTATTAGTCAGATGGGGTGGGGCAATCTAAAAAGGTTAGATGTTCTTACACACAGGATCAACGGGAAACGCTAGAGCTAGTCTTAATTATTACCGAATTGATGAAAATGGCACTCAAAACGGCACTAAGATGGTGCACAGATGTGGGTGTCAATATAACACACACGAAACGGTACAGCATCGATGTCAGACTGCTCTACATCGGTAGGACACCCGTCGAGCTCTCTCGCTGCCATCGTCCGGTGGCCACAGGTCCATCATGCCACCACAAAAATGCAGCAAACTTCGGCGGCTCGTATGCTTATCCCTCATATCATACGTACATGTCCTCTTGCAGCACTGGAGGAATGAATTCACTACATTTGCACACATAGATGGTAGCTTATAGAGCCTTTTAAGGATTAAACTAACAAATAGGTTGCTGGCAGCAGACATTGGTCATGCTAGTATAGTAAAAACAGTGACAGTAGTGAAATTTAGCACTCTTATTCCAGACCCTAGGTAATGGGATCAGTATGCAGTAAAAGAGGTCCAAGTACAATAATTGCAGTATGAATGGTCAGTTTCATCCAACCTACCCGCCGATTTAAAGGGGCTCTAAATATAGGCTCATGCCAAATTCTAAATTTCTAACCCTTATTATTAATGGCGTGTATTAGTCAGCACATATCACTCGTCAGCAAGGACAAACAGTTTTTACATACGTACATAACAAACTAATTATTAGCACTTACATGTTGTATTAAGGTATCACCATTACAGCAAAGTATATATAACTGCGATATTGCCGAAGATATATAAACGACAAACTTAACGTAATCACCAATAAACAAATATTTACTCTGTAAATAAAATATCACATTAAATTATAAGAGAACAAACAGTAAAAACTTACAGTTATAAGTTGAAATCCAACCATGCAAATAAGAAGTGCGGAAATCATCAGATTTACTAGGAGAATGGGATTAAAAAAGTCCTCCATCTGTTTTGAGAAACTAAAAAACAAAGCGATAACAAATTCTTTAAATACTTGATATATGAATATATATATATATATATAAAATACATACATAAATTTGTATATATACATACACATATACAAACTGCTGATCCCTTGAAAAAAGTTAGTTAATTCGTAAAATTTCTCTACATTTTGGTCCCCTCGTTAATTCGTATTTTATTTGCAATTCAGTGAACATAAAACCTCTTATATATATACCAACCATTTATATATATATATATATATATATGTAAAATTTATTTAGTTTAATTAATAAATCATGTATTTAAAATAAAGTATATCGAGTGATTTTAGATGAATACCTAGTCTAAAAACTCTAGTGTTATGTCATCTTTCTAATTGTTCGCGATTTTCGTGACCGCACGTTATGCGGCGCGCCCCTCGGTCGGTTGGGCGGGAGTTCGGTGGCATTTTGCCTGGTAGCGTTGGGCCATTTAAATGTACGCCGTTAGTACATCTACGTCCAATAATAATAACAAAGTGAAATAATAAAGTATTGAATGACTTTAACAAAATTATAGTTTCACCTTTAGTTACAACAGTAGTTAACGACAACTTTAATTATGCGTCACGCACGACTTTAACAGCTTTTAGCAACTTGTACGCGCCGAAAAACTTTTTGCTGACCATCGCTTTTCAACTTATTTTCGATAGTGATGGCCGTCCGCTTCTTCGTATGGATCGTTGGATTTCGTAGGACCTTGCATTGCATGTATAGAGTTATCTCATTACCCTTGGCCATCATCTGTCTCAGATGATTCGCCAGCATCGTCTTCATTACAGCCCAAATATCGCCACATCTTCATGTAGTTAGTACTGGTTGAAGTCTGATTTGGACCCTGAAATTCAACAGCTTTCTTTACGTCATATCTTCCATTACGTTTGACTTTGACAATCTCATAGGGACCGTTTTATTTGTTCCCCAACTTGTTGCTGTTAACGAACTGTGTGACTTTGATGGCAACTAGGTCTGTTAATTGGTAACCCTGCCCTTTTCGCTTTTTGTCGTAGTTGCGCTTATAGGTATCTTGCGCCATCTCAATTTTGATTCTGGCATCCGACCTTATTTTATTTCGGTCATCTTGTAGAATTGCCACCAGCTCTTCTCGAAGAAACTTGCCAACTTCTGCTTCGGTTTCATTTCGCATTTTCACACCAAACATGATTTCAAAAGGAGTGAATTTAGTTGACGAGTGTACGTGTGCATTGATCGCTCTTTGCACCTGAGAGGTAAATTTATACCACTTGGATGCCTCAGCTGCAAATATTTTTGCCAACACCGACAGTATAACCCTGTTCACTCCCTCTATCTGTCCATTGCCTCCTGGGATTCTAGTTGTTGTTTCGACATGCTCTATCTTGTGGTCTGTGCAAAACCTTTTAAACTGCTTGAAGTGAACGCTGCTCCTTTATCGCTAATTATGTGCTATGGATTTCCATAGATAGCTATCCATAGTTATCCAGAGATCCAAGATGATCTATGTGAATTGTGTTCAGCGGGTCTTGTCTTCTTTATCAATGCAGTGTTCGAAATCTTCTTGTTTGCCCAATTTATTATTACGAGTTATACACTCAACTTTTTATTCTAAGTGCGGTATAAAATAGTCCTGCCGAATTTTGTGTATGGTTTTCTTTGCCCCTATGTGACTAAAACTGTGCGCATTCCTCATTATTTCCTTCTCCGTGCATTTTGGCACGGCTAGCAGGTCGATACCAACTTGCTTATAGATCAGCTGATTTTATACCCTAAACCCATTGAAAATGGGTAAAAAGTGTATAATGGTTTTGTGCAAATGTATGTAACAGGCAGAGAAGGAGACATCTCCGACATCATAAAGTATGTATATTCTTGATCAGGACAACGAGCTGAGTCGATTAAGCCCTGCCCGTCTGTCCGTCAGTCCGTCCGTCTCGTATGAACGCGTCGATTTCGAAAGGACTAGAGAGGTGAGCTTGATTTTTTCAGATTCGTATATATCAAGTTTATTTCAAATGATCGATAACTTGTCCCGTTTTCTTATAATCAGTATTTATCTGTTTTATTACCTGGTTTTTTTGAGCATATCTCAGCCAAATTTGGTTTATTGTGTGCTCGTAAAGATACGTCAAATTGGAGAGTGCTGAATTCGGCCCCCCCATATAAAAAAAAACTCAAAAAAAAATCAAATCAAGTACTACAGTCTTCTGCTTTTGGTTTGTACACAGATTTCTTCATGCTCTTGTTACGCCCTGAAACGATCCTATTCTTAGTTTAGAAGTTATTTAAGAATTAACTTTCCAAATTGAGCCAAGCGCAGCTGCATGAGCATATCTCAGAAGCTATAAGAGCCAGAGCCACCAAATTTTGTTAAAGCTGCTATATAAATGTTTTATAGTATATTAAGAATGCATTACAACAAATTTCATCCAAATCGGTTAAGAAACACAGAAGCTATTAAAAAAAAGTTACTTGTATATTGGCAAACGACGTGGTAGCAAGCGCCAAGCGCAGACGTTTGTTGCATGCATGTCACACTTACATATGTATATGCACATTCTTTTTCGAATTCTCAAGCGATTTTTTCTACGTGTGTGTGAGAAATTTCACAAATTTCGCCATACCAAATTTGCCTGCAAATAAAAGCGAGCGCGAAGCGCGATCATTAATTTTTATTTTAATTTACTAAGTGCGGCTGTGGTGTCGTATGTATGAATGCAGAGGGACTTAATTAAATGCATGTAACGATAGCTCGCCGCTGGGTTCAGGGTATCTCCTAGTCGGACACTCTTACTTGTTTATTGTATAATTTGCATATGGTTTGCGCTTCAAAATTTTTGCTACTGCTATTAGGAGTTCATCTTTGCGTTGAGCTCTTCGGAATTGTGTGTGTACCTCGGAAGTAGCTATCATAATTGGAAAACGGCTAAAGCTACGTGCTTCATCCTAGTACCAGCACGATGCTCTATGGTATATGAAAAGTCTTGTAGGTACAGTAACCATTGTACTCCCTCTCGGGGAACATCTGTCTTTGTTGTTGTCATCTTAAAAGCTTCACAATCAGTAACCAAATTAAATTTGATGCCCATCAAATAGTGTCTTAATTTTTTTGTCGCTAAATAAGCTGCTTTTTCTTCAAGAAAATATATGTCATTTTTCTTCTTTTGGGGTCATCTTTTTACTAAAATACAAAGCAGGGTGACACTTGTTGTCGACTAAAGTCGCCAGTCAGTCCAAGAAATGCTGGTATTCCTCTTATATTTTTCAGTAATGGAAAATTCTTTACTGCTTTAATTTGTTCTTGGCTTGGCCACACATGCTCATTTGCGATTTCATAGCCTTAAAAACTGATTTTCTGCTTTTAAAATTGACATTTTTACCCTTTTATCTCGAGTCCGAATTTTTCTATTGAATTCAAAGAACCCCCCTTTTGTTACAAATGCAGGGTATTTTCGGCTTTGTTCATCGACTTCTACATGAAAATATCCATTTCTGAGACCGGAAATCTATCTTTCAGAACTAGAGAATTTAGTTTACGGAAATCTACACACAGCAGGTAGGATCCATTTTTTTTTTTTTTGGTTGAACAATCTTGATACATTGGAAGTAAATTCTCGAATTATACCACTTTTCATACATTCTTCTAATTGCATTCTTACGAATTCACGTTCAGGTATTGACAGACGGCTTGGACTCTCGGGAAATCCAACATTATCAACACTCGTTATTATATTCAGCTTTATTGGACATCCTTCAAGGTTGTTATTCGGCTTGTAAATATTAATGAGCTGTTTAATGGGTCATCATCGTTTAAACTCACCACATTGAAAATATTTACATCCGATTTTTCTTCTTCAGCTTTTACCAGTGCCTGCTCAAAAGTGTAACCATTCGCATCTAACTTGATCGAAAACTTTTAAAGAAAATCGAATTCAATTATTACGTCGACTTTTAGATTTGCATCAGGACCAACAAGAAATTTGTGATTTGTTACAATTCCATCAACTCCAACTTTTTCTGAAAATTCACCTAATTCGGGGTAGCAACATTATCCAAACCGAAAAGTTTCATAAAGCTCTTTTGTAATTTTTGATCACTGAATGTTTTTTTGTATTTTTCTTTTCGCATTAGTGAAACATCTGCTCCAGTGTCTATTAAGCACAACATATATTCTTTTCCGATTTGAATTTGTTTAACGCGATTTTTACTTATAACAATATTTGCACTTGTTTTCGCACTAGTGCATTGTTTGGCTATATGGCCCACACCACTGCATTTAAAACATTTTGTTTCTTCTTTGTAGTCTGCTCTTTTGTGCACTGTAGAGCCACAATTACAACAATGCTGTTGTTGTTGTGATTTGTCTCCCGGTTTCTCACTATTTTGGCGACGTTTATTAGCGGAACTACTTAGGCAACAGATTCCGCTAGTTCATAACGACTTATTAGATCTTGAAACGAGAACGCACTATTTAATGGAAGTTTTACATCATCACGTACATCTAGGCCGTCCACAATGTAACTAATAATCGACTGATCTTCCATTTGTCGAAGAGCCGCTTTTTTACGAATTTGTACTCCTGAAAATTTTCCGATACACGTTTTTTACGATCTCGCAACAATTTGTATACTTCTGCACTGCTCAGTTTCTTTTCAAATTTTTCGATAAATGCGGTACACAACCCTTCATAATTCTAAACAGTTCCAAGAATAATTTTGCTGTACCACTCATTTTATTTCTTGCATTTACTTATTTTTGTTTTTCACTTAATTTGTACTCCTCTGCGTTTTCGTTAAAATTATGCACCCACTGCTTAACTGGGATAGAAATACCATAAAAAGCAGGAACTACTTTTGAAAAACTTTCAATGGACATCGTGTTTTTATTTTTAATATTGTTATTTTTTCTGCTAGCATCTTTATTAGCGTCATTAATTCGCTTTTGTACACACGTGTGCGTGTTTCTTCGAAGTACATTTTATTTTGCACACTACTTTTGTCTTCATGTTCTTTTTCTTTTTTTCTTTCTGTGCCTTCCTTTTTAGCTGCTGCTAAAACTTTTTCTGCTTTTTCCTTTTCAGTCCCTCCTTACCTATTTTCTTGCTCCTTGAATATTCCCGTCTCTTTCTTTTGGCGTAACGGGTGTTTGCGCGGCATTTTTGTTCTTTTTATTTGAACATAACATGATTTAAAAATTTCAGGAAATTTCAACTTGCTTCTGCTGAACAACTTTGGTTTTCAATGCGATTTTATCACACTTGTAACTTTTCTCAACACTTTATAAATGTTTTAATTTATACGGCTACTCGACTCGGTTGGGTCTCATGTAAGATTTAATTAGTTTAATTAATTAATCCTTTATTTAATATAAAGTATATCGAACGATTTTAAATGAATAACAAAGTTAAATAATAAATTATTGAATGACTTTATCAAAAATATAGAATCAGCTTTAGTTACAACATTATGCTTCACGCACGACTATAACAACTTTTAGCAACTTTTACGCGCCGACACAACTTTTCTCTTTTAAACTTGTCTTCGATAGTGATGGGCGTCCGCTTCTTCGTAGGGATCGTATCTTGATCGATACTAGACGAAGATGGGGATGTCACCTTGCAACGCATATATAGAGTTATCTCATTACATATATATAATTATATTTCGAGCATTTATAATAGTAAAAAAAATATTATTTTATTTAAACTATAACTCAAAAGGAGAACAATTCGAACGTAGGATGAACAAAATTAAATTCAACTAGTTAGTAGGCTGTTGGCGAAGATGAAACTTTTTACTGCGTTGTTTTCAATTGACGGTGGCTTGATCTGCGTCTGCAGTTTTTGGTGCTGGTGAGAATAGCAACTGTGGCGTTTTTTATTGCAAGAGGATGTTTATATTATCTAACTTATGAGAAGTGCCCAAATTGTTATTATCACCATGGTTTGAAATCGAATGTTATTTACAATTGATCTTATGAGTAATATAATCTGAACATGAGTAGGTATGTGGGTGTACACATGTTACTATATATATAATGCATAATAAAGGACGACTAATGTCCCAGGTTGCAACAAACATTAACACAAAATCATAATTGTAGAAAAATGTAAAACCTCAAACAACAAAAATGAAAACGTTAAAACCAAAAATCCTCAATAAACACCAACCAAAATTTAAGACCAAAAATCTCAAATCAACACATACATCAAAACAAAAAACTAAAGATGGAGCTATCAGAGCAACACCTTAACCAAGCCAAATAAGGCAGGTGCCAGCTTTCGATGGATCATCAGAAACACTCATTCATCAGAAGAATTGATTTTATCATGCAAATGTACCCAACCAAAGACGTAAGACAACACAGCGTTCTATACGGAGCTATAGAAATGCAAGTGATAGAAGCAGCCTCAAGGGTATCCCAAAGATGTGCAGATACGCCGATCTGAGATACGCCCTCATCGACGAATACAAGACGCAAACTCCATTTTAAGAACTCCTAAGACGATTGTACAACACCAATTTTAACGGAAGTATCCGTAAGTTTGCAAAAGAATTAGACCATAAGTCTTTCATAATTACAAACAAATTAATGTTAGAAAATAATCAACATGATATAATTCTGTACACAAACGTATTGAATAATACAATTAAAGATGTCATAACTAGAAAGCTACCAGATAGATAGTTTATGACGTTAGCCAGGTACGATATTTCTACAATCTCAAAATTAAAACAAGTATCTCAGAGAGAACGATTATAAAAAAATACTACATCTGACAAACCAAGAAACCAAAACAATACATACAATACAGACAATTCACATAATAATGACAACCGTAGGGATAAGACAAATTATCAACATACCTATAACCAAGGTACAAACGTTCAAAAAGGTTATAATCCAAATTACCACACAAATCATAAGCCCCAAGGTAACGAAATTTATTGACAAACATTTTAAGAATTCCAAACAATAACCACATTTTTCCAACGCATCAAACCAACCAGTTAAAAGACAATGCGAAAGCGTAAGTGGCCAACTTAAAATGGACACATCAGAAAATTTTCGTCTAGATCCTCAATCCTTTGACCAAGAAGTCTATGAACAAATCAATAAATTTTAAGACAAGGTTTTATGCGAAAATCCAAATTTCCATATTGCTCACCCATTTGGATTGTCCCAATTAAAAGTGACGAGTCGGGAATACAAAAATTTCGATTAGTAATTGACTACCAAAATCTCAACGAAATTACCGTTGACGACAAATACCCAATACCTATCATGGATGAAATATTGGATAAGCTAGGCAAAAGCCAATATTTCACAACCATCGATTTAGCTAAAGGCTTCCACCAAATCCAAATGGATTCTGGCTCCATACCAAAGAGCTACGTTTTCTACTAAACATGAACATTACGAATACACACGTATGCCATTTGGTTTAAAAAATGCACCTGCAACGTTTCAACGTTATATAAACAATCTCTTGGAAGATTTAATTTACAAGGATTGTTTGGTCTATCTAGATGATATCATTATTTACTCCACTTCATTGGACGAACGTATATCATCAATAAAAAGTATTCACAAAACTGCGAGAAGCGAATTTAAAGCTACAGATAGATAAATGTGAATTTATGAGAAAGAACACAGAATTTCTCGGTCACATCATTACAACTGAAGGTATCAAATCAAATCCTGCGAAAATCAAAGCCATTGTACAGTTTCCAATACCAAAAACAATGAAAGAAATAAAATCATTTCTTGGACTTTGTGGATTTTCATCCCAAACTACGCAAAAAAAGTAAAACCAATGACATTAAAACTTAAAAAAAAGGAGCAGTGATCAATATCAAAGAAGAATCCTATATTTCAGGTTTTGAAAGGTTAAATTACTAATAACCTCAGACCCAATTCTCATATACCCTAACCTCCACAAACCGTTTTCACTAACCACAGATGCGAGTACCATATCTATAGGAGCTGTCCTCTCACAGGATCATAAACCCATTTGTTATGCGAGCATAACGCTTAATGAACATGAAATTTATTACTAAGCCATAGGAAAAGAATTATTAGCAATATTATGGCAACTAAATATTACAGATCATATCTTTTCGGAAGAAAATTCGACATCTTAAGTGACCATAGACTATTAGTATGGCTTAATAATATAAACGAACCAAACATGAAATTGCAGAGATGGAGAATCAAATTAAATGTGTTTGATTACATATTACATGATTACATGATTAAATATCTACCAGGTGTAAACTTGTCTGTTTTTAAACAAATTCGATGTCGGATGGTTGTAGATTTTAACGTTTTTCTTTATTTCTCTTAATTTCACAATGTCTCGTTTTGTCCCGCCATCTTAAGATTAAAAAACTTAGAACTACCGTCTCTAGCGCTTGGGCGATTAACTATCGCTGACGGGCTTTGCCCGATTTACTATCGCATACAACACTAGAATTATCGAACTGGAAATACTAAATACTTAGCCGTTTACATTCGACCAACCTGACAATTGATCGACCTCGATCTATACAATAAAACACATAAACTTATAATCCTATTGTTTTAACACATGCTTGAATCCACGGCTTGAGTCTCGATGGCTCGAGAATGCCCCTGTAAGGTAACTGGGTGAGCGGACAGTCGTCAATGTCAGTAATCTCATAGCGGTCATTCGGTAACACACGGTTTACTTTATAGGGCCCGCGGTATTTGGGCGCGAACTTCTTGCCTACACCGGAAGTGGTATCTACGTTACGGATAGCTACAAAGTCTCCTATTTTATATTCGGGTGGAGCTATATGTTTAAGAGCATATTGAGTTTCATTTCGTTCTTGTGACTTTTGGATATTTGCACCAGCTTCCTGTCTAATCAAGGTATTCTGTCAGGTCGTCCATGACGGGTTCTCTTTGATTACAACCGAACACCAACATACAAGGGGTTTTGCCAGTGCTACACTGTACAGAGTTGTTAATAGCGAACTCTACTCGATTAATCAGCTTGTGCCAATCTGACTGGTCTAATGGTTTGGATAGTTTGCGTAACATTGGAGTCAAAACGCGATTGACTCGTTCGACTTGTCCATTAGCTTGCGGGGCAGCGGTTGCGACTTTGATATGTTCAATATTTCTGTCTTCAAGGAAACTAGCAAACTCAAAGGACGTGACGCAAGTTCCCCGATCACAAACGACTCGTCGGGGACGACAGTAGCATTTAAAATATTTTTTAACGTGGCATTCACTTCTTTAATACTAGTTGTATTAGCGGGATACAATTTGACAAATTTAGTGAACGCATCTATAACTACCAGCAAATACTTCCTCTTCGAGGTAATACTTGGCAACGGGACTAAATGGTTTATATGGATAGTATCGAAAGGTATCGGCGTTTTAGGTATACTATGCAAGGTTCAGTTATGTATTGTTCTTGGGACGGAATGTAAGATACACGGCAAACAGTTCTGAATGTGCATATCGACTTTGGATCTCATCAGAGGAAACGAATATTTCTCCTTCAGGCTACTTACACACTTATCAGCAGCAAGGTGATCTAGCTTTTCATGGCATTTTCTTATTAATTCTTCCTGTAGGCGACTAGGGGCATACAAACATAATTCGTCAATCATATTTCTCCTATAAACGATGCCATCAATTAACTCAAAGCCGGTGACTATACCATTTTCCAACCTTTCACGTAATTTGCAGATGTCTGCGTCCCTTATCTGCTCCGTTTGTAGTAGGAAATCTACATCATCGGGTGTAGCATTAATCACCCCTACCAAATCCTTCAGACATATATTCGGTTCGGTCTGGACACCGGAACATTTGAAGCTACGGCGTTTGCCAGCTCGTCGGATTTATGTAGCTCTTTGAGCTCACACACAGGCTCAGGTTTTCGGTGATCATCTAACGGTGAACCTTTCTCTATGGAATAATGAGGGCTTTCGGAATGAACTAGTTTAGAAACGGTGCACTGATCAACAATCTCTTCGGTAACCTCTCCCAATAATTCAGTTTGCCTACTCAACGCATCCACGTGAGTCATACTCGAACCAGGTCGATGGGTTATTGAGAAGTTATATCCTTCTAATTCTAACGACCAACGGGCTATACGGGAATTAAAAGACTTTTTATTTAAAGTCTTTTATCATTATCTTTAATATCAAAAAGGGGCGATGCTCAAGGTACACACGGAATCGGAATGCATAAATTATCGCCAATGTCTCAAGCTCGAAGCTATGATATCGCGACTCAGCAGCTGTTGCTTTTCGAGAGTAAAAGAATACAGGGTGCATCTTACTGACACTTTGCCGCTGCATCAGCACTGCACCAAAGCCATGCTAACTTGCGTCAGTATGCAATTCGGTTTCAAAAAGGGGATTAAAAATGGATAACACGGCAGGAGCAGACAAGGCAGCTCTCAATGCCAAAAATTAATCTTTCTCTGGTTGAAGCATGGGAAATGGGCCGCCTTTCTTTAATAAATCCATTAAGGGCTTTGCTATACGAGAAAAGTTTGGAACAAATTTTCGAAAATACGAAAATAGTCCTAAACAAGAATGTAGAGCTTTACTACTGAGCGGTTCGGGATAGTCCTGTATTGCCTTAAGGTGTATACCGTTCGGTAGAATACCTTCGGCGCTAACATCATAGCCCAATAATCGATACGCTTACGGAGAAATTTGCTTTTTTTAAGTTAATCTCAAGGTTATATTCGACAAAACGGTCCCACAACATTGCTAAAATCTGACAGTGTTCATCGACGGTACGCATGGCTAAAATGATATCGTCCATATACCATAATTTGTCGACGTCTGACAATGTCTTGCAATACGCTGCAAATGAACCTTTGAAACACGGCAGGTCCATTTTTGAGACCAAACGGCATCCTTAGGTATTCAAACTGACCATCAGGAGTCACAAATGCGGTATATTTAACCGAATCCTTTTCTACTCCAACATGGTGAAACCCACTTCTTAAATCTTCTGTAGAGACATTCTAAACAGTCCTCAATAGGTGGCAGCGGAAAATTATCTCGAAAGGTTTTCTTGTTTAATCCACGGTAATCAACACAAATTCGAACTTTACCATCTTTATTTTTAACAAGGACAGCAATTGACGCGTATGGAGAATTGCTATATTGAATCACTCCACTTGCTAACAGCTCATTCACGGTATCTGTTATTATTACTCTTTCATGATACGACAGTCTCCTAGGGGTACTATAAAACGGAGTTGTATCAGTCAAGTGTGTACTCATCTGACACTTTGGTGGTCCATGACCCGGAAAAAATTTGCTAACATAATGACCATTTACAACTTCTCTGCACAATTGCTTTATGTCAATTCCGAATTCAGAGCCTACGTCTGCAGTTTCATCTAACAATACGGAAAAAACGGACTTCATCTCGCTAAGCCAACCTCGAAACGACTCGGCCTCTGATTCATTCATGTATACAGAGGCGTTATCACAATTATTATCTAACTCTTTTGAATTAATGTAATCGTACATATTATTATAGTTCTGAAAAAGAGCAAGCAGGGGTGCACCATCTGATTTATAAACTAAGGCAATTTTGTTATTAACTGAAATTGTATTTTGTTCACTTTCTTTTGAACCACTACACATGATAAGTTTAAATTTTAATAATTTGAGAACATCTCTTCAGAGGAGTAGCGGCGTAGGCAGTATTAAAACCGGAATAACAAAAACTTCAATTTCATAATATTCTTCTTTAAACAAAACAAAAAAATTCATCTTTCCGTAAGTCAATATTGAATTGCCACTGAGTCCACGGAATCGACTATTCTCTAGTTTGCCATTCAATGTTGGTTGTGGAAATAGAGATTTACTTGCGAAGCTTACTGGGCTTCGGGTGTCTAATAAGGCAGAAACATTATTAACATTGGTGCATCCCTCTTCACTAGGTATTCTTAAACTTACTAAATGGACAAACGATTTATCATCAATAAGCCCTGCATCCTCCTTAGTACCCATGGCGGCAGCTTGGCTGCGCTTTGGGCCCTGCCGATATTGGTGTTCTGTTTGAAAACAGTTAAAGCAGCCTCCTGCCGGTCTCTTGGCACGCCGACACTCCGTGCTGATATGCCCCATCTGGCGGCAATTGTAGCATCGCATCTCACGACTTCTATTAGCAGTGGTACGGGAGTAACGACAGGTACACGAGGAGTGTACTCTTCCTTCTGTACGGTTGGCAGCACGTTCTGGTAGCGCATCGTCCTCTGACGCAAATCGTCCAACGAAGTGCAATAATATAACGGAGTGGCGTATCCGGTAAGCTAGGTAAAAGCCAATATTTCACAACCATCGATTTAGCTAAAGGCTTCCACTAGATCGCAAATGGATCCTGGCTCCATACCAAAGACCGCGTTTTCTACTAAACATGGACATTACGAATACACACGTATGCCATTTGGTTGTAAAGGAATGCACGCAGTCACACGTTTCATCGTTGTATGAACAATCTCTTGGAAGATTTAATTTACAAGGATTGTTTGGTCTATCTAGATGATATCATTATTTACAGCCACTTCATTTGGACGAACATATATCATCAATACAAAAGGTATTCGCAAATACTGCGAGAAACAAATTTAAGGCTACAGTTAGATAAATGTGAATTTATGAGAAAAACTCATACAACTGAAGGTATCAAACCAAACCCTGAGAAAATCAGCGCCATTGTACAGTTTCCAACTACCAAAGACAATGAAAGAACATGAAATCAATTCTTGGACTTTGTGGATTTTATAGAAAGTTCATCCCAAACTTCGCAAAAATACGCAAAACCAATGACATTAAAACTAAAAACAGGAGCAGTGGCCTAATATCAAAGAAGAATCCTTACAGAGATGGAGAATCAAATTAAATGAGTTTGATTACATCAATTACAATGATCTATCTAGGAAAGGACAACACCTGACTTGTAAGCTCGACTGTTCTTTCAACGAATTAAAAATCGGATGGTTATAGATTTTAACGCTTTTCTTTAGGTCTCGAAATTTCAGCAATGTGTAGTTTCAATACCACCACCTTAAGCATACAAAACATAGTGGCTCAAGAAGATAGCGCAAAGTCATGATTTACTATAACAGACGAGACTCTACTCAATTATTATATCATAGCAACACTAGAGTTTATACAAAGCTACTCAAACGACGTCAAATTAATAAACTATTTTCATAGGAAACAGAAAACAATTAATTGAGTACAAAGAAATGACTAATACATACGCTAAAGAATTAATTAAAGAATATTTATGCACAAAGAAAAGTGTAATTTACTTCCCAAATGAAGCAGACTTCCTAATTTTTCAGAATGCTTATTTAGAAATAATCAGCCCAAATAATTTAACCAAAGTCATGAAAACTAGCAAGAAATTAGAAGACATCCAAACATATGCAGAATCCAAAGAAATTGTTATAAAAACTCACAGGGAATTATTACACCCAGGATTAGATTTTAAGTTATTACGTTAATTTTCAAAGAAAAATTGTATTATCCTGATTATCAAAAGTTAATTCATAACATCAATGCTTGCGAAATTTGCAACATCGCCAAAACAGAGCATAGAAACACAAACTTAGCATACGAAGTAACTCCTGAAATATTTAACCCTAGGGAAAATATGTCATAGATTCATACATGATAGAAAATAAACAATTTCTATCTTGTATAGACATATATTCAAGTATGCAGCTCCAATAGTGATTGGCTAGCAGCAAAAAGAGCTATACTCAGAATTTTCAATGAAATGGTAAAACCAATAGAAATAAAAGCAGAAAAAAATCCAAAGGTGTGATAATAAATATAACCACAAGTAATAATGGAATTTCTGATGTTAAGAGATTTCATAAAACAGTTAATGAAAAACTAAGAATCATAAATAGTGCAGATAATACTGAAAACAAACTAACAAAATTCGAAACAATCCTTTATACTTAAGCCCATCAAATAAAGCACAACACAACCGAACACCAGCAGACATTTCCATTTTTGCAGGAACCCCAGAATACAACACACAAGCAAACAAGATGAATCAAATAGAAAAATTGAATGAAAATCGTAATAAGTTCGACGTAGATACTAGATACTAGATACAGACAAGCCCCATTGGATCCAAAACAACCAAACCTTTTAAGAAAACAGGAGAAATAACTCAAATAGATCAACAAACATTATGAAGACAAGAACAGAGACAGAAAAATAGCCCATAACAAATCAAAATTCAAAAAGAGAAAGAAAATTAATATAAGTAAATACAATAATTCCAGGTACCCAAAGAGCGACAACCCATCTTAACCCGTCGAAACATTTTTTGATAATTTTAATATACTTTATATACAAAGTCAAAGTTTATAAATCAACCCTATACAAGCTAAGAACGGATATTTGATTTTCAAAACAGGCACTTTAGATGTACCTGTTAGTTACGAATATCATTGCCTCACAGTTAACATAACCAAAACAGAATTAACCTATACAAATTTATTAAAACAAGCCGAAGAATTTGAGACTTTACCTCAAATTCGATAGTTAATATAAAAGTTAAATAGAGAAATTAACGGAATTAAAGTTGCCAAAAGAAGCAAAAGAAGAATTTTAAATTTCGGTGGAACAGCCTGCAAATATTTATTTGGAACAAGACAGAGAAGACCTAGAAACCTAAATTAATAACATAGCTGGAAACAGTATACAAGTTAACGAACTAAATCTAGTAATAGAAGCTGTTAACAAAGGAATTCAGGTTATAAACAGCTTAAGCCAAATTGACGAAGGAGAAGAGGAATTGTCCCTTCTTATTTTTAACATCCAACAGTTCACAGAATATGTAGAAGACATTGAACTAATCATGCAGCTTACTAGATTAGGCGTGTTTAATCCAAAATGCTTAAAACACGACACACTGTCACATGTAAATTCAGAAAAAATATTAAATAAACAAACTAGCACTTGGTTACAAGCCAATACTAACGAAATATTGCTAATTAGTCTTATCCCACGCGAAATTATTACAGCCCAAATTTTTAAAATTGTACCTTACCCAGACGAGAATAATAACATGTTAACAGAAACTTTAAAAGAAAAATACTTTGTTACACAAACCAAAGCTTATACAGAATTAATAATAAAAGAATTAATAATTACTAAATGTATAACTGGTATTTTAAAGCAGGATAATACAGAATGTAGAGATACCAAAACACATAAAAACCTTCAAAACATTTTCATCGAACCAAATATAATTATCACATGGAACTTACCGAAAACCATTTTAAACCAAAATTGTATAAATATAAAAATAACAATAGAAGGAGAAAACATAATTAATGCATTTAATTGTTCAGTACAATTAGACGAAATATTTATTTCAAACACAATAATGAATTATACGCAAACTATCTATGTAAGCTATAATATAACAAGACTTGAACCCTTGTCATTCATTCAACCCAAAGAAATAATCTAAGAACACGAAAAGAGCTATAATACGTTCCAAATAATTACTTTAACCCCTCTAATAATAATAATTATTGTACTAATTATATACTTTATGTACAAATTTAAAAACATTACCAGTAAAATAATTATAAGATACAAAAAGCCAAAAGAAACAAAATAAGTACAGAAAACCAAACACTATATCCGAAAATATCCGCCTGAGGACAGGCTAAATTCAAATAGATGGGGTAGTAACATATTATTACTCACAAACCAATACTGACTCACAAGACACTAAGTCTTCACAGCACTCAATTGAAAAGAACGCAGTAAAAGGTTTGATCGTCGTCAACAGTTTTCCAACTAGTTGAGTTTCATTTTGTTCATCCAACTGATAAGTTCGTTTGATTTGTTCTCCTTTTGAGTTTGTGGTTAAAAAAAAAATTATATTTTTTTAAAAACTATAACCGCTCAAAATATAATTATTATATATATAATTATATTATATGTGTACGTGTGTGTACAAAATTCAAATTCACAACTACCAATTCACTGTTCACTAACATTAAGTTAATATTATAAAAAGAAACTAATGAATTAAAATGCGTTCTCAAAGAAAAATTAAATCAATTAGAAAATAGAGTTAGAAACCTTATAACTACCAAAAGACATCGAAAAGGTATAGTTAACGGATTAGGTACCGTCATTAAAACCATAATTGGGAACATGGATGCTGAAGACAACTTTAGAATAGGCAGAGATATTAAGAAAGTAAACGAGACAAATAATAACTATACAAACAATGTAAAACAAGTAAGATGACTCTAGTCGGTAGTGCCCTACTAGGAGATACCCTGAACCCAGCAGCGAGCTGTCCTTACATTCACTTAATTAAACCCTTCTGTGTTATGAACAATTGCCTTGTTAATACTTGATAAAACTTATCAAGTATAAATTTTTATTTTCAAATATGGGTTACAAAGTCGTCTTGGGGAAGAAGTCGCGGGACACAGCTAGCAAAACAGTCGCGGGGGTTTTTGACTCCTGACCACACATACCCATACTACAAAAAAATTGAGATCCCTATGCCTTTATATCACAAATTACCATAATGAGACAGTAAAGAATTTCTTAAAAAAGACAGCAATTCTAAAGAAACTTTGCAGAAAAGTACTAGAAACAGCAGCTTAAGAATTATTAAAGCTAACCAGTAGTAATGGCAGCTACGCTCTCTACCCACCCCAACCATAGATTTTTCTAGTGCGCGAAAGCTTAAGAAAAATCCCAAAAAGAGGCTACTTCCACTAACCTATCCCATTGCTTCAAGAAAAACTAAGAAAAAAAATTACATCTTCATGATATCTAGATTTTTTCAATCATTTTTAATGTTCAAATTCTTGATCCGTTTATACATGGTATATATTCACTAACTAAAAAAATTTAATAAAGGCAGATTAAGTAATTTTCTAATAGCAAGCATCATAAATTTTCGCCAATTAATACTCTTTATAATAGAACTTTAGAAGGTAATTCATACGGATTTCACGTTAAAATTATTACTTACGCGTTTAAGTATGTGTGTGTATATGTACAATTTATTTTTATTTTTTTACCTCTTATATTTTAAGAGAATCGATATACATATGTATGTAGGGTGTGCGGTAACGTTTGCTTAGCGCCGAATTAAATAGTCAAAACAAATGACAACCGCGAGCGAAAATTAAAATACGCGATTGTTCGATGCTTTACGATGGTATGTAACGGGTCGCTGTTATAAGCACGCGTAAGCTCGAATAAATACGAAGAGCAGATCTAAATAAAATAAAATCAAAGTTAAAACTCAAAACTTACTGAGTGCGTGGGTGTTGAACGCAAACAGCTGTTCACACTGATCGACAAAGTTGTTCGATCGGATTGATTTTAAGTTTTATTAGGTACATGGTGGAAAAATCAAAATATCTATCAATTTAAGTGTATCACTTACCATGCTAATCCGTCGAAGGCCTCTTAAGTTTCAGGATGTGATTCTTCTTTTTCTTTCAATTGCTTGTTGTTGAAAAATAATAATAAGTTGAAATTTACACCGTGGATTATATATTCTTTTTTTTCCTTTTTCCGCTACGATAAGACAAGTTAGGAACTTTAGTTATTTGATTTGTTTAAATTTATGCTCGCAGCGCTGTTTAAGCAGAGCATTATTTTGCACACTTACATACGTTTGTATGAGAGTAACTAAGGTAATGATAATTTTAAGATCTTCTTGCTCATTTGGCATTTACACACACATATAAAAACAATTTAAAGTTTAGCAACTAATTAGGAATTTGACTTAATAGTACTTAAAATTACTAATGATCTTGACAATTGCTTTTTTTCTCTAATTTAAGTTAAACCAATAGGTTGTTCTATTGTTTTTGAACCTCATGTTTTCACTTTTGTCACTTTGTTAATTTTTTCGAAGCTCCTTTGGCCGTATGTATTATTTGGTGAGGTAGGGTAATCTTTAGAAAATAGACGTCGAGTTGCACTGAGATTTGGCTGGAGCGGAATTAGAGGTGCTAAAGCGGTGTGAACTTTGTTTGATAGGTGCTACATCTCCGGAAAATTCGAATCAGAGTTCTTCGGTGAAGTTAGGTTTAAAGCGCGCCGCTGCTGCCGGCTGAGCGCTAACAACGCCGCTCGTGATTTTTTATATGCGCTGATCAATAACTCGGTGGAGTACGCGCAGATGCAATTTCAGGGAGTTTTATCCCAACTTTAATGCGCGTGCTGAGCCCTTTACGCTTGGTGGTCAAAAGAAACTGCAAGTTTATACGCAGCATTAGCATCGGAAAATAATTTTAAATGATTTTTTTCTACTTACATTCAGAAATATTAAATTGGGCGTAAGCCTCTGAGGCTAATAACTCATAAGAGGCTTTAAATTTGTATTAAAAATTGTCGGATGGCTAATATTAAAACAGATTTTATAAAAATCCACGCGGGATTGAAACAATTGCCATTTAATACCCGGGTTAGTTTAGCCACATTTGGACTAATTCGAAGTTGGATTGGAAAGACTTGAGCCAGGAATTCTGTCGACTCAGCTAGGCCTAGAGAAAAAAAACTCTTTTTACATGTGTCCAAATTACAGCTGATCGATTTGATGAAGTTTGTGTTCAATATAGGGTAGTCTTAACGATGTAATGGGCTGGGTTTTGTCTTAGCTAAAGTGAACGTTAAGCGTTTGAATAAGCTACGACCAGACGATAATTGATTATCGTTTAAATGATAATTATTTAATTAAAGTTATTATATATATATATATATTTCTTTTTTTATTTAATTTATTATTTATTTTAAAATAGTTGAGGTTTCTTTATTTGTACACTATATCTGCATTTATACGCACGATATCACAGTCGCATTTAATAAAATAAAAATAAAAATAGTAAAAAATTAAAGCTCGCACTCTCGCAAAATTTAAGCAAAATAGGAAACTATATCTTTGAAATGTTGGTTGCAGTTGATCTACAAAAGCATGCTTGCCAAAAATCAATTTTTGCCCATTTTGTTGCTTACAAATATTTCAAATCGTTGATGTCCCAGTATTAAGTTTGACTTGGACCAATATGTGTGTCAAATTTAAAAATTAAATAAAAACAAATATAAAATAAAATAAAATTCACTGCGGACGGTCGTCTGCGCTTGGGGAGAAGCGCGACGTAGTGTGCAAAAGCTTTGCTACGATAGTCCGATCAGATCAAGTGATATACCGATAGGTATCGTTGAAAGGTATCGTTGAAATTAGAAGAAAAACATAGCTCAACATTTGATAGCTCGTCTGGTTCATTAGATATATAACTATAAACAAAAATAACTTACATTTTTTGAGCTGTTGTGGCTATTGAGGGCTTTCAGGCATCTACAAATGTATGTTTCAAATACGCGTCGAATGGTATCTCATTTATTCAAATCCGATAACTTGTTCAATTGTTATTAAGAAATTAAATTTTGTATGTGTCCGAAAAGTTAATGTTAGTTTCGGTTTACATTTTCGCGTATGATAGCGTTGAGATGGCCTTATGGAACGTGGGCTTGTTCCCTATCATGAACTTTTGTTCCACGACTTTTGGAAAAACCCGCTAGTTTGGCGAGATAGGGTTGATCTCCGCTAAAATGTACACCACCCACAGTTTCCAAGCCATGGAAGATACATTAATGTTATATATATTGTTTAAATGGTATTTTCAATAGCTTTTAGGTTTATTTGGGCACACAGGTAAACAGTTACAGGTAAAAACAAGTGAAATGGCTCTATTCGGGCGTCCCCGACTAGGAGATACCCTGACCCCAGCGCCGAGCTGTCGTTACTACGTTTAAAGCTCTTTGCATTCATACACACATTCACAAAGTCACACATACACACACACACAAACGCACGCTTAGCCCCACTATAGAAAATAAATTCTTGAATAGCTTCTAAACTAACAGTATGATTGCTATGAGACTTTCAGTGTTTAATAAGAGCACCCAAATCTATGTACAAACTTAAGCGCAAGTCTGTAGTATTTTATTTGCGTATCCTTTACGAGCACATATTGAACAAAGTTTAGTGGCTCTAGCTCTTATCTGCGTATGGTATATGCGAATCTAAAAAGTCTAAGCTCAGCTCTCTAGCTCTTGTAGTCTCTGAAATCGACGCCCAAGTCTGGAAGCTCGCCAGGCAACATCTCTATCAGCGAGCTGTATCAACATTATAATTGTCTTCGTCAAAAGCTTAGAAAATTATACACATGCACAAACAATCGCATTAGATTTCGAAAAAGTACTCACGCATATGAATGTACATGAATGTACTATAGACGTGATATTTATGATCGATACTGTGTACACGCATGCAGAAAACTGTCTGCAAGCTTGTGCGCTTGCCACCACGTGTGCCTTCGTTAATATACAAAAACATTTTCTGTTAACAACTTCTGTGTTTCTTAACCGATTTGGGATAGTAAAGTTTTAATGAGCATTCGTGTCTGATCGAGCTATTGTACCCATTCCTGATAAAGTAAGCAAACAAGTCGTATGCGTGAACTTGTATGTTTTGTGATCAGGAAGTAGCCCCTGACAATTTAATTACGTGATATGAATAATTATTGATTTATGACCCTACATTAGACCGGCTAATTAATGATGCGGGCACCTTGACCCCATCCCCGAAAAAAAAACGAACAAGTCGATGCGTGCACTTGTGCGCACGCATAACCCCCTCCCAATTAAAATCTGAATTTAAATGAGCGGCCTCTTATTAAACCAGTTTTTAATTATCGGTCCCTTTTCCCACCCCCGAAAAAAGTAGATGAACAAGTCGATGCGTGCACTTGTGCGCACGTGATCTCATAACCCCTCCCACTTAAAAACTGAATTTTAATGATCGGGCTACGCGCTACGCTACGCCCACGCTACTTCAGAAAAGGGACAGTTACTAAAATGTAACGGCCACTTTCCTCATGAATGTACATATGTATATATGTATATGTGTACACGCATGCAATAAGGGACCGCTCATTAGAATTCAGATTTGAAGTGGGAGGGGTTATGCGATCACAGGCGTACAAGTGCACGCATCGACTTGTTTGTTTACTTTTTCAGGGGTGGGTTGAGAGCTCGATCAGGCACGTGCTCATTTAATTTACTCTCCCTTTTCTTAAGAGTGTGAACAGACCGTTTTTCTACACGACGAAGGAACACAAGTGCGGCGCACACTTGTAAACAGGTTTTGTTAGAGAACAAAGGTTCGATCGTAAATTTCACGTCTATAGACACCTACTGACAAGGGTAAACAGCTCTATTCTGGGTGCGTGTGGCAAGGGTAAAGGACTAATCATGTATTCAGGTAATGTATGGATTGGCTTCTGTAATTGTTTTCTCCTAATTATTCTAGTTTTATGACTTGTGGCTTACGTATCAATTTTTAGTATCAGACTCATCGAATGCCCAAGATTTCATTGAATTTTAGGATATCTTCTTTCATCTTCACATTATTTTGATTGTTTTATCGGATACAACTACAACAACTATAACGGCTACAGCAACTTCCACACCTTCAAGGCCCATTTCGACTACGCCACCGGATCTACAATCGCCAATCCCACCTTCAACGCCCACTTCGACTACGCTACCGGATCTAACGCCTTCAACCCCAGCTTCATCACCCACTCCAACTACACCACTGGATCTAGCATCGGCAACCCAATTTCCACCACCAGCTACAATTAAACTGCTATGCCAACACCCAAGCATGCTATTTATTGTTCTGCGTGTGATGTGTACATGCTACAAGCGAAATGGAGCACGCACTTCAGAACAAATGCTCACAAGATCCGTGTTTTCACACCAGTGAATGAGCAGGTAAAGCTGATCGCAAGCGGTTTCAAGAACCGGATATGCACATATTCTTTCGAGAACAGAAAGGATGAACTTCTTCTGCCGGAAGAATTTATGTACGATGCATCAGCGGCTGTACTCCCTCTCCTCAAAAATATTTTACATATGCATACTTCTGTGAAGGCTAATTTCGAACTCTTCGCAGAGTATGTAAAATATGTTGATGAGGAGGTGATAACATCTGTGAAGTCGCATCTAACAGAAATGGGTGTTGTAACGCAGTCAACAGGCCTTGAGGATGCATTTATGGATCACTCTGCGAGTATAAAGGCGAAAATGCTCTTGGAGATGGAAGGTCGGGCCCATTTTGTATGGATAAGAAATTTATCAAGGTATGTACTCAAATATAAATAAACATATGCATATATTTAAAAAAAAAGACTTATTAAATACGTTGATTTATAGATTTCGAATGCATGTTAAAGCCCTTAAACTCTAGAGTTAGTGAGAATGTAGTGGCAACACATGAACATGTTCCTATTGCATTCTCGTATTTCATCAAATGCGCCTTTAATTCCAATTTAGACAAATTTATTATGGAGACAGGTGAAAATGCAGGTGAAAATTTCGTTAAATCTCTAATAAAAGATGTGAACGAAATTTACACCTCATACCTGAGCACAGTTAGACCCATAACAATGAGTTCTGAAGAGGAAAATGGTTTCAGAATGGCTTTTAGCTGCCATATTTGTAAAAAGGCGTTAGGAGCTGATCGCGTTAGAGATCATTGCCATTTAACTGGTAAATTTAGAGGCGCAGCGCATAATGCCTGCTACATCAATTTCCAAATTGCACCTTTTGTCCCTGTATTTTTCCATAACTTCTCTAAGTATGATTCACATTTATTCGTTAGAGAATTAAACAAAGTCGATGGTGAAATCAAGGTGCTGCCACTAAATAAGGAATTGTACATCTCCCTTTCTAAATATACACACATTGCCTCCCACGATCAAAATCTTGAAATTAGATTTCTCAACAAGTTTAGATGCGCTAAGCGCAAACTTAAGTGTTGAAAGGTTTGAAAGTGTCAGACGTTTCTTCCCACTTGATGACCAATTCAACCTGGTTCATAGAAAGGGGGTGTTCCCATACGAATATTTAGACTCAGAGAGTCGCTTAAGTGAGAGCTCTCTACCTTTGAGAGAAAATTTCTTTAATAGCCTCACAAACTCCGAATGTACAGAAGAAGATTATGCACATGCTCAACATGTCTGTGCTTTTGTTAGCAGACATTTTCCAAAATTTCAGAGAAATTTGTCAGAAAATTTACTCTCTTGATCCGGCTCATTATTATACAACTCCTGGTCTGTCTTGGGATGCTATGCTCAAGACAACAGAAATTGAGCTGGAGCTGCTAACTGACATTGATATGTATAGATTTATTCAGAGCGGTATTCGTGGTGGGCTTGTACAGTGCTGTAAAAGGTACCCAAAAGCCAATCATAAATACCTCTCTGAATACGATGCCAGCAAACCGTCTGAATACTTATTATTTAGGAACAATCTATACGGTTGGGCCATGTCGCAATGTCTCCCTTATACAGGTTTTCAGTGGTTGACTGAAGAAGAAATTTCATCATTAGATGTTATAAATATTGGAGAAACTTCAGAATATGGTTATATTCTTGAGGTTGATTTAATGTATCCATCAAACCTACACGATTTGCATAATGATCTTCCGTTTTGTCCGCTTAACCAAAGGGCCACACCGGCAGCAAAAGTCAACAAACTAATTGCTGACCTGAGGTCCAAAGTAAAATACCCCATACACTACAGAAATTTGCAACAGTGCTTGATAAACGGACTAGAGCTGACGAAGATCCATCGTGTGTTAAGATTCAAACAGTCGGCTTGGCTGAAAAAATACATTGATCTTAACACACATCATAGAACAATGGCACAGAACAATTTCGAGAAAGATTTTTTCAAGCTATTGAACAATGCCGTTTATGGGAAAACGATGGAAAACGTTGAAAAACGGAAAAATGTCAAGCTAGTCACGTCTTGGGAAACAGTGAGCCGCAATCGGAGCACGAGCGCTGATTGCTCTGCACAGTTTGCTGAAGACATGTATGCCATACAGATGAAGCGACTTCATAATACTTATGATAAGCCTTCACAGTCTTGGAATTATCAAAGTGGAAAATGTATGATTTCCACAATGATTACATGAAGTCCAAATTCCAAGAGGCAGTTGAATTAAATTATATGGATACAGACACATTTATTTATTCCATTCAAACGAATGATTTCTTTGCGGATATAAGCAAAGATGTGGATATGAAGTTTGATACTTCGGAATACCCCGAAGATTTAGCGGTTAAATACGGGATAAAAATGTGCAATTAAAAGGTGTTAGGAATGATGAAAGACGAAAACTGCGGCAAAAGAATGGTCGAGTTTGTAGGTTTAAGGGCAAAAATATAATCCTTATCGCTTGAAAGCGGAGGGTGCATAAAAATCTAAAGGAGTCAAAAAATTTGCGTTAGATTAATAAAATTTAAATTGTTATAAGGAAGGTTTATTTGAAAATAAGAAATTATGTGATAGTATGTTAATGTTTAGAACTAAGTTCCATAATTTATATACGCATAGAGTTAAGAAAACCACTTTAAGTGGATTAGATGATCCAAACATATGCTTGGGGTCATTATAGAATAAGTTCATAAGCTAATTATCATCGTTTTATATGTATATATAAAAATAAGAAAAAAAAATAAAAAATAAAATAAACATGAATAAATGAATACGCATTTTATGAATTTCATTTGAATGTCTTTTATTGAAAATTAATTTTTATAATATAGGTGCCGGTTCGGTTGTTGCTGTATGTGTGTGTTTGTGTGTGTGTGTGTGTGTGTGTGTGTGTGTGTGTGTGTGTTCGATCGTTTTTCGTTTCATTATCTTTTCAACTAGATAAGTATTTGGATAACGTATTTTCCTTAGCTCTTCTTTATAGAAACCCCCTTGAAGGGGTGCACCCTGATAGTCTTCTAATGTGTATGTAGTTGGGTTTGTCATTTGTATTCGTTTTATTTTGAAAATTTCCGTTGTCCAGTTGGGAGTATATCCCTTTTCAAATGTATGTTTATGCTTGCTTGTACGAATTATTATATATTATACATTTCAATCCAATGATATGTTCCTTTGAAACTAAACTCTCGCCACATAATTTCCTTGGGGGTTATATTAAAACGTTTAACAATAGACGCTTTTAACCCACTATATGTCGAATAGTGGTTGATGGTTTTTTTTCACATAATGTTTTGAAAGTAGTATTAAAGAACTCTTTCCCATCGTCGGTTTGTAAATTCTTAGGAATTCGTCCAAATTTAAAAATACTTGATAAAGCGTTAGTAACGTCTTTAGCTGATTTAGATTTCAATGCAACTCCCCATGCATATTTAGAGAATGTGTCGACAACCGTCAATAGAAATTTATAGCCTTTATTCGATGACGAGTACTTTCCCCTTTCTACCAAATCTGCTTAACAAAGGTCGTCGATTCCTTTTATAACAACACGTCGATGCCTAAAGTTTTTACGGGCTGGTGCATGTTATTCATTAATTAAATCTCTTTTAGTCATGTTTTCCCATTGATTTATTTTTTCCATCTATATATTTTCTGTTCTTAATGTCAACTTCACTTGGTGCGTATGTTAATAATGAGACTTTCAATATTGATTTACGTTTTTTAATATTATTATTTTTTTTTTCATTTTAGATGTTTATAAGCGTGTGAAAGTCTTGTGTCGTTTCGTTGATTCTCGATTGTAAAAAATTTGTGTTAACCGTGTCTTTTTCGTCCATTGCGTTACTGATGTTTTTAATTCGCCTGTTTTGTGCAACAACATATTGCTTATTATCCATATGGAGCTCATATTTCCTGTTGTATCACTCATTAGAGAAGTGACCAAACTTGTCGACGACCATTAAGTCTTTACCTTATACCTCACAAGTGCATGCATTATTTATAATAAAGTGTCGGGAGCCGGAATAAGCTCTCCCCTAAACTTCGTGTTGTTTAAAATATGAAAATATATGGGTTTTTAATGTCTCCATTGCAGATAACATCTTTCGATTTTCAGTGCTAATTAGACGACGTAATGTTTCAATTTCTATGTTCACGTATTCTTTAAGTGATTTATCTGTGTTTTGAATTTCACTTTTATACTCAGCTTTTATATTCTGGAAACTAGATGCTATCTCGCCTATCAGTTTCTCGTTCGATGATAATTTGCTCAATGAAGAGTTTATCTTTCTTTCTCATCGTTTGCTTTATTTTACGTTCCATAAATATTTTTGTGCATACATCATTGTCTTCTAGGGGTTCACCTACATTTTTAAGTCTTTTGTTTGAAAAAAAAATTGTACTTTCATTATCAATCAATATGCCAGTAATGTAATGTTGCTGGAGGAAAAATGACCGAACTTGTCAAGCGACATTTTGATATTGTTGCTAAATTCATTGAACACATCATTTTTATTTAAAAAATTATTTTTGCTTCTCGCAGCTCTTCAATTATGGAAACTATTTCATTGTTATAATTAATATGACCAGCTGATTGTGATGCAACTAGAAGTCTCAGTCTATTAACGATCTCATTCGGATCATCCCAGTATACATAATTTTGTTTACTTGTATTAAGTGTCATTAGACCGCCCCCTTCATGAATAGATTTTGTACGGCGGTTAGGTGTAGACATCGCACTAGGCACGTTCATTGATGGAAACAGTTTTTTTATGATTGTGAGATATTTTTTAGAGAGATTACCTTTAAGAGCATCATTATGCAAGTGATTTCTTCTATGAGCATTGGTTTTTATTAAAATTTTCTGATATGATTCCAAATCCATTTCGTCATAGCCTTGGGGGTTTTTACGGTAGATTAAAGAATATAATCCCGGTGTTAGTTTCCACCTTTCACCGG
>JAWNLD010000626.1:0-46698 GCA_035041545.1 Drosophila colorata | reverse complement strand
TTGTCTCTCTAGCTCACCGCATCTGAGCCTTGGCGCACATAGAGAGACGGCCTTGGCGCGATAGCGCAGAACGACTTCTGCACCAACCAACAGGTAAGTACATGTGCCGCACTTAGCCATCATGGTAGAGGTCGCTGTCGCTGATATGCGGCGGAAAAGTTCGGCACAGTTTTGCAGCACCAGACTTATCCTGAAATTCAAGAAAGAGCAGCGCCGGGTCCCTCCACTAGCTTGGCTGCTGGACCTGCTAATGGTTTGACCTGTGATCAGATCCCCGGTGCGGCAGCTTAGCAATCAAGAAAGGTGGTGGTCGCCTCCGCTAGAAGCGGCGCTGGTCTTCCTAGAGAGGTCTCACAGCCGGAACTCGAGCGTCGTCGTCGTGCAGCAGCAGCGACAGGCAGCACAATGAGGTACAAAAGCGTTCAAGCAACAAGGGTGTTCGTGGGAACGACTGTATAAAGGCAAAAGGCAAGTCTTTGTTCAACACTTCCGCGAGAGAAATGAGCACAATTAGCGTGCTTCTCAGGCGAATCCCGCACCATGCTAGAGCGGCGACCACAGTTCAGATTTTCGCCGAGCAAAACATCATCCTGGCTCCCAGCAGTCCATTGGTGGCCAAGTCCGAGTTGCGACTCATGCAAATTGTTATATGACCGACTGGGTGGAGGTTGGCATACATCCTTTTGGATGCAAAAGTGCAGGCAATTCAACAAACATTACCTTCAGGGACGTCAGTCTAGAAGGAAGTGAAGGAAATTGTAGGCGTCTGCATATTTCGGTGACACGACGACGAAATCGTCGAGGTTTAGCAGCCGATTTCTTGCCGAGCGAAGAAACAGCTAGTCATAGGCTTTTCCATCATGTCGTGTCTCATCACATCTGGGGAGTAGTGATCGTCGGGTCAGGGGGTGAGTGCTTTTTGAATATCTTGTGTAAGCAATTATATGTATCAAATTGAAAGTGCAAAACTACTTTTATAAACGCAATCAGGGAAGAGGTACTAGACCTTACTCTGGTTACCAGTTCTTTGTCCGATTGAATTAAAAATTGGCGGGTTACTGATGAGACCACTCTTTTAGATCACCAGTTCATCAGATTTGATCTCCCAGGCCAAGCTGAAGATGTTCAAGATGTGCTTTGGTCTCCTGCGGCATTCATCAGGCATCAAAAATCAAAGGAAGGCAGTCAGTTGGCTCTTCAAATGTGCGAGACTCGTAGGGACAATACACAGATGCGCGCTTACTCAATAAAAATCAGGTGTGGGCTCACAGGATCGACGGCAATTTCCCGTCCCTGTAATGATATCAAACCACCGCTGTCTCGTGGTTACAGTTGGCAGCATCTTTCGACGTTACCACCCGACATTAAATACTTTCGGGGCGACCAGATTTTCCCGGCCCCGCTGCAACACAGCCCAGAAGATATACTCAGTCCAATTGACTATGAGCTTTACTTGCATATTTCCGCCATCTTGGCGGAGTACGGTTACAGAGGTCGTTTCCATATCAGATAACAGTACAGGCGCGCATCTCGATGAGAAGGGTTTTTAAAGCTCCTTCGTGCGACGAAGGGGCTATCAGTCAACCACGTGCTTATATTTGGGGTTGACCTTCAGTTATTACATGGATAGATAGAATGCTTATCAAGAGACAATATATTCTCTCACTGGATCTCACCACTGTTCAGACTCGAGCGGTCAGCAGCAGTCCACAGAGTGGGGGTAACCTGCCTCCTTGGTCCCTCGCGATAGATGATCCACAGAACTAGCGAGCTAGGCATTGATACAGTATGGATCTATATCTCGGAGCTGACACTCAACAAAATCAAAAACTGCAATTAACACGATTCCTAAGATACCTAAATATCAACTGTCAGGTACTATCGCTCCCTTCATGAAACGTTACAACATCGATGTCGGCTTCAGCGAGGTCAACATCTCAGTATAGCCCAAGTAGCAGACCTAACTGCAGGGAAAATCAAAGATACTCATGCCATGTGGGCATGTGGTCGGTTTCCTCGGCAAACGTAGGGTTTAAATTTCCAAGTTATCAGATGGCCGTACAATATATACAAAATGTTGTCACAGTACCGCGCGTTATACACAAATTCAGCAAACTTCAGCGTTAGTATGCTTATCCCTCACGTGTTATGCGTACGTTAGGATTACGCAGCACTGGAGTGTCATACCGAATCCACTGCATTTACACATAAAGAAGGTAAGCTCTCTTGGAGCTCTCTGAAGTGACGAAAGTCATCGGTTAGGCTAGCAGCAGACACAACGCTAGTCTAGCAGATTTCTGGCTTAGGGATCTGACAGAATTGATTTTGCTGAAATTTAGATTCAATTCAGACTACCGATGATGGTAACCCTTGTAATGACCGCATGAGTAGTAGTCTTCACCGATCGATGAAAAATTATGAGTTGCGACCCAACTCCAAAATCTCGATTGCAACATACATTCAAGTCTGTTCCTCTTGGAGGATTACTTCGAAACTGTTTGCAAATGGCTGGAATTGTCTCTACCATAGATATTTTGTCTATAATAATAAGTTTAAGGTATATAACAGATTTATTTGGTGGTAGATAAAACATGGAATTCAGTGTGGATATGGTGATTCCGAGAGCAGCTTTACCTGTTGGGGCACACAGTAGAATTTTTGGCGGAACTTGGATCAGTTCCTTGTTTACGATTGTACATAACGCACAAAGATTGAAATATTGCAAAAATAAGTCGGCTTTCGCCTACCTCAGCACCACCTCAAACAAATTCGTAAAAAACGGATTATCTTTGACATTGTGCAAAGCATGTGTATGGTATATCTTCTGCTTTTAATTAAGAAACCTGACAATATCTGCTAATCTTTTAGCTGAAAGTTTTATTAATCGGACGTTACTATCTTCGAGGTCTGCAGTATTATCGTTTCCATTAATGTTTAGGAATTTTAAATGAGGATTTATTTCAGGCAATCCTAATACTCTAAGACCCACAAAAAAAATAAAAGTTACAGTACACTTTACATTAAAGCAGCCTTTAATCATTCAATTTAACATAACATAACATTAAACATCAGTTCGATAAAGTTGTTTGACATTTGAGGGTGAATTGTTAATTTTTTGGTGAATCAAGCAAATAGATGCCTCGGAAGAATTGGAAGAGGTGCAAAAACAAAAGTTCCACTACGTTGTCATATGCAGAGCTAAAGGAGCGTGACACACTGAAACTCGAACCAGGTTGCCATATTTACCGGCAAGTTGCATCGGGTTGATGATCTGCCCTATCACCTGGATTTAACAAAATTTTTGATGGCTTATGGGCAAATTTATCAAGAAAGTTTATAAAATCGCTAAAAAAAAAAATAATCGAAGGCTTGCGATCAAGCGGATAATTTAATTAAGCCTCTTTTTTTTCAGAATTCCTACGATGCACATCGAAATTTTGTGTATCCTCGGCAAACGGGAATAGAATTTCAGTTTGGGGCATGGGACGTATGGAATACCAAATCTACAAATTTGTTATGCTTTAACCTCTCGCCTATATGAATGGTTATGTTTTCGATACTCCAAAAATGGATCTGCATCTGTGTTACGTGTATTAGTTGTACCAAACTGATCAATAATGGATTTTGTAGGGGAAATGGCTAACTCATCAGGAAAGTCAGTATGGGTAGCCTCGTTGCTGAAACTCTACTCGGCAATAAAACTTTATATTCCAGTACAACAAAATATCTTTCCTTCTCATCAGTTTGTGCCGTTCGAATCGAAAATCAAAATATTCCAGCAAATTGAACTGCACTAATGAGCAATTATTGAAATGCTATACTAATGCTGCTTTTTCAGAATTATCTAGTTTGGGTCGATGTTTTTCTAGTAAACTAAAACTCCAACTACTTCTGCTAACGAGACGGTTTAAAAAAAAAGTCAGAAGATAGAATTGCCTAATCATTATTACCTTATTTTATTTTGATGTCTCAATGAGCAGGAGACGCGCAAATATCTCGTTATCATTTATTCCATATGCTCATTTGTATCTACAGAAAACTTCTATAAATGTCTGAAAATATTGTTCTAGATTTCCAAATTTTGTTTGCCGTTGTTACCAATAGTTCTACAACATTTTTCCTACCAACATTCTTTAAGTTCTGACCTAACCGGCCATCTGATAAATATATTCAAGTTCTACCTATTTTGCCGATTATGGTGACCTTCTTCTAATTGGGTTAATCAAGTCCATAACAATTGCTGATGCAATTTGTGGGAACTTCGTCAAATCTTGTGAAAAGTACACTGTTCGTTCAATATTATTTCGCGATTTACAACTTTGAGACCCAATGGTTTCAGCCATGAAATCACGGCTTACACCCTATTCTAGTACTTGCGATAAATTTGAATATCCGTTCGGCAATTTATCGCTGCAGGACCATTAGTTTTGCATAAACTATGCCTATTATTGATAGAAGGATGTTGAGAGGATAGATTTTAAATATCTGAACTAACATTAGACCTACACTTAATTTCAATAAATACATTTTGATTTTTTTCAAATACATTTTTTCCACTGGATGTGGAAGCCACAAGGCTTTGCAAAAAATGCAAATCTGATCGGGTACCAGCTTGACTGTTTTATCAAAAAACGGCTATTAAACCATCTGGGCTAGTGCTTATAGCTTTAGATCTCCCATCCTCTGAAAACGTATTAGCATTTTCATGCCTCTTCCTGGTTGCATTTCTCCTGGTACTGGTAGACAGTATTGCTTCTATGTTGCCTTAATCTCTGCGACAAACTTATATTAGCATCAAAAGCCTCCTGTGTCGCTTGAATTCGAGAACTTCGCCATGCACTTCTATTTGCCCAATGATCCTATAAATTTGAATGTCTCTAATACGAGTCAGATATCTATAAAATTCTTCTCTAATTCGGCGGAATATATTCTCGTCGTTGTAAACTGGGATTTTGTTTCGATCGTCGCGTAGAGTTTACTTATTGCTCGAGTTGTGTTACTAGAGAATTAGTACGTTGTGTTGCACGTCGAACACTATCTCGTCCTTGTTCGTCTGCTCTATAAGCTGGGTCTTGTCTGCGACTTTTATTAGAGGATTAGTACGTTGTGTAGCGCGTTGAACAGTATCTACTTCTTGTCATCGCAAAGAGTTTACTATTTGCTATGATATTGTAAGTGCGGGAATGCCGGTTCAGAACTCTACAATTACTAAAAATGTTGAATATCTTTATTTTCAATTTGGCTAAATTCCCACTTTCATTGAGAAATTACGTTTACGCTTATTACCCGGCATGTTGAGAATCGGACCTATTTGTTCAGCAGTCTTGTCTTTGAGACCTATTCGTTGATGAGCATTTCAAATATGACTATGTATTTTTTGAAAAAAAAAAAATATATATATATATATATATATATTAAAACAATATATACATGTATATATAGAATCCCCATACCAGGATATTTTGAAATTTTTACGAATTAGAAGGGATTGAAATTATCGGGATTCGATTTAACAAGGTTAAAAAGTAAGATGTGAGAAGCGGTGAGCGTCGTTACATACATTTAATTACTCATAACACGACACTTACAGCCGCCTTTGTAAAATAAAATTAAAATAAATAAAATAATATTGGTTCGCTTTTGCAGACAGTTTTTGTATGCCGTAGTTTATATCAAAGTTTCAGAAAATAGAAAACTATATCTTTCAAATATTGGTTGCAGTTTTTTTCATTTTGTTTTCAAGAATATTTACCGTCAATGTCCCAAGATTTACACTTGACTAATAAGTGTGTTAAGTTTAAAAGATAAAATAAAACAGTCGGAATTTGCTCTCGCGTCTCTACACCGAGCTACAGCAGCACAAATGTCCCCGTCTCGTTAGCACATGTACAAAGAATCGCATAAGAAAAACAACTCGACGCATATGAATGTGTATATACTATGTATGTATGTTTATGTCTGTGGCGCTGCCACCACAGGGCTTAGCCAATATACAAATATTTTTTGATGAAATTTGTTTTAATGGATTCTTATTGAACCACAGTATATTTATATATTTACGAGCAGCGAGTATGAATTTTGGCTGCACTTGCAACTGCAAATATATAATATACCTCTTATAGTGTCTGAGATAATGTAACAAAAACAAAATGGTTTGTTATCGATAATTTTAAATAACTTGATCTGCGTATACAATCAAACCTAATTTCAGTGCTCAGATACTGTGCAAAATCATTTGCAAAAGCCTATCCACATTTTTTGGCTGTCTTCTGACACCAGTCTTTCTCGTTAGTTTTTATCATTCTCCTCCATGGTGCAAAAGATTGCCAAGTATATCCGCTCTCTTCTTCAATGACTTTCTCGGCATTCCGTTTTCCAGATGATGTTGTGAAATTGTGCATTACATAAAATATGGCTCGAGTACAATCTACAAGTTCCACGCCTTTTGGATCCTGGTGTCAAGATAATCTATTAAATCCTTAATTCTTCTTAAGCGCAAGGTGCACAATCTTTTACCAAAGTTTCATCAGTCGTTTCCGTATTGCTAGCAGTATACTGCTTGAAAGGGGCACTTTATCGGCATTATTTACCCTTTCAAGCAGTATGCTACCTTGCTTGTACGGAAGCATTTGATGAGAGCTTTGGTAAAAAGACATTACCTTGCACTTAGAGAAATTAAGGATTTAATAGATTATCTTGACACCAGGATTCAAAGGCGTCAAGATCGGCTTGTAAGGTATTACTCGAAGCCATATTCTTATATGTAATGCACAATTTCACATCATCGGCATACATTAGCAAACGGGAGTATGATAGTACCGAGGAAAAGTCATTAATAAAAAGAGTAAAGAGAAGCGGACCAAGATAACTGCAACAGTCTTTTTGCCTTTTTTATGGAGAGGAATGATAAAAAATAACAGGGAAAGATGAGGTGTCAAGAGACAACCAAAAAAATGTGGATGGGCTTGCAAAGTGTTTTTGCACAGTATCTGAGCACACAGGCTGAAACACCATCAGGACCAGGTGAAGACACAGGTTTGATTGTATACTATACGCAGATCAAGTTGATTTAAAATTATCGATAACTCGCCTCATTTTCTTACTATCGATAATTATTTGTTTTTTGATCCGGTTGTTTGAGCATATCTCAGACACTATAAGAGGTATATTATATATTTGCAGTTGCAAGTGCAGCCAAAATTCATACTCGCTGCTCGTAAATATATAAATATACTGTGGTTCAATAAGAATCCATTAAAACAAATTTCATCAAAAAATATTTGTATATTGGCTAAGCCCTGTGGTGGCAGCGCCACAGACATAAACATACATACATAGTATATACACATTCATATGCGTCAGTTCTTTTTCAAATTCTTATGCGATTCTTTGTACATGTGTGCTAGCTGAGATTTTGACAGGGACGATTTGAGTGCTGCTGTAGCTCGGTGGTAGAGGTGTTGCCTGCCGTGCTATCAGACGCGAGAACAAATCTCGCTGTGTCAACGTAGTTTTCCGACTGTTTTATTTTATCTTTTTTTAAACTTAACACACTTATTAGTCCAAGTGCAGCCAAATGCTGGGACATTGACGATTCAAAATATTCTTGAGAAACAAAATGGGAAAAAAACTGCAACCAATATTTGAAAGATATAGTTTCCTATTTTGCGAAAACTTTGATATAAACATCACAACTACGGCATACAAAAATTTGTCTGCAAATAATAAAAGCGAACCCGAATATTATTTTATTTATTTTAATTTTATTTTACTAAGAGCGGCTGTAGTGTCGTGTCTATGAATGTAGAGGGGCGTAATTAAATGTATGTAACGACAGCTCGCCGCTGGGTTTAGGGTATCTCATAGTCCGGCACTACCGTCTAGAACCATCTTACTTTTTAACCTTGTTAAATCGAATCCCCGATAATTCGAAATCCCTTCTAATTCGTAAAAAATGCTGTTCCCTTAAAATATCTAATTATGGGGATTCTACTGTATATACATGTATATATTGTTTTAATATATATATATATATATATTATTTTTTTTTTCCATACATAGTCATATTTTGAAATGCTCATCAGCAGTGAATAGGTCTCAAAGACAAAGACCCTTGAACCATTTAAATAGGTCCGATTCTCAATATGCCGGGCAGCAAAAAGCAAATAACGTAATTTCTCAATGAAGGTTAAATAAAGAATTTAGCCAAATTGAAAGAAATAAAGATATTCAACGTCACAAAATTCGAAGAAATCATTTAATTTGTAGAAGTTCTGAACAAGGACAAAATACTGTTCGGCATGCTATTCGTCGAACAAGTTCCACACTTACAATATCATAGCAAATAGTAAACTCTTTGCGATGACAAGAAGTAGATACTGTTCAACGCGCTACACAACGTACTAATCCTCTAATAAAAGTCGCAGACAAGACCCAGCTTATAGAGCAGACGAACAAGGACGAGATAGTGTTCGACGTGCGACACAACGTACTAATTCTCTAGTAACACAACTCGAGCAATAAGTAAACTCTACGCGACGATCGAATCGCAGACAAGACCCAGTTTATAGGGCAGACGAACAACGACGAAATACTATTCGAAGAGCACGCCGTCGACGGAACTTAGAAGAAGTTTTATAAAGAGCAAGGGATATGAGTATACGAGCTCATGTTAGAGACATTCAAATTTATAGGATCATTGGGCAAATAGAAGTGCATGGCGAAGTTCTCGAATTCAAGCGACACAGGAGGCTTTTGATGCTAATATAAGTTTGTCGCAGAGATTAAGGCAACATAGAAGCAATACTGTCTACCAGTACCAGGAGAAATGCAACCAGGAAGAGGCATGAAAATGCTAATACGTTTTCAGAGGATGGGAGATCTAAAGCTATAAGCACTAGCCCAGATGGTTTAATAGCCGTTTTTTGATAAAACAGTCAAGCTGGTACCCGATCAGATTTGCATTTTTTGCAAAGCCTTGTGGCTTCCACATCCAGTGGAAAAAATGTATTTGAAAAAAATCAAAATGTATTTATTGAAATTAAGTGTAGGTCTAATGTTAGTTCAGATATTTAAAATCTATCCTCTCAACATCCTTCTATCAATAATAGGCATAGTTTATGCAAAACTAATAGTCGCAGCATTAAATTATGAAGCCGAGGTAGTTCAAATTTATCGCAAGTATAGGATAGAATATAGCCATGATTTCATGGCTGAAACCATTAAGATCTCCAAAGTTGCTGATACAAATCACGAAATAGCTATTAACGAACAGTGGCTAGCTTCCTTTTCGTTTGACGAAGTTCCCTTCGTTGCATCAGCTGATGATATGGACTTGATAACCCAATTAGAAGAAAGATCTGCTCAAGTCACCATAATCGAGCAAAATAGAAATATAAAGACAGATATAATTTATCCAGATGGCCAGTTAGGTCAGAACTTAGAAATGTTGGTAGATGTTGTAGAACTAATCAATTATTTCTTAACCATTAAAGGTTGGAAATCTATATTAGGAGCAATATTTTCATTTGTTTACGTAGACACAGCGCCACTCAAGGCATTTCTGCGCTAACATTCTTAATGAAGAGCATATAGATAAATAAATAACAGATATTTGCACGTCTCCTGCTCATTGGGACATAGAATAAAATAAGGTAATGGCCATGATTAGGCAATTCTATCTTCTGACTTTTTTTAAACCGTCTCGTTAGCAGAAACTAGTTGGAGTTTTTAGTTTTACTTAGAAAAAACGTCGACAAATAGATAATTCTGAAAAAGCAGCATTAGTATAGCATTTCAATGGTAAAGCCCGACTCATTAGTGCAGTTCCCGTAATTTTTGCTAGTGTATTTTGATTTTCGATTCAGGCAGCTTTTTAAGCTAATGAAAAAGGAAGGTAATGTTTTGTTGTCATAGGGTCATAAAGTTTTATTGCCGAGTAGAGTTTCAGCAACGAGGCTACCCATACTGACTTTCCTGATGAGTTAGCCATTTCCCCTACAAAATCCATTATTGATCAGTTTGGTACAACTAATACACGTAACACAGATGCAGATCCATTTTTGGAGTATCGAAAACATAACCATTCATATAGGCGAGAGGTTAAAGCATAACAAATTTGTAGATTTGGTATTCCATACGTCCCATGCCCCAAACTGAAATTCTATTCCCGTTTGCCGAGGATACACAAAATTTCGATGTGCATCGTAGGAATTCTGAAAAAAAAGAGGCTTAATTAAATTATCCGCTTGATCGCAAGCCTTCGATTATTTTTTTTTTTAGCGATTTTATAAACTTTCTTGATAAATTTGCCCATAAGAGACTTTTGATATTCACATCAAAAATTTTGTTAAATCCAGGTGATAACTTATAGGGCAGATCATCCAGCCTATAAGTACTTAACACCGAGTTGCCAAATATGGCAACCTGGTTCAGTTTTCAGTGTGTCGCACTCACTCTAGCTCTGCATATGACAACGTAGTGGAACTTTTGTTTTTGCACCTCTTCCAATTCTTCCGAGGCATCTATTTGCTTGATTCACCAAAAAATTAACAATTCACCCTCAAATGTCAAACAACTTTTTCGAACTGATGTTTAATGTTATGTTATGTTAAATTGAATGATTAAAGGCTGCTTTTAGTGTAAAGTGTACTATAACTACAGTCGACTTTGTCGGCAAGATGTGAAAACGGGTCTTAGAGTATTAGGATTGCCTGAAATAAATCCTCATTTAAAATTCCTAAACATTAATGGAAACGATAATACTGCAGACCTCGAAGATAGTAACGTCCGATTAATAAAACTTTCAGCTAAAAGATTAGCAGATATTGTCAGGTTTCTTAATTAAAAGCAGAAGATATACCATACACATGCTTTGCACAATGTCAAAGATAATCCGTTTTTTACGAATTTGTTTGAGGTGGTGCTGAGGTAGGCGAAAGCCGACTTATTTTTGCAATATTTCAATCTTTGTGCGTTATGTACAATCGTAAACAAGGAACTGATCCAAGTTCCGCCAAAAATTCTACTGTGTGCCCCAACAGGTAAAGCTGCTCTCGGAATCAGCATATCCACACTGCATTCCATGTTTTATCTACCACCAAAGAAATCTGTTATATACCTTAAACTTATTATTATAGACAAAATATCTATGGTAGAGACAATTCCAGCCATTTGCAAACAGTTTCGAAGTAATCCTCCAAGAGGAACAGACTTGAATGTATGTTGCAATCGAGATTTTGGAGTTGGGTCCTGTGATCCCCGCACCAACCCCTTGATTAGTTTTTCATCCGTCAGTGAACCACTGCATGCTCATGCGGTCATTACAAGGGTTACCATCATCCCATTTCCTACAGTCTGGAATACGAATCCTAAATTTCTTAAAATCCGTTCTGTCTCAGATCCCTAAGCCAGAAATCGTTTTTACTAGACTAGCTGACCTATGTCTGCTGCTAGCAACCCATTTGTGACTTTCATCCTCAGAAGGCTCAAGGAAGCTACCTTCTTTATGTGTAAATGCAGTGGATTCAGTTCTATGACTGTCTCCAGTGCTGCATGTCCTAACATGTACGCATAACACACGTGAGGGATAAGCATACTAGCCGCTGAAGTTTGCTGAATTTGTGTATAGCTTTGCCTGCAGTACGTGACAACAACCCTAACCATCATATTGTACAGCCATCTGATGGCTTTGGAGTTTAAACCCTACGTTTTACCGAAGAGCCGACCACATGCCCACATGGCATGAGTATCTTTGGTCACCGATCTGTCTAAGTGCGAGTTTCAGTTAAGTCTCTTACCCAGATTTATACTGAGATATTTGACCTCGCTGGAGAGCTCGAGGGGTGTCCCACCCGTGTGGAGCTGTCCGACATCGATGTTGTAACGTTTCATGAAGGGAACGATAATTGCCTTCTGTTGGTTGATATTTAGACATCTTAGGGTCGTGTTGAGTGCGGTTTGCACCAATTCGGTGATGGTTAAACCGAACTTTCCGGAGACTATTATTGCCAGGTCATCTGCATACCCTATTGTATCAATGCCTAGCTCCGCTAGTTTCACCAATAGATCATCTATCACTAGGGACCAAAGAAGGGGAGACAGGACCCCACCCCCCCTTCTGTGGACACCCTTTGACCGCTCGGATGCGGACAGTGGTGGCGTCCAGTGAAGATATAATGTCTCTGTGCATAAGCATTCTATCTATCCATATAATAGCGAAGGAGTCAACCCCCCTAAATGCTAACGCAATGGTTATTGACTGATAGCCCCTTCGACGTCTACGAAGGAGCACAAAGCAATTTCCTTCGCATCGAATGCCTTTTCAATCTTACTGACTATCTGATGTAGAGCGACCTCTGTCGATTGATGTAATAGCCTTACATTGGTCTATACAACTTAGGTGGATCCAAGGAACGGTTCCCTTGCTTGGGACTAAAAACCACATATACCTCCCTCCAAGATAGCGGAATGTACCCAAGTAAAGCTCGCCTTAAGTAGTCCAATTAGTGGACTAAGTATATCTTCTAGGCTGTGTTGCAGCAGGGCCGGGAAAATCTGGTCGCCCCCCGGGGCTTTGAAGGAAGCGAATGATTTAATGGCCCATCGGACCTTGTCAGCGTCGAAGATAACACCCGACAGACTGTAACCACGGTTAGCTGGTGGTTCAGTATCCCCATCATTACAGGGATTTTCCGGGCTTGTAACAGAACCAGGGAAATGCACCTGAAGCAGTAGCTCTACTGTTTCTCGTCGATCCTGTGTGTTAGAACCATTTGTTCTTTTTAGGAGACCCACACCTTTATTTTATTTAGTAAGCGCGCATCTGTATGTGTCCCACGAGTCTCTTTTTGACTTGGCCCTGTTGAAGAGCCAACTGACTGCCTTCCTTTGATTTTTCAGGCCTTCGCTCCACCAGGGAACCGCACATTTCGCCTGATGGGCTCTTTGCGCCGCACTATCATGGTAGGAGGTTAAAAGCACATCTTGAACATCTTCAGCTTGGCCTGGGAGATCAAATCTGATGAACTGGTGATCTAAAAGAGTGGTCTCATCAGTAACCCGCCAATTTTTAATTCAATCGGACAAAGAACTGGTAACCAGAGTAAGGTCTAGTACCTCTTCCCTGATTGCGTTTATAAAAGTAGTTTTGCACTTTCAATTTGATACATATAATTGCTTACACAAAAGATATTCAAAAAGGCACTCACCCCCTTTTGTTGACGTCACTACTTCCCCAGATAGTGTGATGGGCATTAGCATGACAGCCTATGACTAGCTGTTTCTTCGTCCTTCGGCAGAAATCGATCAGCTGCTAAACCTCCTTCGGCGGTTCGTCGTCGGTGTCACCAGGGAAATATGCAGACGCCACTACAATTTCCTTCGCTCCTTCTGCCGTTGCAACCTCAATGGTTGACGAATCTAGGTCCCTGGAGATAATGTTTGTTAGTGCCTTACGCTTTTATCCAAAAGGATAGCTGTGCGAAGCACTCCACCCAATCGGTCATATAACAATTTACATGAGTCGCAACTTTATACTCGGACTTGGCCACCAATCAACCATGGTTCTTACAGGAGAGCCAGGATGATGTTTTGCTCGGCGAAAATCCTGAACATAGTGGTCGCCGCTCCTCTAGCGTAGTGCAGGTTCGCCTGAAGCACCTTAATTGTGCTCATTTCTCCTTCGCGGAGTGTTGGACAAGGCAACCGCCTTTGCCTTGCCGGCAGTCGTTCCCACGAACACCCTTTGGTAGCTTAGACGCTTTGTACCTCATTGTACTTTGTGCCTTCCTAGCTGCCTGTCGCTGCTGCTGCGGCCCCGGTTTGCTTGCGCTCGAGGTCCGGCTGTGGACCTCTCCCCTAGGAAGACCAGCGCCGCTTCTAGATGAGGCGACCACCACCTTTCTTGATTGCTAAGCTGCCGCACCGGGGATCTGATCACAGGTCAAACCATTAGCAGGTCCAGCAGCCAAGCTAGTGGAGGGACCCGGCGCTGCTCTTTTCCTTAATTTCCGTGTTCTTAAGGATAAGTCTGGTGCTGCCAAAACAGTGCCAGACTTTTCCGCCGCACTTAATCAGCGACTGCAGCGACGCGTCCTCTACCATGATGGCTAAGTGCAGCATGGCACCACTCGTGGTCCGCTTCACTACCCTCCATTGGTTGGTGCAGAAGTCGTTCTGTGCACCTATGTGCGCCAAAACCGTCTCTCTATGTGCGCCAAAAACTCAGATGCGGTGAGCCTAGGGGAACTGGCTTTCCTGATATGTCTAAAGTTCTTTCTCAGACATTTGGCTGCGTTGTTATCGTAGCAGACGAGCCACTCCGTTCTCGGAACAACACCATCGAACTTTTGCTTCACACCTGGCGGCACACACGTCAAGGTGGTCGATATAACCGCCGCCTTTAGTGCTGCCATTTGCTTCGCTGTCAGAGGGGACAATCTATCAGTCTCGATGAAACCGAGATTAACACCGCTCGCCATCCGACTGTACGATGGCGCTGAATGAGTATTTTTCGGTTACTTGGACAAACCGAGCTCCGCCGAATTTTCGCCTGAGCGACCCCTTTTGACCTTGGCATCAGCAGGGAAGCCTTTGTAGCTTTCAGAGCAGCTGCTATGGGGAGCCCTTTGGTGATAGCTGCCTTGAACAGCTTCTTTTCGCTGCTTGTCATCTTAATGAAGGCGATCTCAGGGACTAAATGTAGACGTGCTACCTGAGTGCCTGCATACGTCAGACCGGATCTCTTAGAGATCTCACTAGATGCGTCGTCGAAATCGGTGACGTCCGAGTTCGATTCAGAGACCAGAGACCAATTCTATCGGACCTTTCTGGGAAAAACTTTTTCTCGACGAGAAAGTGGAACACTCCAACTCTTTATCCAAGGAAGTTGGTGGTCTTTCCGGAACCTCCCCTTGGGTGGTAGGCCGGCAGTCATATAGATGTGGTGCCAGAAATAGGCTCAACCGTGCAGGTTGAAGCCTGAGGTGATGCGCATCAGACTCATTATTTTTATACCCTGAACCCATTGAAAATGGATAAAAAGGTATAATGATTTTGTGCAATTGTATGTAACAAGCAGAAGGAAGCATCTCCGACCCCATGAAGTATATATATTTCTTGATCAGGATCAACAGTCGACTCGAATTAGCCATGCCCGTCTGTCTGTCGGTCCGTCCGTCCGTCAGTATGTATGAATGCGTCGATCGCGGAAACTATAAGAGCTAGAGACTTCAACTTTTTGGCTATAAGCTCGTCCATGGCACGCGCAGATCAAGTTTACTTCAAATGATCGATAACCCACATCGTTTTCCTAAAATCGATAAATATCCACAACAACCTCTAATTTTTTAAGCTTATTTCGTAAATTATGAGACCTAGAGACAACAAATTTGGTTCGAATGAATAGTTATATATACTACAGCACTAAAATCTATCGCATTAAGATTCATAAAAATCGGTTAAGAAACACAGAAGTTATTAAAAAAAACGTGTGGTAAAATTTGAAAAATTTGACAATACAATGTGCAGCCAGTGCTTCAAAAGGATCTAGGGATTAAGTTCGTGTATACCATAGGCAAATTAAAGCAATTTAAAATTATCGATAACCCGCCCCCTTTTCTTATTATTGATGTTTATCGGTTTTTTTTGATCCGGTTTTTTTTTGGTATATCTCAGAAATTATAAGAGCTTAATGTGTTCTCGTAAAGATTACGAAGATTATGAATATTCCCCCCGCAAATCAAATACTAAAGACTTGCGCTTCGATACATAGATTTGGATGCTCTTATTACGCTTCGGTACATAAATTTGGATGCTCTTATTAAGCACTGCAAATTTCATAACGATCGTACTCTTAGTTTAGAAGCTATTCAAGAGTTGATTTTTCGTAGTGGGGCCAAGCGCAGCCGATGTGTCAAGTGCGCAGCTTTCTGCGTGCGTTTGTGTGTGTGTATGTGTGACTTTGTGAATGTGTGTATGAAAGCGGAGAGGTTTAAATAAATATTTAACAGTTCGCTGCTGTGTTCAGGGTATCTCCTAGTCGGGCACACCCGACTAGAGTCATCTTACTTGTTATCAATATTTTGGTTCGATTTGAATCCCACAAGTGAACGGGAAGGGGAGTTCGCCCGCGGCAAAGCCCGTCTACCACGGGACGTCGAAAAATAAAACTGGAGGGCGATAGGTATCCAGAGTCCGCATACTAACGGCCAGTCATGAGTCCTTCGGCATATGCTGTTCCACCTTGGATTGGGGTAATTTTCTGAAGAGCTGTCTTCTCTTTAACCGACTACCATTTGTCAGCACCCTTGGCAGATACATGACCATGCCAAGGATCTGCTTTCAGCCGCCCTCACGAGGAGAGTATATTCGCACTTCTAAGAGTGTGTGCAGATCGGCTCGTATTATTCAAGTAATAATAACACGTTAGTCCCCTTGCAGACCAGTTAGCTGACGGCCAAATAAATTACATATAAATATTAACAATTTGTTTTTAGCAATTTAAGATGCATCTTAATATGCTTGTAATATTTTAGTAGTAATATATGCATATATATAGTATAATATTGCAACGTTAGTAATTTAGTCTTTCAAGTTACTTGCAACGTGCAATATATACCCGGGTTCAGGGTATCCCCAGTCGGGTACTCCTGACTGGAGCACGCTACTTGTTCTATATTGTTTATTTCGCAAATATAAATCAAAACGAACCGATAAGCAGTTTTATTTAATGGAAACCGTAATTTTGCAACTTACATGTTACCAACAAGGGACACTTGCTAATAGAATTGCAAAATAATAAATAACATAAATAAATAACATCTCCGACCTGAGTCAATTTAGCCATGTCCGCCTGTCCGTCTGTCTGTCTGTATAAATGCAGTGATTTCGAAAACTACAAAAGCTAGAGATCTAAACTTTTCAACTATATATTCTCCTAAACCACACTCTGAACAAGTTTATTTTTATTTTTCGATATCTCTTTTCGTTATATTATTATCGAAAATCATCGATTTTATGGCATGGATTTTTAGCATATCTCGTTAGAGATGGTGGCAAAGCCTCCAAATTTGGTTTATTATGTTCTCGTAAAGTAGACGCAGATTCGGATTTTGGATACCTTTCTCCGTTCCATATATATATAAAACAGGTAAGATGGCTCTAGTCGGGTGTCCCCGACTAGGAGATAACCTGAACCCAGCGGCGAGCTGTCGTTACATATATTTAAAGCTCTTTGCATTCATACACACATTCACAAAGTTACACATATACACACACACAAACGCACGCAGCAAGCTGCTCATTTACACTTCGGCTGCGCTTGGCCACACTATGCAAAATTAATTATTGAATAACTTCTAAGAGCATCCAAATCTATGTACAAACCAAAGCGCAAGTCTGTAGTACTTTTTATATGGGGGCGAATAGGGGGAGGTAACCAAAATCCGAAACCTTCACAATCTGTGTTTCCTTTACGAGAACACAATAATTCAAATTTGATGCCTTCAGCTCTTATAGTTTCTGAGATATGCTCAAAACACCGGATCAAAAAACCGATAAATATCGATAATAAGAAAACGGGGTGGGCTATCGATAATTTTAAATTGCCTTGATCTACGTATGGTATACTTGAACTTAAAAACACAAATTTCATTTCCTAGATCTTATTGCAGCACTTGCTGCACATTGTATTGTCAAATTTGTCAAATTTTACCACACGTTTTCTTTAATAACTTCTGTGTTTCTCAACTGCATTATTGTGTTCTCGTAAAGGATACACAGATTGTGAAAGTTTCGGATTTTGGTTATCTCCCTCCATTCGCCCCCATATCAAAAAAAAAACCCAAATCAAGTACTACAGACTTGCGCTTTGGTTTGTACATAGATTTAGATGCTCTTATTAAGCACTGCAAATTTCATAACGATGATACTCTGTTTATAAGTTATTTAAGATATGTTTGAAATGCGCAGTGCTGCGTGCATTTGTGTGCGTGTGTATGTGTGACTTTGTGAACGTGTGTATGAATGCAACGAGGTTTAAATGTATGAAACGACAGGGTTCAGGGTATCTCTAGTCGGGGCACCCGACCATAGCCATCTTACGTGTTTTAAACACAATTTTATAAAACAAATTAATTCAAAAAATAATTTCAGAAAATTATACGGATATATTAATATTTATTACTCATACTATTTAGATTGCGGATTTTCCAATGAAGAAAATCGCATTGTCGGCGGAAAACCAACTGGAGTGAACCAATACCCATGGATGGCTCGAATAATTTATGACGGAAAATTTCACTGCGGAGGATCATTATTAACGAAAGATTACGTTATTTCAGCTGCTCATTGCATAAAAAAGTTGAGAAGATCCAAAATCAGAGTAATATTTGGTGACCATGATCAACAAATAACATCAGAGTCTCAAGCCATCCAACGCGCTGTAACAGCTGTCATTAAGCATAAGCACTTTGATCCGGATACATATAACAATGATATTGCATTGCTGAGACTAAGAAAACCTATAATATTTTCAAAAATAATTAAACCAGTTTGTCTTCCCCGCTATAATTACGATCCAGCAGGTATTAATTCCTTCATATATGCATATGTTTTTTCATTTTATAAACCTAAACTTAAAATAATGAATTTATACGTTATAAAATTAGTTAATAGTGTCTTTGTGCTGTCGTCGGAAAATACCGATATCCAGCTTCGACATTGTTAACATACATTCAAACTTTCTATAATTCCTAAAATTAGAGTTTTAAGTTCACTGATCATTTCATCATTTAGACTTATTTTTCGTGCCTGAAAAAAGTACTCTTAAAGCATCTGATCTGTATTGCTCGTTAAGAGAGGAAGTTAATGTTCCTTCGTACGTCATTATTGTTTTATTAATGAGGAGCGTTAGTTTACGTTCGATCTCCTCGTAGTACTGTATCAAACAAAAACACCTCTACACGAGGTAACAATCTAAGGACTAAAGCACATTCCAGCCCCTAAATTTCTGATATAAAATTTTGTGACGAAGGATATTCAATTTAGTGTTTAGTTTTGATATTTAATAATATACTCCATTACTAAGATCAAGAGTCCCATATTACTTGGCTAATAAAAAGCCAGAGCTCATAGTCCCGACCCTAATCTTAGCTGAACGCTGCCTGACATCCGCTTCTTCTATACATTTCTCCGAAAACTATCGTTCAAATATTTTTAGGATGGAACTTGGAACAAGTATAAGAGGCTGAAGAAAAGTATCGACATTCACATTTTATATCGATAAGCATATATATATATATATATATATATATATATATATATATATATATATATATATATATATATATATATATATATATATATATAAAATACTTAATCTAATATATCGCAGCAGCAAAAACCCAAAAAAGTGACCAGGTCAATGGCCCTTTTTATTCGCTAGTTCAATGCGCTCTGACAGCGCTAAAATAAAGTGACGTCTGCTTGCCTTCGCTAACGCAGGCTATTTTCAAAATTTTCGCCTTCGTTGCTAAGCCCAAGAAACTTCCAGCTGCGCCAATGCCGTTAAATTAAAAAAAAAAAGCGGATCTCTATATTTGCAGATCTCTTCCCCGGTTTGCTCACGACCTGTTCCCCGATTCGCTCACTGCTTAAGAGCATATATATGCTTAAAATTATATCTATGAAATCAGCCTCGGATCTGATTACACTCTGAATATCTGAGTTGCCAGATAACTTTCTGATAGTGGCCACTCTGTCGCTTTGTTTTGATTTTGTATGGAACAGCTGTTTACCAAAAGTTAAAATCAAATAAAAAATTTAAGCAAAATCAGTTGACAGAATTATAAATTCTTAGTGAACAATTTTGAAAAATACATGTTATAGCAAGCGCCTCACCATATTAATATATATATATATATATATATATATATATATATGTTTAATCATGACATGTATATGTATTATTAGCAAATTTAATGTTAGTTTTTAAGCAAATTCGTCAATTAAACAATTGAGCTCGAATTTAAAATGCGCGCCTAAAGGCTCGTAAATGGGGGAGAGATGAGCATGGCTATCGGTAGGATAGGTGCCGCCTAAAATCTAGTGTTATAGGGTATAGCTCAAAACACTGTTTAACTACACAGGGAGCGCTGTGGCAAAACATCTAAGTCACCGTTCCAAGGCTGATGTTTGTAGCAAGATTGGTTTTGTTTATGTTGTTGCCGTTTAGTTTTGTGTTATGTTAAGTCAGCTGTTTAGTGATGTGCACACTTTGTTGTTTTGTGTGATTGTTCGTGACGGCGGGCATGGGTAAACCCACCCCTATGTGGGAGTACTGGCTAGCCGCACTGCCCCTTGAGACAAACCGACACGTAATAATATAAAATATTGTAAAATATACAGCAACTTTATTTGGATACTTTCCTTACTCAATTTCAATTTTGATTGGTAAAATAAACCATTGGAATGCTTGTTTACGTTTTGCGGCACAGCCTCAAATCAAAGTCAGCTGTTCGCGATTTCGAATTTCAAACAGATTAGTTGTTTGACGACATCAAAATCCATTGCATCATCTGATCTAAATTGTTTTAAGTTGAATCGAAATCAGTTGACGCGAACCGTAAAAAAATCAATTAAATTAAACTAATTATTGCTCGCAGTGTCAAAAAAAAAAAAAAATACAAAAAAAAAACTGACAGGCAACACTGGTTATTTTTTCAATGCAAACGTATGAATGTATTATTTAAGATTTTTGGATATCTACACTAAACAATGAATATCTTGCAAAAACGAATTATCCCAGATAAGTGGCATATACAAAAAGTTAAACATTTATAAAAATCGCAGAAGCCGTTTTCTTTTAAATTATCACATTGGCAATTGAAAACCTTTTTCACCTGTCACTTTTTACCTGCTTACTTAAGAACAACAAGTAAGATGGCTCTAGTCAGGAATGCCCGACTAGGAGATACCTTGAACCCAGCGGTTCTGTCTTTACATACATTTAATTAGGCTCCTCTGCATTCATAGACACGACACTACAGCCGCTCTTAATAAAATAAAATTTAAAAAATAATCGCGCTCGCTTTTAATATTTGCAGACAAATTTTTGTATGCCGCAGCTGTGATATTTCTATCAACATTTTCGCAAAATACGAAACTATATCTTTTAAATATTGGTTGCAGTTGTTTTCCCCATTTCGTTGCTCAAGAATATTTTGAATCGTCGATGTCGCAACATTAAGTTGCACTTGGACCAAAAAGTGTGTTAATTTAAAAAAATAAAAAATTAAACAGTAGGAAAACTCCGTTGACACAGCGAGATTCGCTCTCGCGTCTGATAGCCCGCCAGGCAACACTTCTACCACCGAGCTTCAATCTATCTATGTCAAAATCTAAGCTAAGCATATAACACACGTCCATAAACAGTCGCATTAGAATTCGAAAAAGAGCTCACACATATGAATTTGCAAATATGTATGTATGTATGTGTGCACACACATGCAAAAAGCGCTTGCGCTTGGCGCTTGCCACCACGTGGTTTAGGAGATACCCTGAACCCAGCGGCGAGCTGTCGTTACATACATTTAAAGCTCTTTGCATTCATACACACATTCACAAAGTCACACATAACACACACACACGAATCGGTGGAGGTAACCAAAATCCGAAACATTCATAATATGTGTTTTGGTGTCTTCAGCTCGTATAGTTTCTGAGATATGCTTAAAATACGGATCAAAAACGATAAATATCGATAATAAGAAAACGGGGCGGGTTATCGATCATTTTAAATTGCCTTAATTTGCCAATGGCATATACGAACTTAAAAGCCCAAACTTTAATCCCTAGCTCTTATTGCAGCACTTGCTGCCAATTGGATTAACAAATTTGTCAAATTTTACCACACATTTTCTTAATTAACTTCTGTGTTTCTTAACCGATTTTAATGAATCTGAATGCAATAGATCTTCTAGTGCTATAGTATATATAAATATTCGTTCGAACCAAATTTTGTGTCTCTAGGTCTCATAATCTACGAAATAAACTTAAAAAATTAGAGGTTGTTGTAGATTTTTATCGATTTTAGGAAAACGGTATGGGTTATCGATCATTTTAAATAAACTTGCGTGCCGTAAAGTTGAAGTCTCTAGCTCTCATAGTTTCCGAGATCGACGCGTTCATACATACGGACGGAAGGACGGGCAGACAGACGGACATAGCTAGATCGACTTGTCTGTTCATCCTGATCAAGAATATATACACTTTATGGGGTCGGAGATGCCTCCTTCTGCATGTTACATACATTTGCACAAAACCATTATGCCCTTTTTACCCATTTTCAATGGGTTCAGGGTATAAAAATGCCAAGGTACGCATAAATACTCTTAAAAATACCTCAAAATACCACAAAAAATTTGTTTTCTTAATAATAATTGAACAAACTATCGGATTTGGATAAGTGAAGTACCATTTGACGCGTAGTCGAAACACAACAAATTTAGATGTCTGAACGAATTTCTGAAAGCCCCCAACGGCCCCATTAGCTCCAAAAATGTAAATTTTTTCCGAAACGTACACAGCTATATATCTCATGAACCAGATGAGATATCACATGTTGTGTTATGTTTTTCTTCTAGTTTAAATAATGCCTTTCGATCTGATCGGACTATCGTAGGAAAAATTCAAAAGTTCGCGTATTTATTGATAGCCACTTTTTCACTCTGCGTTGTGCTGCAACCCCAGGCGCAGACTACCGCCCGCAGTGATTATAGTCAAGTTTCCTTGACGCAGAGTCAATAGATCATCCTCAATTATTCCGACAACCAGTGCAGGGCCTTTTATTTTATTTCTAATAATACCAAGTGTCTGGTAGCGTTTCGAGCTTCCTGAAAATTTTTCTAAAATTTTATAAGCCGTGTGAGCGGCCTCAAAGTCGAAAGTTAGGTACTGACTTCACAATATCTAATGTTTTGTTTCATTGAATGCCTGGTATTATTTCGGCATCTTGGAAAATTTACTTTCAATATCTTTTAATTTTTCTTCAAAAGTTTGGGTTCGACTCGCGAGTACAGCTTTAACTGCAAACTCGAGTAGCGTTTTTATATCTGATTCGTTATGTTATATTAATTACAAATTATTAACCTTAATACAATTTGAATTGTTATCCCATGTCAGTTTTTGGCTTGCTGTTATCCTAACATAGAGTTAATCATATGTACCAAGCGCAGCGGTCTCTGTGATAGGGATAGTTATTATATATATAGTTATTAGACAACTCAAAGAGAATTTCGTCAAAAACGAAATGGTCGGTGTCGATAATGTCGAACCCGCTATTTATGTGACAACTGTGACCGAGCATTTTTTGGTATTTTATATTATTATTATTAATACACTTAGTGCTACGGTAAATTTTTTTCGGCGCTAGCCACAGACTTCTGTTATACTCGTTCAGTTTCAATTGGAATTCTATGTTTATTCTTATTGGATAGGTTAGGTTATTAGATAACTGAACGTTCATTTCGTCAAAAGCGAAATGGTTGGTGTCGATGATGATTAACACGCTGTTAAGGTGACTTATTTTTTGGTATTTTATACTTGTATACTATTTTTATTATTAATATAGTTATTATTATATATAACATAGTGCTAGGGTACATGTTTTAGTTGTTATTACACTGTTAACGAGTAATCCGCTGTCGGTTACACCGACTGCAACGTTCTCACTTGTTCTTTTTAAGTTCGTGTATACCCGACGCAGATCAGGTTTATTTCGAATCGAAATCCAGTTCTATTATTTTATTGACCAGGTTTTTTTAACATACCTCAGAAACTATAAGATCTAGCTAATTCTGTTCTCATAAAGCTTACGCCGATAAGGAAAACTTCGGATTTCGTATACCATCCCTCACTCGCCCGAAATATGAAAAAATTCACACTACAATTCAAGTACTGCAGCCTTGTGTAACGGCAGAACGCATCTGGGCTTAGAGTATCTCTTACACGGGCGCTCCCGACTAGAACACTCTTACTTGTTATACCCTGAACCCATTAAAAATAGGTAAAAATGGTATAATGGTTTTGTGCAAATGTATATAACAGGCAGAAGGTGGCATCTCCGACCCCGTAAAGTATATATATTCTTGATCAGCATCACTAGCCGAGTCGTCTGTCCGTTTGTCTGTATGAACGCGTCGATTTCAGAGATTACAAGGGCTAGAGAGCTGAGCTTAGACTTTTTAGATTCGTATATCCCAAATTCCGTTTTCTTATAATCAGTGTTTATCGGTTTTGTGACCCGGTTTTTTGAGCAAAGATCATAATCTATAAGAGTTTGAGCCACCAAACGCAGATTATAAATATTTTGGATTTTGGATACCTCCCCTCAAAAATATTTAAAAATCCGCAAATAAAGTACCACAGACTTGCGGTTTGATTTCTACACAGATTTTATGCTCTTGTTACGTCCTGAACGCCCTGGGGATTCTCCAGCTTGGTACAAAACTGGAGGGTCTCCTTTGAACCCTCAATGTCGGATCATACTATTCGACATTAAAGAAGGCAGAACGTTCTGCAAAAAAATCAGGAATCCCAAAAGAGCTGATGACAACTCTCTCAGTCCACTCTAGGATTAAATCTGAGCAGGCTAGACGAACTGAAGAAAGTAAGATCAGCCGTAGGAGTTGAACTTCTAACGGAAGGTCTTAACGAAACCATAACTGACGTCTACCACGCGAGGTGTCAAAAGAGGGTGATAACCTCCAAAAAAGGCAACCCATGGTGGAGCAAGAAACTAGACAGACTTAGAGTAGAAGTAGGACGACTGTTTAATGCAGCAAAGAGAAGCACTGTAGAATGGGATCAATACACTGCAAAACTTACAGAGTACCACAAAGAGATACGGAGTAGATAACGATCCCGTAATTTTTGTAGAAGCATAGAGCAGGCACCATCTTCAACCAGAATCCTTAAAGCTGTTTCTAGAGACAGGGGTATCTCAGAACTCTGTCATAAGAAAACAGATGGGTCCTTTACGGAAAATGAGGAGGAAATGAAGTTGAAACTTCTACTGCAAGCACATTTTCCCATGTGCAAAACTGTAGGTGTGTCCGGAACTGATGTCATTGAACCAGGGAGGGTCACGACCAGGAAACCAAACTAGAAACTGGCGTCAAAGATTATCTCCGAACACAAAATAAGGTGGGCAGTCGGCAATTTCTCGCCATACCAATCTCCAGGAGTCTGGTGATGGACGTGCTTCTTCATAAACTCACAGACAATGGCATTGAATGTCGGTGATATACTGACGACATAACCCTCTGCGAGGGGAAATTTGAGCACACCTTATGTAACAGGATTACTTTAGGACTGCGCGTAAGTCTAGAATGGTGCAAGTCTGTAGGACTGAAAATAAATCCAGCTAAAATGACAATTGTGGCCTTCACAAATCGGTACAAGCTTAACTCACTTAGACCAATCAGAATTGAGGATGTGACAGTACCACTATCCAAGGAAGTTAAGTATCTGGGAGTCATCCTAGATCAAAGACTGAAATGGAAGTCTCACACCGAACAAGTTATCAAAAAGGCCACTCTCGCTCTGATGAACTATAGAGCCTTCTCTGGTAAAATGTGGGGTTTATCTCCAAAAATTGTAATGTGGATGTATGCAGTAATGGTCCCATTGGCCCATTGCCCATTGTTAGCTACGGCGCTGCGGTATGGGCGGATCGCACAGAATTGGAATGCATGAGGAAGCAGCTGGGTAAGCTCCAGAGAATTGCGTGTACATGCATTTCAGGCGCAATGCGACACCTGTCCGTCAACACCGTTGGGCTACCGCCTCTACATATCCACATCAATCAGGTTGCGAAAATATCGCATATCGGAATCACAAACAGGGGTGATCTGTTTATCTACGACAAACGCCAGCGGACTGGGACTGCTGGCGTAATACCCACAAGATGAATCAGAACCCAAATATAGTTTCGAAAAGCTCTTCAGAGTAGAGCTTAAAAGCAATAAAGAGTGGACCACACTGTCTACAACCTATCATGTGAAAACAAATGCAATAATGTGGTAAACAGACAGATGGTGCAGCATCTGGGGTGTGTGGTCCCAGGGTCAGTTACCACGAATCGCTAGGGAAATTCGCAAACATTTTCCATGCAGTGATACACGCCATAGCGAGGTGTGCCTCTTTCAACCGTGAAAGGGTACACCCACAAAGACATACAAATTTTCTCGGACAGCCAAGCAGCAATAAAAGCGCTAGCTGCTTTTAAGGTGGTATCTGAGCTTGTCTGGCAATGCCCAGGGTCCCTGAATAAGCTAGGCGAGACCAACAGGGTGACCATCTACTGGGTCCCAGGCCACGCTGGGATTCCAGGGAACGAGGTAGCGGATGAACTAGCAAGAACGTGGGCGAACTCCGGTTTATGGGGGCCAGAACCTTTTTGTGGTATAGGACGAAGCATACTAAATCAAAGTATTCGGTCAGAGGCACGACGTAATTGAGAAAGATACTGGTAAACGTCACAGGCTGCTAGACATAGTAAGAAAGTGTTAGGCAGTTATGACAAGACCCGAACCGATGGATGTCTGAATTTGAGCAAAAACTCACTTCGAATTATCACGGGCTTTCTGACAGGACACTGCAGGCTTCGCAAACACCTACACAAGCTAAGGATTGTGGAGGACGGCACTTGTAGACTGTGTCTGGAGGGTGACGAAACACCGGAACATATCTTAGAGGACTGTCTAGCAGCATTTAGGTCAAGACTGTCTCAGCTGGGGGGCGAGACTCTTAGCACAAGAGAAACTTGGGACATCGAAATACTCTGAAGCAGCAAAATGGGGAAAAATTTGTATTTGGCATGCACACTTTCAAAAAGCTTTCGCAGATCAACTGCAGCCAACATTTGAAAAATATAGTTTCCTATTTTGTAAAAATTTTGCGAGAAATTTCACAACTACGGCATACGAAAATTTGCCTGCAAATATTAAAAGCCAGCGCGCAGCGTGGGCTTTAATTTTAATAAATTTTATTTATTTTTATACCATTGAAAATGGGTAAAAAGGGTATAATGGTTTTGTGCAGACAAGGAAGTCACCTTGGTCCGTTGTTATTCACATTGTTCATAAATGAACTTTCTTCCGTCGTAAGTCACTCTCGGGTGCTACTGTATGTACATAAGGCCTTGCCTGTCGTCTTCTAATTTTCTACCTGTTCACAGGTTGCCATCCAATCTTGAAAGTTTTTAAACCTGGTGTCAAGCAAATATATTAAATCTTAATTGCTGTAAGTGTAAATGAATATCTTTTCACATGCAAATACCCTTTTTGAATAAATATCTAAAATTTCTAATATTCAATATGTTGATGATTGTATCATTTTTTGTTGGGTATCATTTTTTGTTGCAAGCTTAAGCTTGAGAAGCATATATCTTCTGCTGCTAATCGAGCCGTTGCTGTCCTGGGTTTCATTAAGTGCACCTAGAAAGATTTTGACGATGCCTACGTTACTAAAACTCTATGTACTTCACTTGTCCTCAACACAAGGCTCATCAGGATAAAATTGAAGCCTTAAAACACTAATTCTGCACTTTACCCTCCGGGGTTTTAACTGAAATCCTACTACACGCATGCCTCTTTACCTTGGTAGACTTTTAGAAATAAATCTTCACTCTCTTTCTGATCGTATAGCCATGCTTGATGTAATCTTTTTACACAAACTAATTAATGAGCAAATTTATTCCAAATTGATCAGCCAAATTAGTTTTCAAACCTGTAATAGTAACTATGCTATCCATAACCCATTTGGGATCTTATTTTCCAATTATAATAATCTATTCCATATAATAATTAATGCTACTTCTACACCTAGTCTTAAAAGTCTATTTCTATATCAGTTGTCTATTTGTTTGCTATCTTCGTCAACGCACGTTATGCGGGCATCCCTTGCTCGGTTGGGCGGGAGCTGGGTGGCATAAGCTCTTGCTTGATATGGTTTGGACACTTGAATATACTGTCGTTAGTATATCTATGTCCAATATCTAATAAAGTCGTAGACAGGGATGAAAAAAATATGATCGAAAAGAATAACCACACGGACTATAGCGGGCCACAAGATATGTGCTGCCTCTCATAAGATTGAAGAACTGAGATTGTGTTGTTCCCTAGCTACCTACCCTAATTGTAGGAACAAATCGAAATTAATGATCCTGCCTTATTCAAAGAAGTATGCGGATCCTTTTCGATGACTAAACGCACTCACAGTCATAAGTCCTATCAGATCGAAAAATAAATATTATTTTCTCGCCACGCGACTGTTAAAATAGTTACCCTTACAAAGAGTGTGCTTGCAACCTTGAGCACAGTTTTTATATGAGTGGAACTCATGCTCAGAGCGGAAGTTTTACTAGGCTACACAATGCTTAAATTAAACAGTTGTAAATCTCTCCCAAGCTGCATCAGCTGCGCAACTGCAGTAGACTTTCAAGCTTAGCTGCGATAAAAACTTTACAGGAGTATCCAATAATATTTACCACTTACCATATAAACCATTTAAGCTTCATACACGGAGAGAATTTTTCGCACCGTCACACCACAGGCTTAAGCTTTAACTACTATTGGAAGTTTAGAGGTGAAAAGAGACAATGGGATGCGTATGTCTATTACCATATGTCCTTCGCATGAAAATTACCTAATTCCCTACCATTCGAATCCTGAAATTATATATATCGATTGACCCAGCTTTTTCTTTACGCGAGCCTGTGCGCTGATTTTTCTCATTTGCCTTGGTTAGATGCCTTTCAATGGTAGATTCAAAATCTTGACCATGTACCAGCATATCTTGCCCAAAAACCACGAAATAGGATGACACGTAAATTTACTGAGGTATAGAATTTCTCAAAGAACAGTTAATGCCGCTAAGAAAAACATCCCATTCATGCTGATCCGTGCGAAAATATCCTCTTAAGCCAGCGTTAAGCGAATGATTAGCCCTTTCTGCCGCGTTCGATTGCCGTGCATAGGATCCAGAGCACAAATGTTGAACACCATATTTAGAGAGAAAATTGGAGAAATCACGGCTTTTAAATTGGGTACCATTATCACGCACAATTATTTCTGGCACTCCAAAAATATGCGACGAATTCGCTCCAAGAATTTTGCAATTCCACAATGCTCTGAAGATAGTTGGTCATGAGCAGCATTTATAGCTCTCGCAACGGAAAAGGGACTTTCAGTTTCCAACAATCATGAGCACTAGTAAAATCTTTGTCTGAGAAACATAAGTTAAATTTTTCTTTCATGGTGCAATATTCGGCGAACTGTAGTGACTTATTATTTATTATTATTATTGGACGGATGTACTAACGGCAGTACATTCAAGTGGCCCAACGATACCAAGCAAGGGCTTGTTAACGCACGGACCCAGACAAAATGCCACCCACATACCGCCCAACCGACCAAGGGGCGCACCGCATAACGGGCGGTGACTAAAATTGCGAACAATTAGAAAGATGACTTAACAATAGAGTTTTTAGGATAGGTATGGAAGTAACATTACTTATTATATGGAAAAGATTATTATAGTTGGAACATAAGATCCGAAATAGCATTGTTACTATTAAAGGTTGGAAGAGAAAGCGGTAAAAAGTTTCTAGTAATTCTGTTCGGAACTGCAAAACTAATCTGGCTGCTCAATTCGGGAGAATCAATTTGCCCGTTAATTAATTTGTGTAAGAAGATAACACCAAGCATGGTTCTACGTTCAGAAAGAGAAGGAAGATTTATTAGCAAAAGTCTACCAAGATATGAAAGCATGCGAGAATTAGGATTCCAGTGATAACCCGGAGGACAAAGAGCAGAATTTCTTTTGTACGGATTCAATTCTATCCTGATGAACATTGTATTGGGGACCCCAAATACAAGATCCATACTCAAGAATTGGACGGACAAGTGAAGTATACAAAGTTTCAGTAACATAGGGATCCTCAAGTTCTTTCGACCAGCGCTTAATGAAACCCAGGACACCAAAGGCTCAATTGGCAGCAGAAGAAATATGCTTGTCAAACTTTAGCTTGGGATCTAAAATGATACCCAAATCATCAACCGATTCAATACGATCAAGTTGCTTACTATTAATAAAAATAATTGTTCAAGAAGGGCGTTCGCCTATAAAAAGACATTAATTTACATTTACTGCAATAAAGATTTCATAAATTTACTTGACACCAGGTTTGAAAACTGTCAAAATCAGATTTCAACCTTTGACCAGATAGAAAATTAGAAGACGTCAGGCAAAGTTTTACGTCATCGGCATACATCAGCACCCGAGAGTGACTTATCACAGAGGGGAGGTCATTAATGAACAATGTGAATAACAACGGACCAAGTTGACTTCCTCGTGGTACTCCGGAAGTGACATTAACAGGCTTAGACACAGAGCCTTTAAAATAGACTTTTTGAGTTCTAAGAGTTAAATAATTAGAGATCAAAAGAATTAGGTTATTTGAAAATCCAAAAGAAGAAGTTTATGCAGTCTAAGCGAAGGATTAGCGGAGTCAAACGCCTTACTGAAGTCAGTGTACATAATATCTGTTTGCATTTTATTTTGAAATCCCTTGATAACAAAAGGCGTGAATTCCAATAGGTTAGTGATAGTATATTAAAATTTAACAAACCCATGCTGGCAGGGTGAAATTTTAGATCTACAAAGATGTTGCAGTTGAGAAGTTATCAATTTCTCAAAAATCTTACAAATAGCAGACTAGAAATCTATAGTTCTGAACATTGCACTTGTTTCCTATTTTAAAGAGAGGAATACCTGTTCATGGGTTGCCATCCAATCTTCAAAGTTTTTAAACCTGGTGTCAAGCAAATATATTAAATCTTAATTGCTGTAAGTGTAAATGAATATCTTTTCACTTGCAAATACCCTTTTTGAATAAATATCTAAAATTTCTAATATTCAATATGTTGATGATTGTATCATTTTTTGTTGGGTATCATTTTTTGTTGCAAGCTTAAGCTTGAGAAGCATATATCTTCTGCTGCTAATCGAGCCGTTGGTGTCCTGGGTTTCATTAAGTGCACCTAGAAAGATTTTGACGATGCCTACGTTACTAAAACTCTATGTACTTCACTTGTCCTCAACACAAGGCTCATCAGGATAAAATTGAAGCCTTAAAACACTAATTCTGCACTTTACCCTCCGGGGTTTTAACTGAAATCCTACTACACGCATGCCTCTTTACCTTGGTAGACTTTTAGAAATAAATCTTCACTCTCTTTCTGATCGTATAGCCATGCTTGATGTAATCTTTTTACACAAACTAATTAATGAGCAAATTTATTCCAAAGTGATCAGCCAAATTAGTTTTCAAACCTGTAATAGTAACTATGCTACCCATAACCCATTTGGGATCTTATTTTCCAATTATAATAATCTATTCCATATAATAATTAATGCTACTTCTACACCTAGTCTTAAAAGTCTATTTCTATATCAGTTGTCTATTTGTTTGCTATCTTCGTCAACGCACGTTATGCGGGCATCCCTTGCTCGGTTGGGCGGGAGCTGGGTGGCATAAGCTCTTGCTTGATATGGTTTGGACACTTGAATATACTGTCGTTAGTATATCTATGTCCAATATCTAATAAAGTCGTAGACAGGGATGAAAAAAATATGATCGAAAAGAATAACCACACGGACTATAGCGGACCACAAGATATGTGCTGCCTCTCATAAGATTGAAGAACTGAGATTGTGTTGTTCCCTAGCTACCTACCCTAATTGTAGGAACAAATCGAAATTAATGATCATGCCTTATTCAAAGAAGTATGCGGATCCTTTTCGATGACTAAACGCACTCACAGTCATAAGTCCTATCAGATCGAAAAATAAATATTATTTTCTCGCCACGCGACTGTTAAAATAGTTACCCTTACAAAGAGTGTGCTTGCAACCTTGAGCACAGTTTTAATATGAGTGGAACTCATGCTCAGAGCGGAAGTTTTACTAGGCTACACAATGCTTAAATTAAACAGTTGTAAATCTCTCCCAAGCTGCATCAGCTGCGCAACTGCAGTAGACTTCCAAGCTTAGCTGCGATAAAAACTTTACAGGAGTATCCAATAATATTTACCACTTACCATATAAACCATTTAAGCCTCATACACGGAGAGAATTTTTCGCACCGTCACACCACAGGCTTAAGCTTTAACTACTATTGGAAGTTTAGAGGTGAAAAGAAACAATGGGATGCGAATGTATATTACCATACCTAATTCCCTACCATTCGAATCCTGAAATTATATATATCGATTGACCCAGCTTTTTCTTTACGCGAGCCTGTGCGCTGATTTTTCTCATTTGCCTTGGTTAGATGCCTTTCAATGGTAGATTCAAAATCTTGACCATGTACCAGCATATCTTGCCCAAAAAACCACGAAATAGGATGACACGTAAATTTACGGAGGTATGGAATTTCTCAAAGAACAGTTAATGCTGCTAAGAAAAACATCCCATTCATGCTGATCCGAGCGAAAATATCCTCTTAAGCCAGCTTTAAGCGAATGATTAGCCCTTTCTGCCGCGTTCGATTGCGGTGCATAGGATCCAGAGCACAAATGTTGAACACCATATTTAGAGAGAAAATTGGAGAAATCACGGCTTTTAAATTGGGTACCATTATCACGCACAATTATTTCTGGCACTCCAAAAATATGCGACGAATTCGCTCCAAGAATTTTGCAATTCCACAATGCTCTGAAGATAGTTGGTCATGAGCAGCATTTATAGCTCTCGCAACGGAAAAGGGACTTTCAGTTTCCAACAATCATGAGCACTAGTAAAATCTTTGTCTGAGAAACATAAGTTAAATTTTTCTTTCATGGTGCAATATTCGGCGAACTGTAGTGACTTATTATTTATTATTATTATTGGACGGATGTACTAACGGCAGTACATTCAAGTGGCCCAACGATACCAAGCAAGGGCTTGTTAACGCACGGACCCAGACAAAATGCCACCCACATACCGCCCAACCGACCAAGGGGCGCACCGCATAACGGGCGGTGACTAAAATTGCGAACAATTAGAAAGATGACTTAACAATAGAGTTTTTAGGATAGGTATGGAAGTAACATTACTTATTATATGGAAAAGATTATTATAGTTGGAACATAAGATCCGAAATAGCATTGTTACTATTAAAGGTTGGAAGAGAAAGCGGTAAAAAGTTTCTAGTAATTCTGTTCGGAACTGCAAAACTAATCTGGCTGCTCAATTCGGGAGAATCAATTTGCCCGTTAATTAATTTGTGTAAGAAGATAACACCAAGCATGGTTCTACGTTCAGAAAGAGAAGGAAGATTTATTAGCAAAAGTCTACCAAGATATGAAAGCATGCGAGAATTAGGATTCCAGTGATAACCCCGGAGGGCAAAGAGCAGAATTTCTTTTTGTACGGATTCAATTCTATCCTGATGAACATTGTATTGGGGACCCCAGATACAAGATCCATACTCAAGAATTGGACGGACAAGTGAAGTATACAAAGTTTCAGTAACATAGGGATCCTCAAGTTCTTTCGACCAGCGCTTAATGAAACCCAGGACACCAAAGGCTCAATTGGCAGCAGAAGAAATATGCTTGTCAAACTTTAGCTTGGGATCTAAAATGATACCCAAATCATCAACCGATTCAATACGATCAAGTTGCTTACTATTAATAAAAATAATTGTTCAAGAAGGGCGTTCGCCTATAAAAAGACATTAATTTACATTTACTGCAATAAAGATTTCATAAATTTACTTGACACCAGGTTTGAAAACTGTCAAAATCAGATTTCAACCTTTGACCAGATAGAAAATTAGAAGACGTCAGGCAAAGTTTTACGTCATCGGCATACATCAGCACCCGAGAGTGACTTATCACAGAGGGGAGGTCATTAATGAACAATGTGAATAACAATGGACCAAGTTGACTTCCTCGTGGTACTCCGGAAGTGACATTAACAGGCTTAGACACAGAGCCTTTAAAATAGACTTTTTGAGTTCTAAGAGTTAAATAATTAGAGATCAAAAGAATTAGGTTATTTGAAAATCCAAAAGAAGAAGTTTATGCAGTCTAAGCGAAGGATTAGCAAAGTCAAACGCCTTACTGAAGTCAGTGTTAATAATATCTGTTTGCATTTTATTTTGAAATCCCTTGATAACAAAAGGCGTGAATTCCAATAGGTTAGTGATAGTATATTTAAATTTAACAAACCCATGCTGGCAGGGTGAAATTTTAGATCTACAAAGATGTTGCAGTTGAGAAGTTATCAATTTCTCAAAAATCTTACAAATAGCAGACTAGAAATCTATAGTTCTGAACATTGCACTTGTTTCCTATTTTAAAGAGAGGAATAATAAATGATTCTTTCCAAATGTTAGAAAAGAACATAACTCCACGGACAGTTTAAATAATTTATACAATGGCTTCATTCGACCTTCAGCGCAGTACCTAAGCACACAGCCTGGTACTCCATCAGGTCCCGATGAAATTAACAAATAGATCGGCGATGGCCTGATCAGAGACTGCTGTCGTTTTCGAAAATTACGGTTGATGGTAGTGTTGATGATTTACGTTTCGCACAAACGAAATTATAAAACCGCCTTGGATTCCGCTGGAACTGTAACCTACAACTTTTCAGGTAATCCTTATAACATTGGTTATTTAGGAGGGAGAAATTGGATCGAGCAATCAGATATCGAGACTAATCCAAGAAAGAGCCAGTTTTCTTGAACTTACTATACATCCTTGACTTTATATTTTTTAAGTTTGTGAATTCTCGTGTAAACCACATAGGTTTGTTAGACCTAAGTGGATTACAAACCGGGACACATATATCAAATAAATTATTTTAAGTGGAATAAAAAATCGTTATTGCACTATACTACACATGTAATGCCGATACCAGTCAGTCTGGGATAAGAACTGAGTGGAGGTTTACTGCCTGTGCGTAGCACCCGGGCAGGTAAATCAATCAACACATCTAAAGTGTTGTGATAAGGATCTTCAGGATATGATATGGGCTCAGTACGGGAAACAGAAGAAACAGAAGGAATGATCCAAAACAAAAATAAGATCAAGCATTTTATTAAGAGAATTTGGGATACCATTGATTTGGCACAATGACATCCAAAATAAATTGTCAAGAAAATCATTTTGGGTCGTGGAAGTCAACACACTAGAGTCGGGACTAGAAATCCAACTAGTTCCGGCAATATTAAAACCACCCAGAACGACAAGAAAATCACGATCGGAAAGCATAGAGGAGACAGAATGTATAGCAAAGAAATGCAAAGAATAGACAGAATTATCTGAAGGAGGAATGTACGAACAAGTAATGATAATGCAAACACCTTGAGTATACAATTTGACAATAACAAAAATCTATACCTATACCAAAGTCTGTTATTACAACCTCCGAAGAAAAATCCACGTCAACATGATGACACGATGACATGAAAAATATTTATTTTATAATTTCAAATAGATTTCGGGAAAGACCTCGCCATTTACGGCTTCTACTTCTGAGACGCTTTCAAACGATCAAGAAGGTGCACTTTCTTTGATAATTTCGCTTCCCCATCGATGTTCGATATCAAATAACCCTAGAGATTGATGGCCCAACGCCATCCACTGGAGTGGTTCATAAGTCATCGAGGCTTGCGTGGTCGGTTACGACTTTGTTTTCTCCAATGTACATACGAATTTTCATAATTGCTGGCACTACCAGCAAATATTCGAGATTAGTAACTGTATAGCTACGTTGAGCTTTATTAAGTTTTTTGACTTGTAGGCTATCGGACACTAACATCCTGAATTGTCGCATTGGACTAGTACAGCACCCACGCCATTAGAGGAAGTGTCATATTGCATTACAAATAACTTGTCATAGTAACATTCCATTCATTCAAACACTCAATAGCTCGGTAAGAAAAACAAATGAGATGGCTATAGTCAGAAGTGCCCGACTAGGAGATACCCTGAACCCAGCGGCGACCTATCGTTATGTACATTTATTTACACCTCTCAAATTTTAGTATGCCCTAGTTGTACAATTTTTTACAAAATTTTCACAAAATTGGAAATTATATAATGTTGGTTGTAGTTGACCTGCCAAATACAAATTTTTCCCGTTTTGTTGTTTTAGAATATTTCAAATCGTCGATGTCCCAGCATTAGGTTGCACTTGGACCAATAAGTGCGTACAGTTAAAAGAAAAATAAAAATAATAATAAATAAACAGTACGAAAACTCCGTTGACAAAGCGACAAGCAATCGCATTAGATTTCGAAAAAGAAAGTATTATGTATGTATGAGTGTACTCGCATGCAGAAAACGCTTGCGGTTGGAGCTTGCCACCACGTGGATTGCCAATATACAAATATATTTTCTTTAATAACTTCTGTGTTTCTGAACCGATTTGGAATTTATAAATTTGTTTTTTAAGCATTCTTATTGAACTTAACTGCACTTATATATTGACGAGCATAATAAGACGTAAGAATTATGGCTTTAAATGCAATTACAAATGTTTTTTTTATTTAAAGGGGGAGATGGAGGGATGTATCTAAAACTCGAAATAATCATAATTTGTGTATCTTTTACAAGAACATATTAATCCAAATTTGGCGGCTCTAGTTCTTATAGTTTCTAAGATATGATAAAAAAACCGGATCAAACAAGTAAGATGGCTCTAGTCGGGAGTACCCGACTAGGAGATACCCTGAACCCAGTGGCGAGCTGTCGCTACATGCATTTAAATACACCCCTATGCATTCCTACTTATTTTACTTAGTAAAATAAAACATAAATATATAAAAAAAACAAGTTAGATGGCTCTAGTCGCGAGTGCCCCACTAGGAGATACCTTGAACCCAGCGGCGAGCTGTCGTTTCATGCATTGAATTAAACCCCTGTGCATTCATACTCTCGATTTCACACCCACACTTAGTAAAAATAAAAAACAAAACAAAAAAATACAAATTAATGCACGCGCATCGCACTCGCTTTTAATATTTGCAGGCACATTTTAGTATGCCGTTTCACGATATAGGAAACTACAAGTATATCTTTCAAATGTTGGTTGCAGTTGATCTGCGAAAGCTTTTTGAGAGTGTACATGCCAAATACCAATTTTTCCCCATTTTGTTGCTTCAGAATATATGAAATCGCCGATGTCCCAGCATTAAGTGACACTTGTACCAATACCTTCTTGCCAAAACTGCAACCGAATCGATGCCAGCATCGATTGTGGACCAGCATGGTGATGTTTGCGATGCAATTTCGTGATGATGGCCTACGTTAGCGGCTGATTATTGGATGGCGTGCTTCAAAACCGTACCAACCAACGGCACGGCTTTTTTTTTTGTAGAGCCTGGTAATCCGACGAAAGTTGAAGCCTTTGAACAACAGGAAGCAATTGTTGCGTTCCGAGGCGGATATTATCAGCTGTGAGCCCAACTGATTATCCGTCAGTGCTGCGATCGATGAACTTATGTGCATATCCAAATATGCGCTGCATCATCCCAAAGGAGTTGATGTATTTGAATGACAATGTCATGTCTTTACAATTGGCTGAAGCTAACATGACTCTATATTGAATTTACGGCAGCTCAACCTTGGGTAAATACTGCTGTGGCCAATTGTTTTTGGACTCTTCCAGGATTCAGCTGGATTCATATCCGTTGGGACGTAGCGCCATTCCATTGCATCCGTAATTTTTTGTATGGCACAAACTCTATTGGCGACAAATACGTTAAATTTTGAAGATTCTTCATGTAGCCATTAAAGCACAACAGAAGAATCTGACCAGCAAAAAAATGTAAATTCAAAAAGCTTCATTTTGACGATTTTGCAAGGCTTAGCTTGGCATCATGAGAGTCTTGAGCAGAGCTACATTCGCCTTCGCACATAGTAGTTTCGTTTGGACGATGTTATTCTTGCAAGCACGAACATAAATGCATGCTCCATATGCTTCAAGGCTGGCGTCACAAAATGCGTGAATCAGTACCAGACCACCCGGATGCAGCACATATCGCGGAAATGTGGCGGCTACCAGAAAAGCCATTGCAAAGCATTATCTAGGTAGTGTGCATAGATTGTGGTAAGCTCTAGTCCCACTCCAACTTCTCCTTCCACATGCGCTGCAATATAATTTTAGCCTTGGTCAAAGTTGGCCCTATCAAGCAAAGTGGTAATAGCAATGCAAAATGGTTGCCAACACCGAACGCTTCGTGTGTTTGCTGGCACCAAGTTAGAGTGCAAGCGTGCATAGCAGCTCATCGCGACGTGGCTCCCAGACAAGCCCAAGCGCCTTTGTAACATCGCTGCCATCGTTGAATTTAAGCATGCTCCCTCTTTCACTCTCAGGAATGTCAAGAAGAACTTCCGGATTGCTAGAGCATCACTTTCTTAAACGAAAGTTGTCTTTAGCAAACAAGTTTGTTGTTTGCTGCATGATATCACGAACTTTATCCACTGAACTTCCGCCAGATATCATGTCATCCACTTAAAAATTCCGTAAGATGGTAAGACTCGTCAGTGGCGAGCTGCTGCATTGCACGTATGGCCAGAAACGCTGCTGGCTTAGTTCCGTATGTTAACGTATCCAATTAGTAGATTTGCAAGGTGTCTGTGGAAGAGTCGCGCCATAATATGTACTGGAGCATATTATCAGGGGCAGTGACCCGTACGTAAAGAGTTTCGCCTGAATTGTCGGACCTGACATAAGGAACGAAAGTTCAGAAGTTGTTGCTGCAGCTAGTGCTATCATTCTTCATGACACAATGATGCGGCTTGAAATATTGAACTTGTCTACATTTGCGATGGAAACAGGTGTCATATGGCCCAGGTCAAGCTATTCTCTGATGAACGCAGAATATTGTTTCTTGCGACTAGGACTGCGCGACAGCTTTGATTCCAAATTTTCGAAGCGACTTTTAGCCTCAAAACGATTTTTGAGAATATCTAACGCTATTTCATAGTTGCTGTGAATTATTTCCAAAGAGCGAATCGTCGCCAGTGCGCTGCCACTGAGACAGGAGCGCAGGTGCTGCAACTTCTCAATAGGAGCGAGTTAGATCTCATTGCTAATGAGCGTGGTAAACATCGAGTAGAAGTTGGCCCACTCAGTGTAGGCGCTCTGAATTTAGGCAATTCGAATTGTGGCAGACGGGAACGATTTGCCATAAGAAATACTTCCGAGTCGTTCGCGCCCACTCTGAATGAGGAGCAGTGATCAGGTTCTCTACGATTGCCAAGCTCGCGCTGAAGTGTGGTACGCAAACACAGCAACGAATCCTCAAACCTTACAGGCAACTGTCCAGAAATACTCTCGAGGCAAGTTTCCTCCAAATTAGTGTGTACGACGTTGAAATTGGATTTAAGCTTGTCCTCTAAATCCAGATATCCCCTTATTTCATATTCGTCCATGCATCTTGGCCGCTCAACATCAATGTCCACGCACAATTTTTCCAGCCTGCAGAAAATTGCAGTCGCCTTAAAACGCAAAAACGCAGATTTGTCGAATTGCCCGCTGCCGCCAGAGGAGCCTTTACTGGCATCACTCTATGATTATTAGCACCTTCTTCAGCAATTTTTTTTTTTTTTTTTAGCAGCATTTTGATTGCCTCTGTCTGGTTTGCTAATATACAAATACATTTTCTTTAATACCTTCTGTGTTTCTGAACCGATTTGGATGAAATTTGTTTTAATGCATCTTATTGTACATTTATATATTGCCTATTGCATCCTATTAAACCAAACTTGGTGGCTCTGGCTCTTATTGTTTCTGAGATATGCTCAAGCAGCTGCGCCTGGCCCCCAATTTCGAAAGTTAATACCTAAATAACTTATAAAGTAAGAATAGGATAGTTATCAAATTTGCAGGACATAACAAGAGCACCGAAATCTGTGTGCAAACCAAAGCACAAGTCTGTAGTACTTGATTTTTTTTTTTGTTGCTTTTTTGATATGGGGGCAGAATGGGGTCGAAGTATTCAAAATCCGAAATATTTATAATCTGCGTACGAGCACATATAAAGCCACCTAATTTGCTGGCTGTAGTCCCAATAGTTTCTGAAATATGCTAAAAAAAACCGGGTCGAAAAACCGATAAATACTGATTATAAGATAACGGGGTAAGTTATCGATCATTTGAAATAAATTTGATCTGCGTATGCTGTATACAAATCTAAAAAGTCCAAGTGCAGCTCAATAGCCCTTGTTGTCTCTGAAATTGACGCGTTCATACAGTCGGACATACGGACCGACAGAAAGACGGACAGGGCTTAAGCGACTCGGCTAGTGATGCTGATAAGGAATATATATACTTTATGGGGTCGGAGATGCTTCCTTCTGCCTGTTACATACATTTGCACTAAACCATTATACTCTTTTTACCCATTTTCAATGGGTTCAGGTTTTAAAAACGTTATCCCAGTGCTCGAGATTAAGACCTTTTAGAGTCCATTGATGCCAGAAGGCCTGTTGAAGTCTTTTGTGCCATGGGGATTCCTATAGACATCTGTGCTGCACTAACAAATTTTCCTCATAGATACTTCCTCCTACTCCAAATAATGGCTGGGTAATCTCATAAAATGTGCTGTATTGTCACGTCATTCTCTCTGCAGAGTCAACACTCTGTGTCAGGGGATAGGCGTATTTTGTGGAAGTTGAATGTGTGGTGTCCCTTGAGATAGATGTCTGCCCTTAAACGATTTTTGGTCTTTCTACCTATGTATGTGCTGATCAGTTCTTTAGCTTGGCGTATCCCAAGTCTCGTTGACCAGTCAATTTCCCTCTCCTTCTTTGACCATTACTCTATCAACTCTTTGGCGGAGGCCCAGGTTAACCCACAAAAAGGTCCAGGTCCAAGAAAGGGGATTGCGGAACCGGCCTTAGCTAGCCTGTCCGCACATATGTTGCCGGAAATTCCGGAAAACCGTGGGACCCACCAAAGTGTGACCCGGTTTCTATGTGAGAGCTGATGAAGACAATTCCAGCAATTCGCAACCAGTCTTGAGCTAGGTGTCCATGAGAAAAGACATTGAATGGCTGCTTTATTGTGATTTTGATTGATTTTGATTCGTATGTGAACCACTGCAGGCTCATGCGATTATTACAATGGCTGCCATCATCCCATTTCCTACAGTCTGGAATACAAAAGTCCTAAATTTCGCCCTGAAGAAAAAGATCCTTAAGAAAAATTTTTTTTATTAGACTAGCATGACCAATGTCAGCTGCTAGCAACCCATTTCCTCAGAAGGCTCAAAACTGCTACCTTCTTTATGTGCAAATGCATTAGACTCAGTCATAAGACAATCTACAGTGCTGCTGTATGCCATGTACGCATGACACCCGTGAGGAATGGCGGTGGCCTGCTGGATTTTTAGACACCAGACGCGGGCATACTATACATCATACTATACAACCTCTCATGGCTTTGAACTCTTAGTCCCACGTTTTATCAAAGAGCCAACGTTTTGCTTAAGTACGAGTTCCAGTTAAGTCTCTTATCCCGACTTACACAGACATTTGACCTCACTGAAGACCTCGATGGGTATCCTACCAATGTACGATGTATGATGCATATCGACGTCTAGCTCCGATAGTTTCACCAGTAGTTTATCTATGACTAGGGACCAGAGAAGGAGAGTCAGGACCCCGCCCTGTGTTCACCCTTTGACCGCTCGTAAATGGACAGTGGTGGCGTCAGAAAGACGGAGTCAACGTCCTGGTTATTGATTGATAACCAGTGTTGTCGAAGGCCCTGTATGCCAATACTTTTACGTCCGCTAGTAAACATGTCCTATCAGATATGAATTGGAGAACTCTGGTAGGTACGGTGTGAGGTACAATGTGTGTTAGGCAGTGCGCCGCGTCAGCAGTCTCAATTGGCTAGCACTAGAGTTGAAGTTTGCCCAGTTGGTTTTTCATGCACTCTAGCTCAGTTCGTCCTGCCCTTATAACATCGCCGTTGTTAACAAAAGGCTTTGTATCTTAGGAAATTCTCCGTACTTTTATTAGTATATACTCTACAAATCATCAGAGCGAGAGTTGTTTTTGATAGCATGCTCAGCGTGTCTAAGATGAGTCGCAGATACTTAACCTCCATGGAAAACGGTATGGTCACGCCGTCAACTATGAATGCTGACAGTCAGCCAAACTTATTTCGATTTGTAAAAGCCATAACCGTAGTCTTGGCTGGATTTTTATTAAGCGTAACGTAATTCTGTTAAATAAGATGTGCTCAAACTTTCCTTTCTGTTGTCCGTAAGCTTTTAGCTGTAGCTTGTCCACTAACATACTGATCAAACACCACTGGTAGTTTGAGCCCTAACTGTCGTGATGTTTTCACAACCGGTTTTTTGGTATCTCGCAGTTGCTCTAACCATTTTGTAAGACCTGCAAGTTTTGCAGTGTAATGATCCCCTATTTCACTGGTTCTCTTCGCTTCATTTAACAATTTTCTATATTCTAGTAGGAGTTTACCTAAATTCTTGTTCCACCATGGCCACACCCGACTGGAGCCATTATCTTACTTACATCTTACTTCAATCTAGGTCACGCTAATATAGATATAGCAATATTTTCAGATAGCCAAGGAGCAATAGAAACGTTGACTGCCCTTAAGGTATTTTCAGCGCTTAACAAGCAACGCAGGAATAGCGGGGCATGAAGTTAGAGAAGAAATGGCCGGACAATTTTTTGGACAATGATCGGATCTGGCAAGCATCCCAAGGTACAAATAAAAGTAAGAAACTCTTTGGCATCTGTAAAAAGACACACACTGATGAATGTCTGAATATAGGCATAAAGTCACATTGGATTATCCTACGGAAGCACACGTGCAATCTTAAGATTGACCATTCGCATGGTCATAAAACTCTTCAGAAAACCGAAGGGGTGCCCGGCTTTTAGTATGCGGACTCTGGATACTTGTCGCCCTACAGTTTTATTTTTGACCTCACGCGGTAGACGTGCTATGCCGCGAGCGAACTCCCTGTGCCGTTTACTCGTGGGATTGAAAACGAACCAAAATATAAATTTTAAAAAAAATTGGTCTGACGCGGCTCAAATAGCATCACCCAGGCTTCAACCTGCACGGTTGAGCCTATCTCAGGCACCACAGCTGTAAGGCTGCCGGTCTCTACCCTCCCAAGCGGTGATGTTGGTCACCAATGGGAAAAACCGGAAAAACCACCAACTTCCTTGTATAAAGAGAGCTACTTTTTCGTCGAGCAAAATTTGTCCCAGCAGGGTCCGAAAGAAACAGTGGTCTGTGAATCGCACTCTGAGATCCGGTTTGAAGGATGCTGGCCCTCATGTAGAACGTCATTTAGACTCTGAGATCGCCGTCATTAAGATGACAAACCGCGTGAAGAAGCTGTTAATGTCAACTATTGCCAAGGAGCTCCCCAGAGCAGCTGCTCTGATAGCTGCAGAGATCCTCGAGCACAAGCAAACCGGGGCTGCAGCAACAGCAACTGCCAGCTAGCCAGCCAATGTACAAAGTACAATGTGGTACAAGGCTTCTAAGCTACCAAACGGTGTTCGTGGAACGACTTCCGACAAGGAAGACGAAGCAGAAATAAGCACAATCAAGGTGCTTCCTTCTGCCATCATGTGCAGCATTTTCGCCAAGCAAAACATCAACGTGGATCTCCTCCAAGAACCATGGCAAGGTCAGAGGATTAAGTTGCGGCTCAGGTAAGTTGTTGTATGATCGATTGGATGGAGCGGCTCGCGCAGTTATCTTTATGGATAAATATGTGAGGCACTTCCCTCCAGGGACCCAGTTTCGTCAACCATTGAGGTGGCTACGGCAAAAGGAGCGAAGGAAATTGTAGTGGCGGTGCCATATTTCCCTTGCGACACCGACGACGCACCGCCAACGGAGGTTTAGCAGCTCGTCGACTCCTGCCGTAGGACAAACAGCTAGTCATTGGCTGTGATGCCAATGCCCATTACACTATCTAGAGCTGTCAACAAAACCCTTCTTGAATATCTTTAGTGTAAGCAATGTATTAAACAGAAGATGCGAAAGCACTTTTCTAAAGGTAATTTTGGAAGGTGTACTAGAACTTACTCAGGTTAGCAGTTTTTTATCCGATTTCATTAAAAATTGGCGTGTTACCGATAACGCCACTCTTTCAGATCACCAGCATATCAGATTTGATCTCCCAGGCCAAGCGGAACTCCTTTCCAATTCTTTTAACCCAAAGAAAACAAATTGGGAAAGTTGATCAACTTGCTGCCAGTTTTAACTCCACGAGGGAGATATAATTGGCGTCAAGACAACTTTAAGATGTGATTTTAACCTCCTACGATGATAGTTCGGCCCTAAGACCCCATCAGGCGAAACGTAAGGTTCCCTGGTGGAGCGAAGGCCTAGCACATCACAGAAAGGAGGTCAGACGACTCCTTAACAGGGCCAAGTCAAATAGAGACTCATGGGACACATACATGCGCTCACTGAGTATAATAAGAACATTAGATGCAAACGTGATACCTGGCGCACCTACTGCGAATGTGTGGAGTCACTTCCAGAAGCAGCGAGAGTGCAAAAGGTATTGGGCAGAAGGGTCATCTAATGGTGTGGGGCTCCTAGAAAGAACAGATGGTTTTTACACACAGGTTCGACAAGAAACGCTAGAGCTACTGCTTCAGGTGAATTTCCTTGCTTCTGTTATGACCCCGGGCAATCCCTGTTATGATAGAGATACTGAACACAGTTTGACGGGTGTTATCTGTGAGGCTGACAAGGTCAGGTGGGCCATTAAATCATTTGCTCCCTTCAAAGCCCGGGGGACAAAAGATCTGCTCTCCTTCATAAGGGAGGCAGAGCGTCTCTTGTCGCCATAGGGAGCCCCTTGGCACAAAAGACCGCAATTTTGTCGCTGTGCCACTAAAATCTCTGTTGTAAGACTCCGTTACAAATAATAATAACATCTATCACTCGGGACCAGAGAAGGGGAGACAGGACCCCGCACTGTGGACACCCTTGGACCGCTCGAATGCTGACAGTGGTGGCGTCCAATGAAGATCTTATGTCTCTGTGCATTACTCCAACTCCGAGATGCTAACGCCCTGGTTATTTGCCTTTGATGTAGGCGAATTGTGAATGGTACAGGGGTATCTTGCAATCTGCACCGGATATGTCTAACAGGCGTTCTGCGGTCTTAAGCAGAAAGGATGTAAGACAAATTGGTCTATACGACTTAGGTTGATTAGGGACGGTTCCCTTGCTTGGGAATAAAAACCACATATTCCTCCTCCACATATTCCAGCCCCACACCATTAGAGGCTAGAGAGCCAATACCTTTTGCTGGTGATCTGAAAGAGTGGCCTCATCGGTAACCTGCCCATTTTTAATGAAATTGGACAAAGAACGACTAACCAAAGTGAGGTCTAGTACCTCTTCCGTGATTGCGTTTATAGAATTGGGTTTGCACCCTCTATTTGATACATCTAATTGACTACACAAAAGATATTCAAGAAGGCACTCACCCCTATTGTTGTGACGTCAACTACTACCCCAGATCAAAGACAATATAAATACTAAGATGAGTAGCGCTAACAAAAAAATACTACAAGGCAGCTTAATTTTCGCTAAATTGAGAACCAAGACGAAATCCGTACCCTTACACTCTCACAACTAGAAGAGCGTAAAATGCCTAACATAGACTGCGGTCGGCTCGGCAAATGCGTTGATGCCTTTGGAAAAATAGTTTTGTTAGATTTCTTGCGCCGACCGAGAAATTCCAACTTTTGGATATAGACTCGTCCATGGCAAGCGCAGATCGAGTTTATTTAAAATTGATACAAATCTACAACAATCTCACATTTATTGAGCTTATTAGATAGATAGATTGCAGATTATGAGAACTAGAGACACAAAATTTGGTTCTAAAGACTATTAATTTATACAAGAAACTCAGGATTTATTAAAGAAAACGTGTGGTAAAATTTGTAAAATTTAATAATCAAATTGGCAGCAAGTGGTGCAATAAGAGTTAGGGATTAAGGTTTGCGTTTTCAAGTTCGTGTGTACCATACGCACAGCAAGGCTATTTCAAATTATCGATAACCCGCACGTTTTCTTATAATCAATATTTATCGGTTTTTGATTCGATTTTTTGAGCATAACTCAGAAACTATAAGAGCTAGGGCCACCAAATTTGGTTTAATATGTGTTCGAAAAGGATACGCAGATTATGAATCTTTCGGATTTTGGATACCTCTCCCCACTCGCCCTTATATAAAAAAACATAAACAACCAAATCAAGAACTATAGACTTGCGGTTTGGTTTGTACATAGATTTCAATGCTCTTGTTACGTGGTGAACACTTCATAACGATCATATTCTTAGCTTAGACGTTATTTAAGAATTAACTTTCCATAGTGGTTGCCAAGCGCAGTTGGCTGAGAATGCATTAAAACAAATTTCATCCAATTATTATTTAGTTTTATTTTATTTTATTTTATTAAGTGCGGATGTGGTGTCGACAGTATGAATGAGAGAGGTTTAATTAACTGCATGTAACGACAGCTCACCGCTGGGTTCAGGGTATCGCCTAGTCGGGCACTCCCGACTAGAGCCATCTTATTTTTTTTTTATATTGTACTTTT